>CM032328.1:67684051-68082110 GCA_019022515.1 Quercus aquifolioides
ACTTAGAATGGTGATAATAATACTAATTTAGTCATCAAGAAAAAATAATTGCAGTATAATAGTAATAATAGTATTAAACTATTAATAATATATCATTAGTAGAAGAAAGGATGATAGTGATTCTGACGTCAATAGACAATAGTAACTATAATCGTCAATGATCTATTGAGAAATTGATTGTACTATCAAAACAATGAAAGACTTTTGCATAGAGAAACAAATTGCGGTAAAAGTGATAGATCTATTTGCATAGTAGAAGAGAAAAATTGGGAACAAAGAATTATTACCAGTTAGTTTTGAAGCTGCCTCTGAACGCTGGCCATATTCACTGATATTGTCACATATTGCCTATCTTTGAAATCGTTCAAGAACCTGAAATATGCGACTCGCAGTGACATATTCAGTGCTAATGTGTCATGACAATTAAATTCCTTGCTTAGGAAATCAGTGAGCGTGGATTAAAATTTTTTTTTTGATGGGAAATACTAGAAACTTTATTAAACCAAAATGGAGTACGTTACATCTTGAGTCAGAGCTTGGTTAAGGAAATAAGGCTCCTCTTCTAACCAAACTGAAAAATCATCTATGCTAGAAGCATATTTAGCTAATGAATGAGCTGGCCTATTACATTGCCTACGAACATGTGAAAAAACAACCTGCCTAAATTCATGAGAGGCAGACATAGAGCTAGAAATAATAGCAGCCACAGATGAGGGTGGCAGAGAAAGTTCCTTCAAAGCATTGATCACCAATAGGGAGTCACCTTCAAGAATAAACTCCTGGATACTGAGATCTTTGGCAAACTGTAGACCAACCTCCACTGCCTTGGCCTCAATTTCTAATGCTTTGAGAGGAGCTGTAATCTTCTTGCTAAGGGCACCAATAACCTTTCCTTCCTCATCCCGAATCAGAGCTCCCACACCTGCAACTTTCTGGTCAGCAAAGACAGCCCCGTCAACATTGAGTTTAAACATACCACTCGGAGGTGGCTTCCAAAACTCAGGCTGGGTTTCCTTTCTCTGCACCGGCTCGGCGACGCATTCCTGATATTCCGCCAGATACTGTAGAGCATCATTCCCAATCCTTGTAGCATTTTTCCTTGCCCCTCCATTCCGCTCTTCATTCCTGTTCGTCCAAAGAGACCACGCCACCATAACTGTTTTACCAATCAGCTCCGCGTCCCATTCCGCTTCGACCATACCGTACCAGACCAAGTCCATGAACGATGTGAACCGAATAGAAGACTGAATATGGAACAGCTTTAAGTTATCCCATACTTCACGTGCTCTGCTACAATCCCAAAATAGGTGACTAGAAGTCTCTAAGCCCGAATTGCACAGCTCACAACATCCATCAGTCAAGACCTTCCTACACACTAAATTTTCTTTGGTGGGAAGTGTGTCTCGGCAAGCTCTCCATGCAAAATGGCGAACTTTGTGGGGGATGTTAAGCTACCATATCTGTTTCCAAAACCTCCTCAGTCTACTATCATTAGATACAGCCCCAACCGACCCTTCAGAGGCAAGCTCCACAGCCACCCTATATGCGCTACTCACACTAAACTTACCATTATTTGTAGGTGCCCAAACTTGCCTGTCTTCAGGGAGCTTAGAACTCAGAGCAATACTACAAATATCATCAACTTCATGAGGGAGGAAAATGCTTTGAATCAAATCAGTTTTCCAAACACCAAGAGTTGGATCAATTAAATCACAAACCCGAGCCTCCAAAGGAAGACCAACCGGAGTAGAAACAACCATGTATGTGGAGGGATTAAGAGTCCATTTATCCTTCCATATCTGAATGCTTTGACCATTGCCTACCTGCCATCTCATTCCTTTTTTGATAATATTCTGTCCCGCCATAATACTACGCCAAGCATACGATGGATTTGCCCCCAAACTAGCTTGTACAAAGTCACTCCTTGGGAAATACTTCGCCTTGAAAACTTGATAGAACAACGAGTCTCCCCCCATTTGTAATCTCCAACCCTGTTTAGATAATAAAGCAAGATTAAATTGCTTTAGCTGTTTAAACCCCAACCCCCCTTGAGATTTAGGAGTACAGAGTTTATCCCAACTAACCCAAGCCATCTTCCGTTCATCTTTTTTTTGTCCCCACCAAAAGTTCCGCATTAGGCTAGTC
Source organism: Quercus aquifolioides (assembly GCA_019022515.1). NCBI lineage: Eukaryota > Viridiplantae > Streptophyta > Magnoliopsida > Fagales > Fagaceae > Quercus > Quercus aquifolioides. Next base: position 67,686,197 of record CM032328.1, read on the forward strand.
ATCTCATCACAAAGCTTATCTGGGATCTTAAAACAACTCATGGCATATGTAGGAATTGCCTGAGCCACTGCTTTAATCAAAATCTCCTTGCCGGCTTTAGAGAGTAATTTTTCCTTCCATCCTGCCAGCTTCTTTGCCAACTTCTCTTTGATACCCTTGAAAGAGTTCTTTCTGTTCTTCCCCACAAGAGATGGTAGGCCCAAATACTTCTCATGTTGCTTTATGATTTGTGCCCCGAATCTGGTCTTAATCCCTTCTTGAATGTCTGTGGCTGTATTGCTACTGAAATAGAGCGAAGTCTTCGCCCTGTTTAATTGTTGCCCTGATGCATCTTCATATACTTTCAATATTCTCTGTAGAGCATCGCACTCCTCAATAGAAGCCTTGCAAAAGATAAGGCTATCATCTGCAAAAAATAGATGGGAAAGACACGGACCATTCCTGCAAACAGAAATACCTTCCAGAGATCCTTCAATAACAGCTTTCTTAATTAAAGCAGACAAACCCTCAGCACAGAGCAGGAAAAGATAAGGTGAAAGAGGATCACCTTGTCGAAGACCCCTGGACGGAACAATATGGCCTTTAGCCTTACCATTAATCCGAATGGAGTACGTCACAGTTGAGACACATTGCATCATAAGGCTTCTCCACCGGGAATGGAAACCCAATCGCTCCATAATTTTCTCCAAACACACCCACTCCACCCTATCATAAGCTTTGCTCATATCCAGCTTCAAAGCCATCTCCCCTATGGTCCCTGACTTCTTCTAGCTAATGTGATGCATTGTTTCAAAAGCAACTAAAATGTTATCAGTGATGAGTCTACCATTAACAAAAGCACTTTGAGTATCACTGATTATTGCAGGTAAGATTTTCTTCAACCTATTAGCAAGAGTCTTGGCAGCCATTTTATAAACCACATTACATAAGCTGATTGGTCTAAATTCAGTAACTCTCTGTGGTTTAGTAATTTTGGGAACTAAGACAATTTGAGTATCATTAAAATGAGGGGGAATAATACCAAAATTTAGGAAATCAAGCACAGATTTAGTGACTACATTACCCACAGTAGGCCAAAAATGCTGGTAGAATAGAGGGGGCATTCCATCAGGGCCCGGGGCCTTGAGGGGGTACATCTGCTTCATAGCTTTGTACACTTCATTCGGTTGGAACTCCCTAATCAGCTGCTCATTCATTTGTTGGGATACCTTCGGTTGGACAGCTTCCATGAGTTCATTGAAGTCTGTTGGGTTTGATGAGGAAAAGAGCTCAGAATAATACTTCACAAACACCTTCTCAACTTCGACCTCCTCTTCCTGCCAGACTTCATTGGAATCAAATACCCCTTCAATCAAATTTTTCTGATGCCTTGATGAGGCTTTAGCATGAAAAAAACCTGTGTTTCTGTCCCCTTCCTTAAACCAATCAACCCGAGCTCTTTGCTTCCACATGGTTGCCTCCTTTTCTAACCAACAATTAAGCTCCACCCTAGTCTCCCTCAAGTGTTTAATAACATCAGGGCTAGTTGGCTGCATCTCTAAAACCTCCAAAAGCTTCTGAAGCCTACCTACCTCCTTTCCCACATGCCCAAACTCAGTCCGGTTCCATTCTTCTAATTTATCTCTACAAGAAGTCAAGCATGTCACCAAAGGATGTGAATTTGCTACCACCAAACCTTCATTCCAAGCTTCAGTCACTATTTCCTCACACTTGGGTTCTTTCAACCACATGGATTCAAATCTAAACATTCTTTTAGCCTGACCCCGTTTCTTGACAGCCCTGAATTGTAGTAACAAAGGGTTGTGATCCGAGGTTGAGGCAGTTTTATGAAACAGTTTTGCTGAGGGGAACAATGCAGCCCAATCCGAATTCATTAAGGCCCTATCAAGCCTCTCTCTAATTTGGAACCCGTCACTTCTTTGAAACAGCCAAGTAAATTTAGGGCCTACAAAACCAACCTCCAGAAGCCCACAAGAATTTATCACTTCATTAAACCTGACCATCTGTTGTTTGGGCCGAGGAGCACCACCTTCCTTTTCAGAATCCACCCTGATTTCATTGAAATCACCAATTACTGCCCAAGGTAAAGGAGACACAGTAGATAGAGAGTGGAGAAGTTGCCAAGATTCCACCCTTCTCGAAGTCTCCGGATTACCATAGAACCCCGTAAGGCGCCATCTAGCAATGTTATTACCCTCATCAATAACACAGTCTATATGGGATGACGAAGAACCCAGTACTTCCACCTTAATCCCAGACTGCCAAAATAAAGCCAAACCCCCACTAGAACCACTACTCGGAACAATATGACCCTCTTGAAACCCACAACGATTTCTGACCACCTTCAACCAATCTTCATCTGATTTTGTTTCCATTAAGAAAACAAAATTGGGCTTCTCTATCCTAATGACCTTTTGCAAGGTGCTCACTGTCTGAGGGTTCCCAAGCCCTCGACAGTTCCAGCTTAATAGACTCATTGGGCTCGGCGGGGTTGCTTAGCAACCTCCGCCGCTCCTAAATGTGTGGCAAAAAGAGAGCCCAAAGCTTTAGCTTCCTCCTCCAATTTCAACTTCTTGTCCTTTCCATGTGATTCCTGCTCTTTTACATTCCCCATCTCATTTTTCCTTTTTGAACCCCCAACCACCTCACTCATGATCTGATCATCAGTTCCCACGGATCTGTTTGTCATCCTAGTCCAGCTACCTTTCCTCACTTCTCTGCTAGTTTGAAGATCGTGAGCCTCCTTTCCAACACTAAGCAAAGCCGTTACACCCTTCTCTTTTGATTTCCTCACCCCTTTGCTCTTCGTTTTTTGTTCGGACCAACCTGCATTGAAGCATATATCTCCCACTACTGAATCCGTTCCAATGTTTTCATTACTACCCTCCCCCACATAGGCCTGAACAGGGTTTTCACCGTGAGTCTCATCCTCCTCCAAAATCACCTTACCCGCCCCATTAAGCTTCTCTACTATCTCTGTAACAACCTGATTCGGTGCAGACCCTTCATTCCGAATTTCTTTGTCAATACCCTCAATTATTGCCTCAAAATCAGAGTCCGTTGTAAGCTGTGCAATTGTTCCCATCTTTGAAGCATCCCTGCTCGACGTTAAAGCCTCTGAATTACTTGCTTGACGACCAGTACATACCATCTCCACTTCCTCGAACACCTCCATGCCAGTCAGCCTTGGTTGAACCCTCATCTCCGTCTGCCTATCTCTAGGTAACGGTTGAGACCCCCTCGCCTCATACCCCTTGACCTCAACATATTGCCGACGAATTGGGTTAAAATGAGAAGCCCTGATCCACTGCCCATACTGTTGCTTCTCCACTGGAAGGGAACCCTTGCTCTTCAGCCAAATATCACAGTCCTTATCATCATGTGATAACAATCCACACCAAAAGCACAAGTTTGGCAGCCTTTCATATTGGAAAGCTACCCATCCTTCCTCCTTGTCATCAAAACTTATCTTCCTTCCCCTGCAAAGAGGTTGAGTAACATCCACCCTTACCCTAACCCTCATAAAAGTACCACCTTTCAACTCCATCGGATCATTCGACTTAATTATCGGACCAATAGTTTCGCCGATAAATTCAGCCGTCTCCGGAGTCATGAACTTGAAAGGAAGATCATGAATCTGTATCCAAAACGAACAAAATCGGAACTCCAACTCCTTAATTGCCTTACTCCCATCGAACCTCTGTAAAATCACTAAGTGTCTATCAAAAGACCAAGGTTCACCCTGGAGAACTTTCTCAGCATCTACTTCCAGATCGAACTCAAACAGTAAAACGTTATCCCCTGCATTACTAACACAGAAACTCTCCTTTGTTCTCCACAGTGGTCGAAACGTTCTTGCCACAGCTTCTATGTTCAGGTTCCGCTTGGTTAGAAATTTGGCAGCCAAAACGTGGTCTGCTTTGGTGAGTTTCTTCGGCAGTCTCAGTTTTTCCCCTTCCTTCATTGAAAGAGACAGCCCATCACACTTTCTGGTTAACTCCTCCATGCGCCAAACCACAGAAAACTGCTGCTAAGGCTGAGCAGGTACACGAACTAACACCCTACTAGCACCTGGGATGCTATAGGGACGGCCGTCTTTCTCAAGGAGAAAGGAAACGTGTATACTACAGACTAGGGTTTAAGAGAAAACCCTAGGCCGAGAACAACTCGTAGCGTGGATTAAAATTAACAAATCACTTGACCCTAGTACCTTGCTTTAGTGGTAAAAAGGAAGAGATTAAATATAAAACATGGGCCAAAATGGGCAAATGCGCTTTTTGTGCAAAAAAAGTGGCGTTTTGCCTCCTTTCCCAAATTAATTAGGGAAATGTCCTTCTTTTGTAACCTGATTTTCTAAAAATCGAGTTTATAAAAAAAAAATAAAAAATTGGAGCCCTATAGTGGCGTTTTAAGGAGCCTATAGTGACGTTTTAAGGACCTCTAGTGGCGTCTTGAAACTTGAGCTCCATGAACTTGAGTTATAGGCAAAAATTTTTTTTTTTTACACCTATAACTCGAGTTCATGGAGCTCGAGTTCCAAAAGGCCACTATAGGTCCTTAAAACGTCACTATAACCTCCTTAAAAACGCCACTATAAGGCTTAACTCGATTTTGAGAAAATCGATTTTCAAAAGAGGGACATTTCCCTAATTAGTTTGGGAAAGAAGGCAAAATGCTGCTTTGTTTGTGCGAAAGGGGCATTTGCCCATTTTCTCCGACAAGTTTGTCGATAAAATTTATGAGAACCATCACGTAACTAGCATAAAGTTGTTTTCACCCTGCACGGTTTGCACTCTTCTCTCACCATACATATTTCATTACCGGCTTCCATATTAATATGCTTTATATATTGTTCACATTTGATAAAAGTTGAGCGAGGCTATTTGGCATTAGCTTCAATTTTTAATTTTTAGTTTTTACGTACATATTTTTAAAACTTTTTTTTTTTTTTTTTTTGCATTTTATTACTTTTTTAAATTTTTTCAAAGTATAAGTATATTTTAGCATATTTTCAGTAAAAAATTTTCAGCAAACACTAGATAAACTATTCTCAAACAAACATGTGTTTCATAAAAACGACTATATTATTGCAAATGTATTGTGCCAAAGACAAAAACTGAACTCAGTTTAAACTAAAAGCTCAAAATGTTATAGAAAGATACTATTTTCACGCATAAAAAGTCAAAAAGTTATTTTTTTTTTATAAGCAAAAGTCAAAAAGTTACAGAAGATAATAAGGTTATGTTTGGTAACTGTTTTTATTTTCTATTTTCAAAACCTTGTTTTTGGAAATATAAAGAAAAAATAATTTTCTTGTATTATTGAAATCAAAAACATGTTAGGTTAGTTGAAATTGAAAAAAATAGATTTTTGAAAAAAAAAAAATAGTAAAATATGCTGTTACTATGATTTGAATTCTAATGCTAACTCATTAAATGAGACAAATTCATTAAATTAAATGCGTATTTTCATTGATTTTTGAAAATTAGAAACTAAAAACAGCATTTTGCATGTTTTCAGTTTCCTTCACAAATTAAGGGTATGTTTGGTAACTGTTTTTTCCCTTTATTTTCTGTTTTCAAAAACAATTTTCTATTTTTGAGATTAAAAAACTTGTTTGGCAACCCAAAATGGGCGGAAAACAAAAACTATTTTCTGAAAGCTTGAAATTGTGTGAAAACACAAGAGCTATTTAGACCCCTAAATTAAAAATTACAGCTCAGTTGATTTTACTCTAACTTGAACTAAGTGCGGGATAGAGTAAATGTGAGCGGATAAACAAAATAACTACTCTAATCCATATTCATTAAAACACAGTAGTAAAATGAAAGCTAAAAGAGTAGGAAAGAAGAATGCAAATACAAGATAACACGCCGATGTGTTATCGAAGAGAAAACCAAAGAACTCGACAAAAACCTTCTCCGCCACCCTCCAAACGGTAAATCGATCCACTAGTCAATAAGTTGGGATACACGAATAGTAAGAGACCCTCCAAGTCTAATCTACCCAATGCACCTAAGCCCTCCAAGCTCCTACTCCAACAAGGCTTCTCGGAACCGTGTCTTGTCTAGCTTTCCGGATCCTGCAAAATGCCTGATTGCATCCGCCAAAGCTTGGCTTCTTCCAATACTTCCCAGCAGCACCAAAACCTCACTTGACACTCAGAATGAGTGTGGTAAGTGTTTGGGCTATCAACCTCTCAAGGATTTGGAAATGGAGAGGTAGGAGTTGAGGAAAATCTCTAACTCTCAAAGGTTGTGGCTAGGGTTTTCTCTCTAAAAAGCAATCCTCAAGATATGTGGGTAATGGGGGTATATATAGCGTGGGTAGAGAAAGGGTGTATCAGATATGACAAATTGGCAAAAGGGTGTATCTCGTGGAAGGCCATACCCGCGAGACACTCGCGAAAACCAGCTGTCACCATCCTGTCATAACTCTTCGCATTCCAGTCATGTGTTGAGTACATCACTTCGTGGGAAGGCTACTCACTGGCTACCCGCGAAAACTTCTTGGTGTTCAATTTGCCTTGAGTCTTCACACTCTCTCTCACACACATAACCCTTACAAAGAAATCCCATATAAAATACAGGGTACATAAGATTGAACATAATTACAATCAAAGTTGGCAGGGAATAAAAGCCAACACAAAATAGTTGTAAATCACAACTTTACAATCTCCCTCTTTGGCTATTCCGTGACAAAACCCCTAAAACAGACTCTAAACTTAAACATAAGTTTAGGAACAATGGCAAAACTCACACACACCTAATCTAGAGGCTGTGAAGCACTTGCATGTATATACCTGTAACCTGAAACACTCGCACACAAACAAAACTTTCATTGAGCTTATGACAAGTTGAATACATGATATGTATATAAGCAAGTAAAGTGTGTTCAATGTAATAAACACTATATAAACAGTTTAGCATATCTTGATCATACAAGAACAGTCATTAAAGAATGACTACAATGATCATTTAGCTAGTAAATGATCATCCGGACACGCAATGCAATTAAGATCAATCACAAGGATCAATTGCATGTCCAACACACAACCAATGCAAAATACTAGAAATATTTGCATCAAGGATACAAGATCCAACAAGGGTACAAGTGTGTAGTACTCAAGATAATTCAACAACATCTAAAAGTACTAAAAAAATGCTACAAAGCAATGATATAAAACAAGTACTGAATGTTAAACTAAAATAAAATCAATGTACTTAAAGCTTTAAAAGAAAGCAATGTAAATATAAACAAGTGATGTGAGACAAAATGTCTAATGTTAGGCTGGCTTGATCTCCAATGCTTTCTCCCTATCACTACACTCCCCCTGTCAATAACCATCTCCCCCTTTTTGTCATGGAATAGCTAGTCTTTATGTTCCTCTAGCTTCCTTTGAATTTGGTCCAATTTAGTCTGGAGAGATGTGAACTTTTTGTCAAATCGAATGTGTTGGGAGTGCATGATGGTAGCTAGTCCGTATATTTTAGATTTAATCTCTTGGAGAGTGGCCATGATGTTATCTAGCTTTTCATCATAAGTGTGAGAGCTAGAGGTTGAACTATCCGAAGGAGCATGGCTCTCTTGCTTGGTGCTATTTGAACAATGCACTTTGAACAAAACTTAAAACACGAAAGCATAAAAACACTTTCAAAAACATATAAAATACTCAAAAATCTTTTTGGGTTTGATCGACAAGAAATTGAGCAAACACATCACATTTGATCATGTACAATCACACAAATGAAATAAGCATTTGTTGAACATAAGTCTTATGTGTTATGTGTGAGTATCAAATGTGGAATAGTTTTTAGTCCAGAGTGAAGCTTCAATGATCAATTCAATCAAGTCATACACAACTGGTACTAAGTCAAGTGGTCTATCTCAATTATAGAAATGAACATATATGACCTCCCACAAGAAAAAGATTACACATCTTTGAAGCTTTTCATTTGGCTTCTTTACAAATCATAACATTGATGGAAATATACATGAACGTGGCGGAAAAAATTAAATGGATCTACTTCATACACAATTGATAACATGTCCCATGTAATTTTCAGAATATGAGAACAAGAGAGTGTACCTTGAAGCGGTGAAATTCAAAATTGAAGATCAGAAATTCTTGAGAACACTTTTAATCTTCACTCCAATTCCACTAACGCCCAAGATGTGTGGTCTCTCAATCAGTTATATGAGTTTGTTCTAGAGAGAATGAGAGAGTGTCATACACTCACATACATACCAATTCATGTTATCTCAAATTCTGTATGTTTCTCTCTTAATAACTGATTATCTAATTGGGCTAGCCTTTTGGGCCTTCCCAATTGGGCTTTAGTATGTGGCTTGGAGTGGGACCAAAAGGGAACAAATAAGACACTAGCTCCAATGGGCCTTGGGCTTTTCTGTCAACTCTTGACAAGTCCAAAGTTACCATTAATTATATTTAATACCACTATATATATATATATATATATATATATAATTGAACTCTAGGCCTTATTAATAGATTATATCCCAAGACTTTATTATACATGCAACCCCTTCATAAAATATTCATAGTAATACAAAGTGATTAATGAAGACTGCCACTTTGTAGATTACTACATCTTAATCCTTGAGTACCTGGTTTAATTATTTAAGTTATTCATCGTATATTTATGAAATTGAATTTCATAAATATATACTTTAGTAACTATTTACTAAAGTAGTTAGGCCTAACATTCTAAATAACAAACCCATTAAACTTATCTCAAGAGAATATTTTATATCTCCGTTAAGAGACTATGAATTACATCTTGAGAATATATGTTCCATCAACAGTAAATGTGGCTGCCCAACATACTGAGGTTTTGACCGTTACTTTAAATCTCACTTCTGATATATCAAAGCAACCTACATTTCATGATCAGGTCCATTATTCTCTCAGGATTAAGAGTTCATGTTAATATAAGTCGTGAGATTTATTATTCAATTGACAGTCATTAGGAGAATAATAAATCTCAAAGTGGTCCAGTTCAATATGTCTTAACTCTTAAAACATATCAACATATCAATTAGAAGTCACCACTTCCATGATCAAGACAAATCATCTTAGTTGACATGTTATAGTCTTCGCAGATGAAACACCCAATTTCATCACTGACTACGAACTAAATTCTGAGTTTACAAAGAACTTGTGATTTATATCTTCTGTGACGTTTCACAAAAATCACATACTATGCATCTTATGGACTATATGACAATGTCCAAATATTCATGTTACCATTATTTCAGATAATAATAAAACAACTTTATTAATTACAATATTAAGTCATAAATCATGTCATACATAATGTAATAAATAGCATCATACAATAGGATTTAAGGGCACAAATGCACAAATCCTAACAATCTCCCACTTGCCCTAAAGACTATTGTGCACTAATCTAACTCCCATTCGTTCCAAATGTGACTCGAAAGTCCTTTGAGGCAAGACTTTGGTAAAGGGATCTACTAGATTATTTGCACTTTCAATCTTTGCCACCACCACATCTCCACGAGCAATGATGTCTTGAATGATGTGGTACTTTCTCTCAATGTGCTTTCCTTTCTTATGATTCCTTGGATCTTCTGATTGTGCAACTGCACCACTATTGTCACAAAACCATGTGATGGGAACTTGTTCCTTTCTCATTACACTAAGGTCAGAAAGGAATTTCTTGAACCATATAGCTTCCTTTGCTGCTTCACAAGCAGGAACGTACTCAGCTTCCATGGTGGAGTCTGCAATACAAAATTGCTTGACACTCCTCCAAGTTATGGCTCCACCTCCTAAGGTGAAAACACATCTTGATGTGGACTTTCTGAAATCTTGATCCGATTGAAACTCTGAATCTATATAGCCAATGAGAATCAAATCCTCACAACGGTAAACAAGCATATAATCTCTCGTTCTCTGAAGATACTTGAGAATATGAGTTACAGCTTGCCAATGTTTTGGTCTTGGATTTGATTGATATCGGCTAACCATGCCAACTGAATAACAAATATCTGGTCCAGTACATAGCATGACATACATAAGACTTCCCACTGCAGAAGCATAAGGAACTTGTCTCATCATATCTACTTCTTCTTGAGTCTTAGGCCTTTAGTTATCAGACAGAGGAACTCCATATCTAAAAGGAAGTAATCATTTCTTGGAGTTTTGCATGCTAAACCATTCTAGAGCCTTATCTATATACCCAGCTTATGATAAGCCTAACATCTTATTCTTGCGATCTCGCCAAAGCTTGATCCCTAGAATAAAATTAGCCTCACCCAAGTCCTTCATATCAAATTAGCTTGACAACCAAACCTTTATCGATGACATTACCTCTACATCATTTCCAATGAGTAAAATATCATCAACATAAAGCACTAGGAACATTACTACTTTATCTTGATGTCTTTTGTACACACATGGTTCATCAAGATTTTGTTCAAAACCAAATGATTTGATTGCTTGATCAAATCTGATGTTCCATGGCCTAGATGCTTGCTTAAGTCCATAAATGGACCTTTTCAACTTGCATACCATATGCTCTTGGTTCTTTGCTATGAAACCTTCTAGCTGCATCATATAGATTTCTTATTCAAGATTGCCATTAAGAAATGCAGTCTTGACATCCATTTTCCAAATCTCATAATCATAATGAGCGGTGATGGATAAGAGAATTCTGATAGATTTAAGCATTTCTATTGGTGAAAATTTTTCTTCATAATCAATACCTTCTTTTTGTGTATACCTTTTCGCCACTAGCCTTACTTTAAAGGTTTCAACCTTTCCATCTATCCCTCTCTTCCTCTTGTAAACCCTTTTGCAACCAACAGGTTTAATGTCATTAGGCACCTTTACAAGATCCCAAACTTGATTGGAATACATTGAATCTAATTCAGATTTCATAGCTTGGACCCAATGATGTGCATCTATATCATTCATTGCTTCTTCATAAGTGTAGGGATCCGATTCAGCCTCTTCTGAGATAGCTTCATAAGTTTCTTCCAAACCTATAAATCTTATAGGAGGCCGAACAATTCTCCCACTACGACGAGGCAACTGTGTACTAGTCATCTCATAAGTAGTATCTTGTGGTGTATCTAATACAACCACATCATCCCTAGTTTGATCTATTGATTGTTCATTTACAGGTTCATTCATTTCAACCAACACAACTCTACTTCTAGGAGTATAATCAATCATATAGTCATTTTTCAAGAATTTGGCATTTATGCTAATAAACACTTTATTCTCTTTATGACTATAGAATAAACCTCCAATAGTTCCTTTTGGATACCATACCACTTCTGTTTTAGACTGTAACTTGTCAGACTTTCCTTTCAACACATATGCTGGACAACCCCAAATATGGAGATGTCTCATACTAGTCTTACGCCCATTCCACAACTCTATAGGTGTTTTAGGAACAGACTTCGAAGGTACTAAATTCAGAAGATACATTGTAGTATTTAAGGCATATTCCCAAAAGGAAATTGGTAGAGTCGAATAACTCATCATGGACCTAACCATATCTAAAAGAGTCCTATTCCTTCTTTCCGCTACACCATTTTGTTGTGGAGTTCTAGGTGCAGTCAATTGGAATACAATCCCATTTTCAGTTAAGTAATTCTTAAAATCACCAAGAAGGTATTCACCACCACGATCAGATCGAATGGCCTTTATGCGTTTACCTAATTGATTCTCAACTTCAGCCCTAAACTCTTTGAATTTTTCAAAGGCTTCGAACTTCTGTTTCATTAGGTACACATAACCAAATCTAGAGTAATCATCAGTGAAAGTAATGAAATACTCATAGCCACCTCTTTCCAGGATTGACATAAGACCACATACATATGAATGCACTAGTTCTAGCAAATCTTGGGCTCTTCTACCTTTTGTATTAAAAGGTCGTTTGGTCATTTTGCCTTCCAAACAAGATTCACAAACTGGAAAATCATCAAAATCCAATGGCTCTAAGAGTCCATCTTTGATCAGTCTTTGAATTGTATTTGGATTAATATGACCCAAACGCAAGTGCTAAAGATATGCATCATTAGTTGAAGGAAACTTTCTCTTTAATGATTTTACATGAGAGTCATTGTTTAATTCAAAATGATATAATTCATGCTTATCAGGAGTTAAAATATAAAGACCATCAACAATATTGCCAGAACAGATAAACACTTTACCCTTCTTTATTACAACATTGTCTTTAAGGATAACACAATATCCATGTTTATCCAAATAAGTTGTAGAAATTAAATTCCTACGAACATTAGGTACATACAGACAGTCTTCCAATATTAAAACTCTAGACTTAAAACATAAAATTATAAACACCAATAGCTATAATTGGAATCCTGCTCCCATCAGCCAAAGTAAGAAACAATTCCCCTTTATTAAGTTTTCTGGTCTCCTGGAACCTCTGCAAAGAATTGCAGATATGATTAGTACAACCTGAATCCACACACCAGGAATCTGTGGGATTCTGCACTAAACATATTTCAAGGAGGAATGAATTTTTCATACCTTTATTCTTGGCAGCTTTGAAAATTGGACAATTCCTCTTCCAATGTCCTTTCTCACCACAATGGAAACATTTTCCTTTGAGCTTCTTTCCTTTGTCAGCAACCCCTAAGGCAATTTGTTTACCCTCTTGCTTAGTGAAGTCCTTCTTCTTCTTCTTCTTACCCTTGCCTTTCGACTTAGGTTGAGAAGTAGAAGCTTCACCCACATTGGCTTCAACATTAGAAGTACCAAGAATGCCTTCCGCCGCTACCAATTCATTCAATAATTCAGACAAAGAATATACCTTTTTGTTCTTATTATAATTAAGTCTGAATTCCTTGAATGATTCTGGTAGTGACTGGAGTATCATATCCACTTGGGATTCTCCATCAATATCGGCACCCAAAACCTCCAATGTATTCAGATTAGAGATCATTGTAAGACAATGCTCCCTCACTGAATCGCCTTCTGCCATTTTGGTATTATAAATTTGCCTCATGGTTTCTTGCCTTGCAAATCGGCCTTGCTTACTAAACATCTCCTTCAGACTGAACATTATGTTCGAAGCTAGTTCTACATCCTGCATTTGATGCTGTAGAACATTTGAGATAGATGCCAGGATATAGCACTTGGCCATCTCATTAGATTTTTGCCAACGATCTTATCGCTATTTTTCCTCAAGAGGAGCGTCTAACGATGGAAAGCTAGGACATGGTCAAGTAAGCACATATTTGTGCTCTTCAACTGTAAGAACAATGTCCAAATTTCTTTTTCAGTCAACATAGTTGGATTTAGTCAATTTGTTTTGATTAAGAATAGTAACAAGTGGGCTAAAAGATGCCATGTTCAAATCTGAAATTAATAAACATGAATATAATAAGTAAACTGGACATTATCAATTTAGCATATAAACTTATAGCATGGAACCTTAATAAAACCATAATATAATATATGCAACGACAACCCAATCCCATATTCAATATCCCTCAGCATAGAGTGAATATTAAATAATATGATTGATTGAGAACTATTCTCATTATTAGTGCTATCATGATAACTTTTATCAAACATTAATAATATGCCGTTTTATATTTGGCCTCTAAATAATAATAGTAAGAACTCAGCATAGATGATACTATAATATTTAGTCTAGTGTATACCATTGTCTAGAATCATTTGTAGCCACATTTCATCCTCTTAACAGGTTTATTTTGCAGTACCATGATACTAAACACCCTCCGCATGGAATGCAAAGCTCGAGGCTAAGATAAGGTGTTTGATCAAACTACTATAAGCCAAGAAATTCAATCTTGTAGTACCATGAAATAAATACTCTCCGCATGGAATGCTAAGCTCGAAGCAAAGACAAACTACATATTTCACACTACTATGAACCGACAATGGAGGCCGTGAGATCCAACCCTTGTATCTCTCTCCCACTAGATGTTTTAAATGAAAGGTTTTTATTTTGTAAACACGTGTAAACTAATCACACACAGCCTTGCACTTCATACATTTGAAAACACTTAGAAAAAATTCAAAATTCCCTTCAATGGCATTTTCGCGAATATCTCACGATTAAGCTCTTCCTGCAAAAATGAAATAGTGAAAACACAAAATTTAGACAGAAACTTTTGCTACTGTCTCGCGACTAAGCTCTTCCCGCGAAAAGTTTTTGTGCTTCAGAAGCATTTTTCGTGAGTAACTTCGTGGGAAGCTAACCTGCGAAAAACTTGTGTTTTCAGTGTTCAAAGGGAAGATCTGAACAATTTCCAACGGTTTTCATGAACAAATAACCACTATATGAACATGACTGACAGAATTTGATATCAAAACCGAATTCCATTGATGCTATAGCCTTAAAGTTCAATTTAACATACTTAAATTCAAATTTAAACAACATCATAACATCAATATCAGTTTTCATCAAAACATAGTTTCAACAACCATGCAGAAAATTAAATACATATATAATCTTCTAACATTATGAAACTATTATCTCTAATTCCAAAACTCATAAAACATGTTATACAGATTGGAAATTGAAGACCACTCTGATACCATTTTGATGGAAATATACATGTACACAGCGGAAAAAATAACGGATCTACTTCATTCACAATTGTTAACATGTGCTATGTAAGTTTCAGAATTAGAGAACAAGAGAGTGTAACTTGAAGCGGTGAAATTCAAAACCAAAAATCAAAAGTTCTTAAGAAGACTTTCAATCTTCACTTCAATTCCACTAACGCCCAAGATCTCACAGTGGTTCAGTTCAATATGTCTTAACTCTTAAAACATATCAACATATCAACTAGAAGTCACCACTTCCATGATCAAGACAAATCATCTTAGTTGACATGTTATAGTCTTCGCAGATGAAGCGCCCAATTTCATCACCGACTACGAACTAAATTCTGAGTTTACAAAGAACTTGTGATTTATATCTTCTGTGACTTTTCACAAAAATCACATACTATGCATCTCATGGACCATATGACAATGTCCAAATATTCATGTTTCCATTATTTTAGATAATAATAAAACAACTTTATTAATTACAATATTAAGTCATACATCATGTCATACATAATGTAATACATAGTATCATACAATAGGATTTAAGGGCACAAATGCACAAATCCTAACAAACATTTGATCATTTTTGAACAATACATCTCATTTTGAGATCGATGCTTGAACTTTTGATATTTCATTTTTGAGAATAAGCCTTTGGCTTTTTGTCACCATACATTTTAATACAAGTCGTTTTCCCTTTTTCCTAGTCAAATACTAGTATATGTGATGGCTTTTGCAGCTCATTATCTCTTTTCATTTTGAGATTTACATTTGTTGAGCTCTTTAAGCAAAATTATAAAAAATGTGGGAAGATATATAGGCACAAGTTTATGCATGTATCAAAATCATCAAAACCATTGACCAATCATTCATGACAAGCTTTAAGATCGATTTACAACAGTCACACATAGATTTCAAGATTTTTCCCACAAAGATAAATGTGCATGCAAAACAAGTTAAGCTCGTAAATGCATTACACCATTAGTACGAAAGTACTAGGCCAAACTCACATGTGATATACACAACACAAACAATCAAATTTTTTAGAGATTTTTCAATTTTTATGGGTTTCTGAATTTTTTTTCAGCACACTCAAAAATAGAACATGTAAAGTAAAAAAAAAAAAAAAATGTACAAAGTAAAACTTGTATAAGAAACATGCTATAAACAAGAAGCAATGACACAAGAAGATTATGTATTTCATGATGCATGAACCTATGACCCTAAACATTGGAAGTATTAATGCATGGACATAAAAAGTGATCATGCATAAGTACCCTTCTTCACCCACACTTTACGAGTATTTTGGGTGAGAGCCTTAGATGGCAGGGTACGACCAACATAATTTTCAAACCTTGGAGTGAAGCTAGCAAGGCATAATGATATGTTCTTCAACATTTCCATAATGTCTCCAATGAGATGTCCCTCACTATCTCCTTTAACTTGTGCTCCCTTTGGTCTTCTCTTTCAACTTTCTTGGCCATGCATAGAGTCAGCCCGCTTGAGTGCATGAAGCTTGAAACAATTTGGCCCTGTGTGCCCTTGTACGCCACAATGATGGCACTTATGTTTCACTTGAGGCCCCTTTTGATTTTTGGGTAATGACTTCCCTTTTTTCATTGGTTTTGCACCAATGGTTCTTTTCACTGCAGCAAGGGTCTCAATCTCAGGCTTCACTTCTTTGAGTTTCTCTTCCTTCTTGGCTAATACGAACCTTACTTCCTTCTTGGGTTCGCTGCTAGAGCTTCCTTCTCCGATATAGCCCAAACCGATCTTAACATGTTAAGATTTTTGTGAGGATAGTACATTGTCAAGTTTCTTGATGGAGATACGCTCAACCTTGACATTAGCTTGGATAATTTCAAGTTCAAGGAACTTGATCTTCAAATAGGCTTCAACTAATTCTCCCTTGAGTCCTTCTACTTCACACCTTGATTCCTTGAGTTGCACAAGTATACACCTATGCACTTCTTCAACATTTTTCATCTTTTTCACATCAAGATTTGCAACCTTGGTGTATTTTCCATAATCTTCCAGCAGTGAATCATATGCCTCTTAAAGATTGTTCTCCCCTTCATTTTGGCATACATCTTCATCTTTCGAGTCTTCAATTTCCTTGCCCTCAAAAAGATCACCAAGTTCATCAACCAAATTGCTCAAATCATCCTTTGAATCAACAGAGGTAATTGCCATGAAAGCCCTATAGTTTCCTTCACTATCACACTCTCCGTCCATGTCTGAATTTGAGGTTTCAGAATCACTAAGGGTAGTGGCAAACACTTTACCCTTCCCTCTCAAATAGTTGGGACACTCCTTTTTGAGATGTCCATGACTGTTGCATTCGTAGCACACGATTCCTTGAGGGGTTTGAGAATCCTTCCTAACTTTCTTCTTGAACTCTTTCCTATCACTTTTGGGAGATGAAAACTTTCCTTTGCTGAATGACTTCCCACTGTTTTTCATCTTCAGAAATTTTCAGAAGTTCTTTGCAAGGAATGCTACCTCTTTCTCCACATCATCTTCTTCGAAGGAGTCATCCATTCTTTCGTTGATGGTTTTGAGAGCAAGTGGTTTGCTCGACTTATGGGAAAGCAGTCCGAGCTCATATGTTTGGAGAGATCCACTGAGTTCTTGGATCTTGATCTCATCCAAATCTTTACTCTCCTCTATAGCTGTGACCTTTGCACGAAAGCTCTCCGGTAAGGACCTCAAAATCTTTCTCACCACCTTGGCATCCTCAATCTTCTCTCTGAGATTGAGCTTAGCAATTACGATTTCATTGAGCTTGTCATAGAATAAATCAAACGACTCATCGTCACCCATCTTGAGCTTTTTAAATCTGGTGGTAAGCATCTGGAGTTTTGTGTCCTTAACTTTCTTGGTACCCTCATAGGTAGTCTCAAGAATCGTCCAAGCTTCCTTAGCAATCTCCATATGCGATATCCTGTGAAATTCATTAGTATACACACCACAGAAAATAACGTTAATTGCTTTACTATTGGCATTTGCCAAAGCAAGAGCTGCCTTGTCCCATTCGGACTTGGGTGTTATGGGTTTAGCATGCCCATTCTCAATAGAATCCTATATTGACTCATCTGTAGCACACAAGAATGCCCTCATATGGACTTTCCAAAACGCATAGTTGCTCCCATCAAAGAATGGTGGAGCATTGAGTGATTGAGATCGATCCATCTCAAAGAGGGTCTAGGATCACACTTAGGTAATGAAGTCACAGCAAGTGTACCCGCTCTAATACCAATTGAAAGCTTTAAAATGTGTGAAAATACAAGAGTTATTTAAACCCCCAAATTAAAGATCACGGCTTGGTTTATTTTACTCTAACTTAAACTAAGTGCGGAATAAAGTAAATGCGAGCGAACAAACAATGGAACTACTCTAAGTCATATTCATCAAATCACAGCAGTAAAATGAAAGCTAAAAGAGTAGGGAAGAAGAATGCAAACACAAGATAACACGCCAATGTGTTATCAAAGAGGAAACCGAAAAACTCGGCGAAAAACCTCTCCACCGCCCTCTAAGCGATAAATTGATCCACTAGACAATAAGCTGGGATACACGAATAGCAAGAGACCCTCCAAGCCTAATCTACCCAATGTACCTAAGCCCTCCAAGCTCCTACTCCAACAAGGCTTCTCGGAACTGTATCTTGTCTAGCTTTCCGGATCCTGCAATACGCCTGATTGCGTCCGCCAAAGCTTGGGTTCTTCCAATGCTTCCTAGCAGCATTAAAACCTCACTTGACACTCAGAATGGGTGTGGTAAGTGTTTGAGCTACCAACCTTTCAATGATATAGAAATGGAGAGGTAGGAGTTGAGGAAAACCACAATGGATTGTGTAGAGGATTGTGGGTATGACAATCTCTAACTCTCAAAGGTTATGGCTAGGGTTTTCTCTCTGAAAAGTACTCCACAATATATGTGGGTAATTGGGGTATATATAGTGTGGGTAGAGAAAGGGTGTATTAGATATGACAAATTGGCAAAACAGAATGTTTCACAGGTATCTCGTAGGAAAGCCTTACCTGCGAGACACTTGTGATAACCATCTATCACCATCCTGTCATGACTCTTCGCATTCCAGTCATGTGCTGAGCACATGCTTCACTTCACGGGAAGGCTACTCGCGAGCTACCCACGAAAACTTCCTGGTCTTAAATTTGCCTTGAGTCTTCACACTCTCTCTTACACACAACCCTTACAAGGAAATCCCACTTAAAATAAAGGGTACATAAGATTGAACAAAATTACAATAAAATTTGGCACGAAATTAAAGCCAACACAAAATAGTTGTAAATCACAACTTTACATTTTCAAAACTCAATTTGGGAAGGAAACTGAAAACATGCAAAAGGCTGTTTTCAGTTTCTAATTTTCAAAAATCAATTAAAATACGCATTTTATTTAATGAATTTGTCTCATTTAATGAGTTAACATTAAAGTTAAAATCTTAGTAACAACATATTTTAGTATATTCTATTTTTTTCTTCAAAAAACTATCTTTTTAATTTCAACTAACCAAACATGTTTTTGATTTAAAAAATACAAGAAAATTGTTTTTTCTTTATATTCCCAATTTTTTTTTTGAAAATAGAAAATAAAAATTGTTACCAAACATAACCTAAGTTTTGAGAACAGTTTTTGTTTTCTATCCATTTTGGGTTACCAAATGAGTTTTTTAGTTTCAAAAATAGAAAATTGCTTTAGGAAATAGAAAATATGGGGAAAAATAGTTACCAAACATATCCTAAGTTTTCACACTGTATTCTCCCCTCATGCATTCCTTTATGTGAGAAGAAAAAGTCTATACATGCACAAAATTTGCCAAAATATTTCACACTCAGATGATGTGATAAAAAAAAATATTAGTAATGAATTTAGATAAAAACTAAATATTTCATACAACCAATCCTGTAAAGATAAGAAGATGAAATTCGTTAGAAGATTAATTGGGAGATTATTCCCCATGAATTTGGCCCAACGATAGTCCCTTAACATTTGCAAAGTGTTTTCCAACTGATGGCATTTCAGACAAACTTGTTATTTTAATAGATTAGATAACATTGTTAAGAAAAAGTGATCTTTACATTAGAGCATTCGCATCAGAGAATGCTACTCTATCCCATTTTACCATTCCAAAAAGCTACTTTATCAATTATACAATACTATTTTATAATATATCCAGCATTCCAACTTTTATTTTCCTATTCTACTCATTAAAATAATAACGCTACACAATAAAATATATTTTTCCCTTTTTTGTTTTTTCCCAATTTTCTCCTCCACCTTCCCTCAACCTCTAGCACCGCACCTTCATTGCCCAGTCACCACCACCGCGCCTCCACCATGCCCACCACACCACCACCGCCTATTGCCCACCAAAATCCCACCGGAAAAAAAACCCATATTAAAAAAAAAAAAAAAAAAAAAAAAAAAAAAACCCATCGGAAATGCAGAACCTAGAAGAACCAGAGTCCAACCATGTGGTGACCCACACCGATCTCCACCAAACCCATCACTGTGACCCACGCCAATCTCGCCATGACCTCGCCATACCCAAACACTGGCGGTCTCCAACGACCAACAACCCACTTCAACCACTTCAGCCATGACCCAACCACGATCCAAACACCAGACCCAACAATGACCAACGACCCAAACACCGGACCCAACCATGACCCAACCACGACCAACGACCCAAACATCGGACCCAACCACGACCCACAACCCACTTCAGCCATACCCATCTCTTCCTTTAAGCACCGATCACAAAAAAAAAAAAAAAAAAAAAAAAAAAAAAAAAACCCCACAGAACCCGCTGGATCACAACCCACCAGAAAAAATGAACCACTGTGATGTGTGATGTTAATGTTGGGAGGAGGATGGTGTTTGGGTTTGAAGAGAGGAGAGAGCAGATGAGAGAGAAAAGGAAGAGAGAGAGAAGAGAACAAAAATAATGAGAGAGAGGAGAGAGAAATTTTGGGGAAAGAGAATAATTTTTTTTTTTTTACAATACAAAATTGCACTATAGCAGTATTGCAATTTTTTTTGCAATACTTGGTATATAGCATTCCGAATGTGGGAGGTTTTTGAGGGAAAGATGCTAAATGAAGCTTACATATGGCATTTACAATTGCAGATGCGAATGCTCTTATTGGTATATTTTTAAATTATGAGTCCAAATTCCGTGGGCAACAAAAAGATGTAGTGGTTTCCGATTTTAATTTCTAGAAAAACTAGTTGTTCACCTATGTTTCTTTTTTTCTTTTTCTTTTTTTAATAAAAAATATGGATAATTAACACTTTCTTCTCTTGAGGTTTGGGAGAATTACACTTCACCCTAAATCTGAAGGGAAAAAACACTCTCTTTCTTTGAAATTTGAAGAAATTAACACTTCCCCTTCTATTTATATTAGCAACGAAATATTATAAATTTCTATAAGAATCTCTTTATAAAAGTTTAACCATAGTTGGTAAAAAAATAACCGGTAAATTAAGAATAAAAATGAAAAATTTATCAAGTACCAAAATACTTGCAATAACAAATCTCTCTATATTTTGTTGAGAAAAGGGGGAAAAAAAAAGCAAAATTCATAATTAATATTTTAAAATACAATTTAGTAAAAAAAAAAAAAAAAAAAAAATTAAATTTTAATTCTGAAATGGAAGATAATTTTTGAAACTTGCTCTTAAGCAAAAGGCAGGTTATTACACAACATTTTTAATATTAATATTAATTTAACAAAATTTGGTCAATTAGATTTCAAAAGGGGATAATATTTTTTCTATTCAAGTTTCGAATGAAGTGTCATTTTTCCAAATCTCAAGAGAGAAGAATGTAATTATCTAAAAAAATAAAACGAATAGTTACCAAATTAGTCTCGGTAGGTTCCATAATAAATATGTCTGTTAGGTTCTAAAGATTTAGGAATTTATGTATTTAGAACTCTAAATTGTTTTGTTGGCAAACCATGATCAAAACAGGTTATTTAGTCTTGTTTAGACGTGCTCAAAGTTGTAATATTTATGTAAAGTTGGAACAAGCTGATGCAGGATTTAATAGTGCTTCTCGGCCTGGTTCGATCGATCGAAGTTTAGGCTCGATCAATCGAAAATCGGGTCAGATGCGTTTTTTCTGCATAATTTCAACTCAGCCCTAACTTCTAAAATGTTTAGGTTTTTTGTTTTTGCCCTAGATATATAAGGCAAACCTTAGCCACGTTTTAGAGGTTGCTCATATTGCTGTTTTGTGTAAATCTCTTATGAGATCTAGAGGAGCTTTCCTTTACACAAAGCTTAGGGTTTTCAAGGAGGAGATGTTATCTACATCTTGATGATCAGCTCAGTTGCTGCCATTGAAGCTTAAAGAAAAACAAGCGTGGGTGCTTGTACTTGCTGGAGAATCCAAGAAAGAAGGAGTCCGTGGTCTCGGAGCTTGCACGTGGTCGTGTCAGTAAGTTCTACTGGTGGATAGCAATAATAAGTCAAGTGTGGGGGCTTGTAAGTCTTATTGTATGAACTTCGATTCTTTCAAGATAGTGGATTCAAGTTTACCTTGAGGATAGTTAGGTCAAATCCTCCCCAAGTTTTTACCATGTGGTTTCCTGGGTCATCATATCATTATGTTATTTACTTTTCCGCTACTTTATATTCTTGTTATGATTGTTTGATTGTGATAACCTAGATTTGCATAATTTGACAAAGTTAATCACTTGGCTAATTAACTAGGTTAATCTGGTTGTGTTAAGGGGTCTAAAAACTGTTCAAGTGGTATCAGAGCAGGTAGCTCTTCTGTTTTAGATCTTTTGATCTAAGAGCTGATCCTTGACCCCTGTTGTCATGGATAATTTGAAGTGTCTTTCTGATCATGTTTCTGCTCATGCTTCTGTTGATTTTATTGATGTCTGTGAAACTCTTCATAAGGAATTATCTAAATCTTTGAAAATTTCTAAGAAATTTAAAGAAGAGTTAAAATTGGCTAATCTTGAAAAAGAGGAATTGATTGTGAGATTGGATGAGTCTAATAAAAAGAATGAATTTTTGAGAAATCAAATTTCCTCTCAAGATGAGAAGATGAAAAGCTTGGAACAAGAGTTAGTTGAATCTAAAGCTAAAATTGAAAATTTGACTAGTACCAAGCCTGTTGTTGATAACAGAAGTGTTTCTATTTCTCTTAAGCCTAAAACTGAGAAAGTTTATATCCCTCCTTTCAAGAGGAATAATAAAGAAAAGGCTTATTTTGCTAGGTTAGACAAAGGTAAAAGTTCTGATGTAGACGCTGAAGTTTCTAAACCTATGTCTAAACCTACTATTAGAGAGCATAATAAATCTGTTTTTGTGCCTACCTGTCACCTTTGTGGTGTTGTTGGTCATATTAGACCAAATTGTTCTTTGTTGAGGCAAAAACCAAAATCTGAGACTAGATTTTCTGTTAGGAATACTGATGTTCCTAAATTTGTTCATTTTTGTCACTTTTGTGGTATCTCTGGTCCCATTCGTCCTAATTGTCACAAATTGAAATTTAAAAATTCTATATTTCAATCTAGAATATGTGATGATATCTTTCCTGCCATAAGTCCTAATAAATTGTTTCATATGCTTTTGAAAAATTTAAGCTTGTTGGCTTGTGAAAGGAAATTACAGGATTTTAGTCTGTCTCAGAAGATTGGTGTAATCCCTCAAATACACTCTGCTTCACATGGATTTTCACCTACAAAGCCGAAGACTCGTGCTATATGGGTGAGAAAAGATTCTTTAAGGTGAGTGTTACTAACTTGTCCCTAATTTAATTCTTTCAATTATTTGTGGACATGTTTTGTTTTTGTTTTTGGTTGTTTTGTTGTTTTTAAGTTTTTTATTAAAAAAAATCCAAAAACATTGAAAAATTTTCAAAAAGAAAAAAATATTTTTTTGAGTCTTGTTTTATTTTTCTTGAGGATTACATGAATTATGATATCTCTCTCTTGATTTAGAACATGCTTGACATTGTGGAGAAACTTGAATAGTATGTGCTAAGCTATTTTTGATTTTGTGTGAGTATGTACTAGTTTGTACATGTACTCAAGGGTTAATTAATAAATTGATATTTCTTGTTTGTGTATCCTTTATAGCTTAGTTAAGCACTGTAATGCATTGCATTTGCATTAATCATTTAGCATAATATGTGTTTTTTGTTTTTAGTCATAAATTTTTTAAAACCAAAAAGATTTTTGTGTTTTGTATTATATCTTGGATTTGAAATCAAGGTTGGCCACCTTATATTTACATAACAAGTTTATGTACCTTATTTAGCTTTGATGAGCTCATTTATTGCACTTTACTAGCTGAAGATTTGTAGTGCATGTTGTGTGGAAAATATGTTTATAGTTTTTGATCACTTTGTCTTGATCTTGAAGTCACATGCCTTTGATTGTCGGACTTGATCCTTTTGAGAAAGGCATAAATAACCATCTCACCACTGTTTACTAGGCAATCATGAACACCTTAGTGCATATCGTAAGATTTTGTGCTGAGAAAGTGTAGCACATGCACAAAAAGAACATAAGGTGTAGCCTCGATTTATATGTTAAAATTGGTGTGTACATTATTGGACTTAAAGTTAAATCAAACAACTAAAATTGGTGTGTACATTATCTCGGCTATTTTTTATAAGTTTCTGATTAAATAAAATTGGCATGTACATTATGAGGCAAATCAAGAAACTTACATGATTGCAAGCTTATTTTCTAGGAGATGTGGGAATTATATGATGTAACTCTTTAGGTGATAGTCTCTTTCAAATTCTATGTGATGAATTTTGTAGACTTTGTGTTTGATTTCTATTCACATATCACTTCACATGTATCTCAAGTTTTTGCTAGTTGCACACACTACACAAGTTATTCTTTGCTAAACTTGGTACATTTTATTGTGTGTGATCTTGTTGTGGCCATCCAAGATTAAAAGTTCCTTGATCTTAATGCAAAATGTGTTTAAAGTTTGAGAAATTGGAAATTCTAGAGCTTGAATGTACCCGAATTGGGGATTTTGTTCAATTAGGTTTAATTGATGAAATTGGCTTGTTGTTTTGATGTAATTGATCATTCTTATTTGTTCTCTCTCATGTGTAATGGTCAATTCGTCAATTTATTTCAAAACATTCAAGTGGTTTTCAAATTTTTTGGGGTTTTTGTTAGAAACTCTATGCTCAAGCCAATTTTGCAAATTTGATCTTCAAATTGAACCTAGTTTCACTGCATTAGAGCATGCATCATGACATTTAATTTGTTCATGCATCATATAGATTTTTGTTCTCTATCTGGTTTGTGCTAACTTGCAATTTGCCCTTGGTTTTTCTCTTTTCTGCTTTTATTGGTTCTGCTGTGTGTCCTTGTCCTTTCCTTAGCACCATGCCTAGGAAAACTAGAGCCCATAGGACTCCTTCCTCTTCTTCTGAGTCTCCCTCTAGGAGTGAGTTGTTTAAGGATGCCAAAAGCAAAAAGGCTTTTGATATGCTGAATAGTAAGAGAAAGATTTGGGCTGAGCGTTCTATACTGCTAGATGAGTTAGATCCAGCCATTAGGGCTAACTTTGAGAGTCGAGGTTGGTTGTCCTTATTGGAGATAGATCATCCACCTCCGACCGCCCTCATTAGAGAGTTCTATTCGAACCTCTCTTGTCACGTCTATGATTCCAACACCCTTGTTAGGAGTTGGATACGAGGTGTTAAGTTCACCATTACCCCTAGGGTAGTGGCTAAGGCTCTTGAGGTCCCGGTCGTTAGGCAACCTGACTATCCTTATGAGGAGTCTCCACCCTTAGATGATGTCATGTCATACATCACTGGGTCTTCTATCCAGTGGGGTTCTGATCCTCGGATCACGTCCGTTGAGCTTCCTGTGACTACCTATCTCTTTCTTAGGATAGCTTGTCATTCTTTGTGGCCTATCTCTCATCTTCACACCATCCCTATTGAGAGATGTGTGTTTCTGTATGCCCTTGTGTCTGGTGCTTCTATTTCTTTTCCTCATCTGTTTTTTCGTTCTTTGAACGAGATTCATAGGAGTAGCGCTGTTGGTCACACTCTTGTCTATCCTATCTTCATCCATAGGATTTTGTTGTTACTGGTCCCATAGGTGCCTCTTTTCTTTGTCTGAGGGCTACATATTTGAGGCCTCCTCGTGTTCAGTCTTCTAGAGTTGTACCCCCTCCCACCTTTTCTATAGGTACTGCATAGGTTGAGGCGTCTGGTGCTGCTGCTGCTGCTGATGCTGATGTTCCTCCACCCACTACTTCGGATGATTTCGACATTCGACATACGTTGGATCATGTCTTGACCGTTCAGGCGGCTCATGGACAGATTTTGGTGGACTTGCTTGATGAGGTTCGTGCCTTGCGTGCAGAGTTGGCACATTCTAGACCGTCTCCTTCGCCACCTCCTTTTGATGATGGATTGTGATTGCCCTTTGGTATTCTGTCACAAAAAGGGGGAGTAGATTTTGGTTTTTACCTGTAGTGTTTTTGCTAATAAGGGGAGTTTTGTGATTCTTTGGAGCCTGTGGTGATTAGATTGTATCTAGGAGCTGTACCTTGTATTTACATTCTTTTGGCTCTAGATGTATTTTTGTTGGCTTTCTTATGTTACTTCCAGTTACATTTATTATTTTATATGGTTCTTGTGTTCACTGCTTATTGATTTATATTTATGAGCTATTCATTGATATATGTCTTTATTTTGTGTTGTGTGGAAAATACAAGAATGCTTTGTTTAAAAGGGAGTTAACACTGTTTTGATGTATCTAACTTAGGTGGAGAGTTAGTTTACATATTTGTTGTTTTACTGTTTTTCTGTCACACATGCGTTTATGTGTTTATTGAGTATTTCAGGAAATACAGGTTGATTCAATTGAGTTGCTGTCCACACTTGCAACTGATGGATGGTAGTTTGGATTGGATTTGTTATGTAAAGGGCTTTCATTTGTAAACTTTAAGCTTTGGTTTGTGTTTTGTCACGGATTGCCAAAGGGGGAGTTTGTTAGGTTCTAAAGATTTAGGAATTTATGTATTTAAAACTCTAATTTGTATTGTTGGCAAACCATGATCAAAACAGGTTATTTAGTCTTGTTTAGACGTGCTCAAAGTTGTATTATTTATGTAAAGTTGGAACAAGCTGATGCAGGATTTAATAGTGCTTCTCGGCCTGGTTCGATCGATCGAAGCTTAGGCTCGATCAATCGAAAATCGGGTCAGATGCGTTTTTTCTGCAGAATTCCAACTCAGCCCTAACTCCTAAAATGTTTAGGGTTTTATGTTTTTGCCCTAGGTATATAAGGCAAACCCTAGCCACGTTTTTAGGTTGCTCATATTGCTGTTTTGTGTAAATCTCTTGTGAGATCTAGAGGAGCTTTCCTTTACACAAAGCTTAGGGTTTTCAAGGAGGAGATGTTATCTACACCTTGATGATCAACTCAGTTGCTGCCATTGAAGTTTAAAGAAAAACAAGCGTGGGTGCTTGTACTTGCTGAAGAATCCAAGAAAGAAGGAGTCCGTGGTTTCAGAGCTTGCACGTGGTCGTGTCAGTAAGTTCTACTGGTGGGTAGCAATAAGAAGTTGAGCATGGGGGCTTGTAAGTCTTATTGTATGAACTTCGATTCTTTCAAGATAATGGATTCTAGTTTACCTTGAGGATAACTAGGTTAAATCCTCTCTAGGTTTTTAGCGTGTGATTTCCTAGGTCATCATATCTTTGTGTTATTTATTTTTTCGCTGCTATATATACTTGATATGATTGTTTGATTGTGATAACCTAGATTTGTATAATTTGACTAAGTTAATCACTTGGCTAATTAACTAGGTTAATCTGGTTGTGTTAAGGGGTCTAAAAACCGTTCAATGTCTTATTTCCATAATAATTATGTCTATTGGTTTCTAAATAAAAAATGTTTTCTAGTAGAAAGTTTTGGAGACCTCAAAATAGCTAAAAAGTCTTGTTTTGAGGTTAGTCATTTAAGTTTGACATTAATGCATAGAAATAAATAAAATAAAATAAAAAGGAAAGAAACAATGGGCTTTAAATAGATAATTGTGGAAGTCATTTAAGGGCATATCAATTTGGTGTCATTAGCTTAAAACTGATAGTAAATTGGGTAATTCTGTGGTACTCTCCCAAAAAAAGGGGCATGGTATCCACCAGTAAGCAACCTGCTATACCAACTTACCAAAACATTATATTTGACGGTTACATCCTCACATTATACAGTTCTAACATCACATGTAACTGTGCTTTTATCACATTTGGTAGTTCCCTTACTTTTTCTCACATTTGACAGTTTTATCATCACATTTGGCAGTTTTAACATCACATTTGACAGTTGTTTTGTCACATTTGGTGGTTTACTTTTTTTTTTCTCACATTTAACATTTCCATCATCACATTGTGTAGTACCGATATCACGTGTGTCTGTTCTTTCGTCACATTTGGTGGTTCCCTTATTTTTTTCTCACATTTGACGGTTCATCCTCACGTTGCAGTTCCAACATCACATTTGATAGTACTTTTGACATATTTGGTAGTTTTTTTTATCTCACATTTGACAATTTTGTCCTTACATTGTGTAGTACAAATATCACATATGACTATACTTTTGTCACATTCATTGTTTCATTTATTTTTTTTTTCTCACATTTGATTGTTCCATTATCACATTGTGTAGTTCCAACATCACATGTGACTGTTCTTTTGTCACATTTGGTGCTTTCCTTTTTTTTTTCCTCTCACATTTGATGGTTCTATTGTCACATTTGGCAATACCAACATAACATTTTACAATACTTTTATTATATTTGGTGGTTCCCCCCCCCCCCCCCCCCTTTTTTTTTCTCATATACATTTAATGGTTTGATCCTCACATTGTACAGTACCAACATCACATGTGACTGTAATTTTGTCACATTCGATAGTTCCTTTATTTTTTTTCTCGCATTTAATGATTCTATTGTCACATTAGGTAGTACCAACATCACATCTGACTATACTTTTGTCACATTCAGTGGTACCTTTTTTTTTTTTTTTTTTTTTTTCTCACATTTAACAGTTCCATTGTCAAATTTGGTTCTTATTATGGTTAGGTATTAATTAGGAGTTATTTTAGAATATATTTTCTTGTTTGTCAAGTTTTACAGAGCACTTAAATAGGTCTTTAACTCTATAAACGTTTTTTTTTTTAAACATTTATTCAATAAAACAAAATTCAGAATTTTGTCTTTCTATTTTTTTGTGGATTCCAGGCCCTTTCTCCTTGTAGACTCAAGGACCTTTGTGGATTTAAGGAACCCTCATGGATTCGAGGTTATTTTCAGAAGCAAATAGTTTTTTTCTTATTTTTTAGAAGTAGATGTGTTCTACCTGTTGACTCTTTTGCATCCCACATCAGTTGGTATCAAAACCTTGACTTATCCTAGTCTGGTGACTAACGTATAAGATGGTAGCAATTCCGGTGGTAGAAAACTTATCAAGTATTACATGATGTACAGCTAGTACTCACAAATATCTTTGCTAGGATGCCATCGTTGGAGCATGGAAACAATAGGGATAACTGTCGTAAAGACATAACTTATGGGCAACCTATTGGTAAGCAAATTTCATATAGCCCTTATTGAAGAATTGCAAGTTTTAATGGTTTTTTTATAAAGAATATTTTCTTGATTGATTACTTGATCTAGAAGATTTATTTAACTTTGAGAATATTTATTATGAGAGAAAAGTTAAATTTGCTTTGTTTAAACTTAGTGGGTATGCTTTATGTTGGTGGGAATGAATACAATCTGATGTAATTAGACAAGGCAAAGACAAAATTCGTTCATGGCCAAGGATGAAAAAAGATGCTTGCTATCAAATTTAATCCTTTAGAATGTAATGAACTTTTGTCATATATGAAACAAGATTATTATTGGTCAAGAAGTTCACACTTGAATTATTTTGAAGAGGCATATATTCCACCATTAAGGGAAGAATTGCATGTTGAAAAAATACTTTTCTTTAAAAATATGTAGAAGTCAAAGAAGAAAATATAGAGAATTCTGAGGAGATTAATGAAAGCCTTATTATAGAAGAAGATCCTGAAATCAAGATTGTGGAAGAGATTGATGAAGACCCTATTATAGAGAAATATCTTGAAGTCATGGTGGAGGAAACAATTGAAGAAGAAATTGAAGAGGAAATTGTCAAGGAGTTAGACAAAATTGAGTCAGGTGATTGTCAATATCAAGATCCTTTTATTTTAGTGGTAAGAAATACACCAAAGTTAATTGATTTTATTAGGGTTGATAGATTTGATTCAATTGTCAACTCTTATTTGGTAAATCTCTACAATTACATGAAGGCCAAGGAAAAAGAAATTCAGGTTGATTTGTTTATTTCATTGATGAGTTGCAAGTATGGAAGGAAGATTAAGGGGCTCAGACATTCGAAGTATTTGTTTATTTGGAGCGAAAGATTTTAGATTTCAAAGATGAACACAAGGACGATTTTGTTTCAAGTGGGGGAGGGGTGTCTGATGTTGGACAAAAGTTATTATTTAATTTTTGTAATTTATTAATTATTGGTATTTTTATGTAATTTTCTTTATTTTAGGTTTAGTTCATTTATTTCCTTGTTTTTAAGTGCTTTTAATGCTTTTTAGGTTAAATTCGGTTCCCTGTTATGGTTAGGTATTAATTAGGAGTTATTTTAGAATATATTTTAGGGAAATGCTAATGGATACTCTTAGGGCAATGGTTAACAATCCATATAAAGAAAGTTTTTATAGAAAAAAAAAAAAACAATTAATGTTTTGACAACTTTTTTCATTTCTCATAAAAGTGGTGTCAAAACTTTCCTAAAATAAATTGTTACTCGTTAGCATGACCCTATAATTTATTATCTGTCAAGTTTTACAAAACCTTTAAATAGGCCCCTAAGTCTATAAACGTTTTTTTAACATTTATTCAATCAATAAAAGTTCAGACTTTTGTCTTTCTATTTTCTGGTGGATTCTAGACCCTTTCTCCTTGTGGATTCAAAGAACCCTCATGGATTCGAGATTAATTTTAGAAGCAAACGTGTTTTGTTTGTTGCTTTTTAGAAGTAGACATGTTTTGCTTCTTAACACTTTCACATCCCGCAACAAAAGTGGAGGGTCTATTTCCTGGAAACATGTTGAATCAATGAAGGACAGAGGCAGAGATATTTATAAATTTAGGGAGTAGTAATGATGATAATACTACCACATTAGTCATCAAGAAAAAAATAATGAGTGAAAAAAAGAAATAATAATAATAATATTCGTTAGAATGACATTTATGTTAATGACAGTGATTATGATATATAGTAGGCAAACAATGGGTAAGGTAGAAGGCTAATTTATGATTAATGTTGTGAAATTATTGTGAACTTTTTTGGAGCCTGTGTCCCTAAAAGGACTCGCCACAATATGGCATTGTGTATATTTAAGTTATTAATATGATATATTTTTAATAAAAATGACATTAGTTGTGGTGTCCCATGTCTATGCTTAGAACTCCGATTAACCCACCCTATCTTCCAGTATCTACCTATAAAAAATAAATATTGACACAATTTGCTTGAAGGGAAACATTTTTGATAGATTTTCAATAAGCTTAAAAAGAATTATTCAAATGACTAAAGGTTTCTAGAAATTTTAAGAGTAGTGTCCCATCCCATGTCTATGTAATTTTATTTATATTTATTGTGAGAATCCATGTCTATGAATCCATAGGTGCGCGCTATATAGATACATTAAAATTATTAGAATTATTTTTTCAAAATGAATTATAGTTCCAAAGTTTATAGAAATTTATTTATTTAGATCTGTATTATGCTGATTAAAACTATATGCCAGAATTTTTAAGAAATATAGAAAGAGCATCATTAATTATTTATTTTATCGTGGGTCAACCTATTCTACAGCTTTAGGTTCACCCAATTTTGTTGGGATGGTGACATTACTGTTGAAAATACTTGGAAGTTGGAGTCCCCTTGTTGATGTGGGACTTGAGTTGCCAGAATTGGTGCTGTTGTTGGTATTGTTTGATTTACTCTTTGGATGCAACTCAAGTGGACCATTCAGTGGCGTTTATTATGGAACCAATTTCCAAATTGTTGTCTGTTCCACGGAGAAAGGCTTTGGTTTTTTGGGTATAAACTGTGCTAGAGGATAATTGTTTCTGAGTAGAGGTACGGGATCATTGAGGCTTTAGGCAGGATTATCTTTTTTAGAAAAAGGATTTCTCAAAATTGTCAGTGACCATAAAAATAGTTTAAAAAAATGAAATAGCCAATCATTTGATGTCATTCGTTAGCACTTTAAAGTGAATAAGTATACCACTGTTGTAAGAGTATCGTTTAGTTTATGATGTAATAAGGTAGGCGAAGTACCTTGAGCTCTCTTTTTTCTCTCTAGGCTTTCTGGTGAAAACTTAGCAGTAGAAACTTTTGCTAGCAAGTCTAGCAACAATTTCTCCCTCGGGGTGGAAACGCTGTTGGTAACTGAAGGAGTGCAACATGGATGAAGTAATGAAGAAATGGGGGAACCTCTCCCTCACGGAAAGAGAAGTAGTCGAGCATGACCTCCAAGACACAGAGCTGGTTGAAGGGGCAGCGATAGTGGCCAGGTTCTTCATAAAAAGGAGAGTAAACCTTGAAGCTGTGGCAAGTACGCTGAAGAGTGCATGGAGGACGGAGTTGAGCTTTGAGGTTCATGATTTAGGGGAAAACAAAGCAATCTTTTTATTTGAAGACGAGACGGATATGGTTCGTGTTTTGACAAATGGCCCATGGTCTTTTGATAAATATCTCTTAGCAGTCCACAAGTTGGGTGAGGATGAACAGATACAAAATATTTGTTTTGACAAGGTTAGTATCTGGGTTTAGTTTCATGACCTCCCAGCCAGAAGGATGACAAGGGAAACTGGTGAAAGGATCGGAATGATGTTGGGCGAAGTTGAAGAGGTGGACATCCCAGCGACTGCAAATATCTTGGGGAAATATGTTAAGAGTCCGCGTGAAAGTGGATACCACTCAACCTTTGTGCCGAGGAAGATTAGTTAAATTTGGAGGATCAATGTCGGTGTGGGTATCGTTTAAATATGAACGATTGCCGATTTTTTCTACAGGTGTGGGAAATTGAATCATGATGAAAAAGATTGTGGAATATGGTAACGAAGTCGAGGCTCGCTACAACCACATGACCAACAATATGGGGCTCGGTTAAGGGCGAAACCAGATAAACTCCAATGCCCTCAGAGGGTACAAGTCAATAATAGGGAGAAGGGGAAGGCTAGTAGCTCTGATTGAAGGTTCATGGAGATCACCACAACGAAGGATGGAGGTCGGAGTAGGAATGCGACGGAGGAGGCGGGTGGAATGGAGGTTGAACTCACGGCGGATACAAAAGGAACAAAATGTAGACAAACGAAACTACAATTACGCCACAAAATCTGGGGACATCAATGTCAGTGGGTAATGGTGATATTTTTGAAAAGACGTTAGCGGAAATCAATGAAGAGTTGGGGAAGAACGTGATCGCTGCAGTAGGTATCCTAGGATCTTTGACCAAGGCAAAAAATATAGAGAGTGCAAGTGACTGTTTTGTGATAGGCCACAATCTGAATGACCCCTTGTGATTAAACCAATTAATTAATTAGCCAAGTTGTTAATTAATCAATTAATCATGCAAACGCGTGGAAGCACAAACAAATCACCAATAAACTAATTAAGCAACGGAAAATAAATAACACAGGTGATTTGTTTACGAATGGAAAAACCCCACCGGGTGATTTTCAGGTCACCACTCCCGAAACTCCACTATTATCAAATCAAGCAGTTACAAGTAAAGGAATCCCAAGTACCTTACCAACCTACAGTTGAACCCTTACCCCAATACCCAATTGGACTTGATCTGTAGTGACAATTTCCACCTTTGATGCACGGCTCCCAAGTACGTGACTAACCAATGCGCGGATCCCAGTACGCGACTTCAAACACCAACTAAGGAGGAGAGGTTGGCTGCAAAGTTCTTCAGTTCATCCTATACGATGAAGATTAGGAAGATGCTTGGTCACAAAACCCTTTGGTGCAAATACACAGCAACTTCTTCAGAGAAGATGAACTAGGTCAAGAACTTCGTCTTTTGATCACAATTTGCTTGAATAGAGATTGCTCAATGCTTTTGCAACTTGTGTACAATTTGACGGCTCTTAAAACAATCCTTTTATATGTTTAGGGTTAGAAGAAAAGAAGGCCCAAAAGCATATTCACGGATCCTAAGAAAATCAGATCAGAAAATCTGAAATTATAAATCTCGACAGATAGTAGGTCTCGAGGTAGCTATCGAGCAGGTGTCGAGCTTTAATGAAATTGCACTTCAGCTTGCTTTTTCTTGGACAGACTTGATGACTTCAACACTTGACCTTGAAACCTTGTTTCTTGAAGTATTAAAAACACCTAGAACTACCCAATTACAAGTAGAGTGCATTTTGTCAAAGGATTAGCCAATTTACATAAATAAGTGACATATGTTCTTAACAAGTGAAAACACATATGTCCTAACAATCTCCCCCTTTGGCAATCCGTGACAAAACCACAACAAACAAATGAACATATGAGAGAAGTCATAAATCACTCAACTCATACTCACTTGTTGAATACAATAAAATCTATCCTAACACAAACTCTTGAAAAACTTTGCAAGAAGAGAGTTTATGGCAAGTAGACTTTGACAACCTGTATTTCTGAAACACTTTAAACAAAACTCATCAAGGCATCTTGTGTGAAACAGAAATAATAGATTGCATACAAGTATAAAGAACATGTGTATAAAGATAGAGAAGAAACAACACATGGAGAGAGAGGTGAAAGAAACATACATCCACATATATAAAGAAAATAAGTACAATGTATGTAAAACTGGTCAAAAGACCTCATATACAAGAACAATGTATCTATAAAGAATAGAAAAGAAAAGATACATCAAAACCTCACTACATCCCTCAAAATATCAACACTCCCCCTATCAACAATGTCCTATACTAACTCTCCCCCTAAGATGACTACTCTCATAACCCAAAACTACTTCCCCTTTTTGTCACGAGTGACAAAGGGTAGAGTGTCATGTAGACATCTCATCAGTAGAGCTAGCATCTCCATCATCATCATCACCATCATCATCATCATCCTCAGAGTCTGAAGCCGCTGGAGAAGGTGGTGAAGGAGTAGCCTCTGGAGCAAAACCACCCATGGTCGCCTGCCGTCGTGCAATACGACCAACACGAACATTCACCTGATACAACTCAGAGGAGAGTGTATTGAGGCGAGTATCCATGCGCTGCAGCTACGCCATAATGTCTCCGAGAGATACATCGCTCGGAGAGGAAGAAGGAGCAGATGTAGATGGAGCTGATCTGGATGGAGCTGAACGAGAGGGAGGAGTGGACTCCATCTGTCACGACCTAAACTGAGCCTCACTACGTTTTACGGTAGCGGCATCTATGGCACATATGTGTGTGAAGTGGTCGGACACAGGAAAAAGGATAGAAAAATGGCGTAAGATCCTCGTGATAGCGGAAGGAAAGATGAGCTTATCACAGGACGCCGAATCTAGATGAACATCTATGATAGAAATGATAAAATGAGAAATGAAATCTATAGTCAGATGCTCAAGAAGAGATAACAAGAATCGAGCACGAGGCTCTGTGATGGAGTTGTAGTGAGAGAGTGGATGGAGCACAAAAGTCATCACCATGTTTAAGAATCTAGGACCTTTAGCAAAAGGCCTACATGATGTGTACTGATGTTCACCCCAATCAGCAGGGCGCTCAGAAAAGCAGAGATGAGCTTATCTTTGGACACAGTCCTCAGACGCTCACAAGAAGGATAGTTAGGAAACTCTATCCTAGGAACCCTAAGCACATCCGCAACTAACTGCGGTATGACAGGGATGCGCGTACCTCGAACGCGAGTGAAAAAGAGAGGTACTAAACGATCTATCCCATGCATGTTGGAGTAAAACTCCTGAATCAGCACGAGAGGACAAGTGACCGGGACGTCACACAGTTACTCCCATCCCCTACTGTGAATGACAGAGGGAAGGTCAGTGTCGGCGAAGTCTGCCAAAATGACTTGGCGTTCCGAATGAACACCTCGTCGAGAAAAGTTCTCTGAAAATGCCTTGTGGGCATCTCCATCACGGAACCGAAGGTTAAGAGGAGCAGAGTCAGAAGAAGAGGAAGCTCCAGAACGCAGAGGGTTTCGAGCCGGAGTGGATTTACGTTTGGGTGCCATAGACACTACTAACGTAAAAG
The DNA here is from genome assembly GCA_019022515.1 of Quercus aquifolioides. Taxonomy (NCBI): domain Eukaryota; kingdom Viridiplantae; phylum Streptophyta; class Magnoliopsida; order Fagales; family Fagaceae; genus Quercus; species Quercus aquifolioides. Next base: position 67,722,159 of record CM032328.1, read on the forward strand.
AATGAGAAAGAGATAGAGAGGGAGACAATCAGAAAAGACCCAACACAGTTCATATATATCAGATATATTGAACAACAAGTACGTATGCATGGGAATGCATGAGCATGTGACATGCAAATTGAAAAACATCATGGGCTCAGCCCAATCCAATTCTACCAGCACACAAACATAGAGCACACATCTAAATGCATGTAAATATCATTCTAATGCACATGAAATGTAATGTATGACATTTTGAAAACATTTAAGTGAAAACCCAACCCAAAATTAAAAAAAAAAAACACTCATTAATTTTGAAAAACCCCAAAAATTTTCAAAAACCCCAAAACCTAAGCTTCAAAACATGAAATGCATGAAAAAGGAAGGAAAATGTGATCTTACCAAGTGATTGAAACCAAGGGAAGACCGAAAATCAAGTGGGTTGAAGATTTAAGTGAGAAAAGGGTGTTTGGGAGAGGAACTGCCACGGACAGATCGAGAGAGATCGAGTGAAATGAGAGAAAAATCGCGACTGAGCTTATATAGACACCTTAGTAAATCTCGACAGCTGAGGTGTCGAGAGGTATCAAGGAAGCTGTCCAGGGGGTATCGAGAAAAAGGCCGTCGACAGCTGAAGGTGTCGAGAAGGTGTCGAGGAATGAACATCAGAACCAAGAACAGAAGCTCGATCGGTCGACAAGGTATCGAGGTGGTATCGAGAAGACATGAACTTTCTCGATCGATCCACTAGGTGTCGAGACAGGTGTCGGGATTGCGATAAGAAAAGGCTTGAGAATCTCGACAGATAACCAGGTATCGAGGAGGTGTCGAGGAGGTGTTGAGCCAGCAAATAAAAGCAGTTTTTCGAGAAGTGAAAAACACAGACATGAATGCAATCCAACATGAACCTCAACCAATGATCCAATCAACATATTTAGCTCTCAAAATCATCTCTCAACCAAAAATTTTAAGCACATAGATCCTCCGAAAACACACACACACACTAAACAAGTCTAACCAATTTTATTTTTCAAAAACGAGTTAAGACAGTTTAGTGAGCATATATTAGCACATATAAAACCTTTGTGATGGCCAAATCACATTGTACCTGCACATGTATCAAAAGTAGCAAAGAATATTGCGTGTTGTGTGTGAAAAACATCGCAAGATTGCATATGTGTATACATGTTATGACGATCTGAGATATGAGAAAATAACTTTAACTCACACACAATCATAACTGTTTGATGGGGACTATCACCTTCAAGGTACATCCTATGACTCCCATATCTCCTAGAAAACACGCTTGCAATCATATTTAAAGCATTTTTGATCTTTTTGCATTTTATTTTCTTTGCATATTTTCTTTTAAGCATATCATGCATGGGCATAAAAAGAGAGAAAAGAAATACCCAACATGTTAAGCATAGACATTGCACTTTTGCTATGCCGAAGCATACGGATGTCTTTGACACTACACTTTTGCTATGCCGAAGCATACAGGTGTCATATTATGATTAGCGGGCAACAGTGGTGAGATGATTATTTATGCCTTTCTCTTAGGATTTTCTAGTCTTACCCGTCAAAAAGAGTGATATGAGTGTTAAGTTTTAAGAGATAACTTAATCTTACTCATCACAAACAAGAGCCACAAAGCTCACTTGCTTAGTTGTGCATAGAGATGCTCATCTAAGCTACAAGAGATACAAAGTTTAGAAACTTTGTTTCAATGGCCATCCAAGGTACACAAGTACCAATGTACACATAACACACACTGTTTTTGTATTTTTCAATTTTTTTATTTATTTTTATATTAAAAACAAAATAAACAAAACTGAAAGTAAACACACAAAAACATGTTAAACAAACAAAGCATAAAACTAGATGCAAATGCATGAGGAAGAGGAACAAGAGAAGGAGATCAATCCATGGAGATGACACCAATGTTTTGACGAAGGAATTCAAAACGTTTGCTGTCAAGAGGTTTGGTGAACAAGTCAGCCTTCTGATCATCAGTGTGGATAAACTCAAGAGTGAGAGTACCATTTTCGACAAGCTCCCTAATGAAGTGATGTCAAATCTCTATGTGTTTGGTTCGAGAATGCTGAACCGGGTTTTTAGAGATATTTATGGCACTGGTATTGTCACAGTAAATAGTGAGATGCTCTTGACAAATACCATAATCATGAAGGAGTTTTTGCATCCAGAGGAGTTGGGTGCAGCAGCTACCGGCAACGATGTACTTAGCTTCTGCAGTGGATAAAGAGATGGAGTTCTGCTTTTTGCTCATCCAAGAGACAAGATTGTTACCCACATAAAAACAACCCCTCGAAGTACTCTTTCTATCATCAGCATTACCAGCCCAATCAGCATTAGAGTACCCAGCTAAGGCACCATTAGTGTCCTTGCTATACCACACACCGAACTCAGCAGTGGTTTTGACATACTTTAAAATTCTTTTTAAAGCAGTCATGTGGGATTCTTTGGGATTAGCCTGATATCTAGCACATACTCCAATACTGTAACTAATGTCAGGTCTACTAGCAGTAAGGTAAAGAAGACTACCTATCATGCTTCTATAAAGAGAGGGATCAACACTCTTACTTAACAAGTCTACAGTGAGTTTAACATTTGGGCTCATAAGGGTTCTAACAGAACTAGCAGATTCCAAACCAAAATTTTTCACAAGATTCTTAGCATATTTAGATTGAGAAAGGAATATACCTGAATCTTGTTGGCGAATCTGCAATCCTAGGAAGTGAGTCAGCTCTCCAATCATACTCATCTTAAACTCGGCTTGCATGAGTTTTGAGAAGCCATGAGCAAGTTCATCCTTAGTCGACCCAAAGATGATATCATCAACATAAACTTGAGCAACTATAAACTCACCATCTTCCTTTTTGATGAAGAGAGTTTGATCAGCCTTTCCTCTTGTGAACCCATGTGACACCAGATATTGTGTGAGTCTATCATACCAGGCTCTAGGAGCTTGCTTCAACCCATAAAGTGCCCTTTTAAGGTACATCACATGATCCGGAAAGTGTGGATCAATGAATCCTTTTGGTTGAGCCACATAGACATCCTCTTTGAGTAACCCATTTAAGAAACCAGTCTTTACATCCATCTGATAAAGTTTGAAATTCAGCTGACATGCTAGGGCAAGTAGAATTTTGATTGACTCCATTCGGGCAACTGGGGCAAATGTTTCATCATAGTCTACTCCTTCCATTTGTGAGTATCCTTGAGCCACAAGTCGAGCCTTGTGCGGATCACATTGCCTTCTTCATCAGTCTTGTTGCGGAATATCCACTTTGTACCAATGATGTGCTCACCTTCTGGTCTAGGTACTAGAGTCCAAACATCATTCCTCTGAAACTGAAGTAGTTCATCATGCATTGCTTCGACCCAACTTTCATCTTGTAATGCTTCCTCAACTTTCTTGGGTTCAACCTGTGACAAGTAGCAAGAATAAGACACAAAGTTAGCAACACATTTATCAACTGTACGTTTCCTTAATGTGAGTTCATTCATGTTTCCCACAATAACTTCCGGAGGATGATTTAATTTGATTCTAGAGGAAAGTCCTTTTTCTTCATGAGACTCAGAATCTGGTGAAGTAGGAGCATCTACAGAGTCTTCCACAATACTAGGAGTACTTGGGGACACAGGTTCTAGTTCAACAATATCTTGAACTTCCCTAGGCTCAGGAGGAAGAATTTCTTTAGAGAGTTCCTCAATGCCTTTCTCAGAACTGGAATCTGAAGACTCATCAATGACGACATTTACTGTTTCCATTACCTTCAGAGTTCTCTTGTTGTATGCCCAATAAGCCTTGCTTGTAGACGAGTATCCCAGAAATATGCCTTCATCACTTCGAGAGTCAAATTTTCTCACATTCTCTCTATCCTTAAGAATGAAGCAAGTACTTCCAAAGATCCTGAAATACTTCACATTTGGCTTCCTTTCTTTCCATAACTCATAGGGAGTCTTTTTAGTACCGGGTCTGAAGTACACCCTATTAACTGTATGACATGCAGTGTTTACGGCTTCTCTCCATAAGTTTCGAGCCACATCTTTGTTATGCAACATGGCTCTAGCCATCTCTTGAATAACCCTATTCTTTCTTTCTACCACACCATTCTGCTGAGGCGTAATAGGAGCAGAGAATTCTCGAGATATATCTGATCTTATGCAGAAAGACTCCATGTATGAGTTCTCGAATTCTTTACCATGGTCACTTTGAATTCAATCAATCTTTAAGCTCTTTTCATTCTGCAGTCTTGTGCACAAAGCCTCAATGTTCTCAGGAGCATCAGACTTGGATCATAGTAAGATGACCCAAGTGTGTCTAGTGAAGTCATCTACCACAACCATGATGTATCTCTTACCACCAAGAGACTCGGTTCTGGTTGGACCCATAAGATCTAAATGCAAAAGCTCCAATGGCCTGGAGGTAGCTGATGTCTGAGTGCTCGGATGCTTAGCTTTCGTCTGTTTCCCAAGCTGACAAGGTCCACACACCACATTGCTCATTCTATTAAGCTTTGGTATCCCCAAGACTGATTCATGCTTAGATACAATGGATAGATGTTTGTAACTAGCATGTCCCATTCGTTGATGCCATAGATCTTCATTCGGCAAACGAATGCTATTGCACATTATATCGGCATCAGGAACTAATCCATAGCAGTTGTCCAAAGTGCGAACCCCACTAATGAGCTTCTTTCCAGACTCATCCATGACAAGACACTTTCCCTTTGAGAATAGCACCATGAAGTCTTGATCACATATCTGACTTATGCTCAATAGGTTCACCCTTAGACCTTCTACATAAAGAACATTTGCAATGTCTGGCAGTCCTGGTAGAGATATGATTCCTTTCCCTTTAATCTGTGACTTGCTTTCATCACCAAAAGTCACATTACCACCTTTCTTAGGCTCAAAGATCTTGAAGAGAGATCGGTCTCTAGTCATGTGTCTTGAGCAACCACTGTCAAGATACCATAGACATGTATCCATCACTTTGAATGCAGACTTCATCATGAAACACACTTCATGCTTGGGTGACAAATCAGAGGGAATGGTTCTTTCACTTAACTGCCTTTAGTGAGCTAAGCCTTTAACTTTTACTCTTCTTAGACGAACTCCTTTGCACATTTTCATTCTGAGACAGTCTAGTTTCTTCTTAGTCAAACTGAGATCTTTTCCAATAGTCATTATAAAAGAATTCAAATAACTTTTAGACTTGTATTTTCTGAGACACTCAAACAAATAGTGATTAGAAAAACAAGATGTATTTGAAAACAAAGATCTCTTCAAGCCGGTTATAGCCATGACAACAGGGGTCAATGGATCAACACAGCAAAGATTAAACCTAATCAGAGTGTGCCAGCTCTGATACCACTTGATAGGCCACAATCTGAATGACCCCTTGTGATTAAACCAATTAATTAATTAGCCAAGTTGTTAATTAATCAATTAATCATGCAAACGCGTGGAAGCACAAACAAATCACCAATAAACTAATTAAGCAGCGGAAAATAAATAACACGGTGATTTGTTTACGAATGGGGAAAACCCTTGCGGCAAAAACCCCACCGGGTGATTTTCAGGTCACCACTCCCGAAACTCCACTATTATCAAATCAAGCGGTTACAAGTAAAGGAATCCCAAGTACCTTACCAACCTACAGTTGAACCCTTACCCCAATACCCAATTGGAATTGATCTGTAGCGATAGTTCCTACCTTTGATGCACGGCTCCCAAGTACGTGACTAACCAATGCACGGATCCCAGTACGTGACTTTAAACACCAAATAAGGAGGAGAGGTTGGCTGCAAAGTTCTTTAGTTCATCCTATTCGATGAAGATCAGAAAGATGCTTGGTCACAAAACCCTTTGGTGCAAATACACAGCAACTTCTTCAGAGAAGATGAACTAGGTCAAGAATTTCGTCTTTTGATCACAATTTGCTTGAACAAAGATTGCTCAATGCTTTTGCAACTTGTGTACAATTTGACGGCTCTTAAAATGATCCTTTTATATGTTTAGGGTTAGAAGAAAAGAAGGCCCAAAAGCATATTCACGGATCCCAAGAAAATCAAATCAGAAAATCTGAAATTATAAATCTTGACAGATAGCAGGTGTCGAGGTAGCTATTGAGTAGGTGTCGAGCTTTAATGAAATTGCACTTCAGCTTGCTTTTTCTTGGATAGACTTGATGACTTCAACACTTGACCTTGAAATCTTGTTTCTTGAAGTATTAAAAACACCTAGAACTACCCAATTACAAGTAGAGTGCGTTTTGTCAAAGGATTAGCCAATTTACATAAATAAGTGACATATGTTCTTAACAAGTAAAAACACATATGTCCTAACATTTTGAACTCGGAGGAAGGAAGATTGATGTGGTGAAGACCTAGGCTAGTAGTGATAGCTCAGGCACATATGCTAAAATAGAAAAAGACTTCTTTAATTTGGGCCCACCTATGGTAAGCAATGTAAAAAAGCCAGTCCACGCAAAGAAACCCTTGCTAAAAAATAACGCAACACCCACAATCCCAAGACAGAACAAAAGACACAATCACTTTAGGGATTTTAGTGGAGATGGTTTAGAGGGTAAAAAGAATGATGGAGCTTCTCCCAAAAGCTTGAAGGGAACATGGAGACAGCTTAATAGAGAGACAATAACCACAGTGGACATGGAAGAAATCTCAATGGAGAAAGGACCAAAGAGGAAGCTGTTATCCCCACTGGGCGAGCCGAATCTAAACACATTACAGGACAAGAGAGCAAAAATTGACATCAACGAGGTTGCTCTGAGTAAGGTTTTCAAAAAGTTTTTGGGATCGGCGGAGGTTGCTGCGCAACCCCGCTGGGGATAATGAGTATTATGAGTTGGAAGTGTCGAAAGCTTGGGAACCCTTGGGCAATTCAGGCCATGTTGGGAAGAATATAGTGTTGGAATTAGTGCCCTAGAATCCTATTGTATGATGCTATGTATGATATTATGTATGACTTAATATTTTAATTAATAAATTTGTTTTATTATTATCTAATATAATGGTAACATGAATATTCGGACATTATCATATAGTCCATGAGATGCATAGTATGTGATTTATGTGAAAAGTCACAAAAGATATAAATCACAAGTTCTTTGTAAACTCAGAATTATAGTTCGTAGTCGGTAATGAAATTGGGCATTTCATCTGCGAAGATTATAACATAACAATTACGATGATTTGTCTTGATCATAGAAGTGGAGACTTCTAGTTGATGTGTTGATATGTTTTAAGAGTTAAGACATATTGAACTGGACCGCTGTGAGATTTATTATTCTCCTAAGGACTGTCAAATGAATAATTAATTTCACGACTTATATTTGCATGAACTCTTAATCATGAGAGAATAATGGACTTAATCATGAAGTGTAGGTTGCTTTGATATATCAGGAGTGAGATCTAAAGTAACGGTCAAAACCTCAGTATGTTGGGCAGCCACATTTAGTGTTGATGGAACATATATTCTCAAGATGGAATTCATAGTCTCTTAACGAAGATACAAAATATTCCCTTGAGATAAGTTTAATGGATTTGTTATTCAGAGAGTTAGGCCTAACCACTTTGGTAAGAAATTACTAAAGTATATATTTATGAAATTGGATTTCATAAATATATGATGAATAACTTAAAAGGATTAAACCGGGTACTCAAGGATTAAGATGTAGTAATTCACAAAGTGGCAGTCTTCATTCATGACTTTGTGTTACTACGAATATTTTATGAAGGGGTTGCATGTACAATAAAGTCTTGGGATATAATTTATTAATAAGGCCTAGAGTGCAATTATATTTATATAGTGGTATTAAATATAATTAATGGTAACTTTGGACTTGTCAAGAGTTGACAGAAAAGCCCAAGGCCCATTGGAGCTAGTGTCTTATTTGTTCCCTTTTGGTCCCACTCCAAGCCACATACTAAAGCCCAATTGGGAAGGCCCAAAAGGCTAGCCCAATTAGATAATCAGATATATAGAGAGAAACATACAGATTTTAAAAGACAATGAATTGGTATGTATGTGAGTGTTGGACACTCTTCAATTCTCTCTAGAACAAACTCATATAACTGATTGAGAGACCACACATCTTGGGTGTTAGTGGAATTGGAGTGAAGATTGAAAGTCTTCTCAAGAACTTCTGAATTTTCGGTTTTGAATTTCACTGCTTCAAGGTACACTATCTTATTCTCTAATTCTGAAACTTATATGGCACATGTTGACAATTGTGAATGAAGTAGATCCGTTAATTTAATTTTTCCGCTGCGTACATGTCTGTTTCCATCATATAGAGCGTATGCAAGGGAAATTACAGTTTCTGGAAGCACAAGCAATAGGCCTCTCTAAGCAGGAACAAATAAGAGAGACAAGGATGGAATTGAACACACTTTATGCCATTGAGGAGGACATGTCGCACCAGAGATCATGGAGTAACTGGGCAAAGTCAAGCAATAAAAACAAGCGATATTTCCATGAGAAGGCATCAAGCAGGAAATGAAAAAGCACTATCATGGTTTAATGGATGAGTTCAACTAGTGGCAAGAGGATCCGGAGGTGGTAAAAGGCATTGCAGTAAACCATTATCAAAAATTATTTATAAGTAATCACCATGTTGTCCACGAAGAACTCCTTGAAGCTATTGAAGCCCAAGTGTTAGAGCCAATGAATGCCTTATTGATCAGGGAATTCCGAGCAGAAGAAGTGCGGAAAGCTGTCAAGCAAATACACCCACTTAATGCCCCAGGACCAGATGGTATAAACCCCTTTTTTTATTAGCATTTTTGGCCTATTGTGGGTGAGTATGTCACTAAATGTGTGCTGGATTTTCTGAACTTGGGTGTTATACCACCAAAATTTAATGAAACACACATCACACTTGTTAGGACATATGTGTTTTCACTTGTTAAGAACATATGTCACTTATTTATGTAAATTGGCTAATCCTTTTGACAAAACGCACTCTACTTGTAATTGGGTAGTTCTAGGTGTTTTTAATACTTCAAGAAACAAGGTTTCAAGATCAAGTGTTGAAGTCATCAAGTCTGTCCAAGAAAAAAACAAGCTGAAGTGCAAATTCATTAAAGCTCGACACCTGCTCGATAGCTACCTCGACACCTGCTATCTGTCGAGATTTATAAAATCAAATTTTCTGATCTGATTTCCTTGGGATCCGTGAATATGCTTTTGGGCCTTCTTTTCTTCTAACCCTAAACATATAAAAGGATTGTTTTAAGAGCCGTCATATTGTACACAAGTTGCAAAAGCATTGAGCAATCTCTGTTCAAGCAAATTGTGATCAAAAGACGAAGTTCTTGACCTAGTTCATCTTCTCTGAAGAAGTTGCTGTGTATTTGCACCAAAGGGTTTTGTGACCAAGCATCTTCCTGATCTTCATCGTGTAGGATGAACTTTGCAGCCAACCTCTCCTTCTTAGTTGGTGTTTGAAGTCGTGTACTGGGATTCGCGCATTGGTTAGTCACGTACTTGGGAGCCGTGCATTAAAAAGGGAAATTGTCACTACAGATCAAGTCCAATTGGGTATTGGGGTAAGGGTTCAACTGTAGGTTGGTAAGGTACTTGGGATTCCTTTACTTGTAACCGCTTGATTTGATAATAGTGGAGTTTCGAGAGTGGTGACCTGAAAATCACCCGGTGGGGTTTTTGCCGTTAGGGTTTTCCCCATTCGTAAACAAATCACCGTGTCATTTAATTTCCGCTGCATATTTAGTATTTGGTGATTTGTTTGTGCTTCCACGTATTTGCATGTTAAATTGATTAATTAATAACTTAGCTAATTAATTAATTGGTTTAATCACAAGGGGTCATTTAGATTGTGGCCTATCAACACTTATCCCTAAAGTTAAAAACCCTAAGAAAATCACTGAATATCGGCCCATTAGTTTGAGTAATGTGGTCTCTAGGATTGCCTCAAAATGTGTAGCCAATAGACTGAAGGTTATCCTACCAACAATTATTAGTGAGAACCAGAGTGCATTCATGGCAAATAGACTCATCACAGATAATGTTTTGGTAGCTTTTGAAGTTATGAACCACATTAGCCAAAGGAAGGGTGGTTTGATGGGGGAAATCGCTTTGAAATTACATATGAGTAAAGCATATGATAGAGTTGAATTGGGGGGGGGGGGGGGTTGGAGCAAATTATGAAAAGAATGAGTTTCCATCCAAAATGGATTAACATTATCATGCAATGTATTTCATTAGTTACCTATTCTATACAGATTAATGGGGTTCCCCAAAGGCTTATAACTCTAACACGGGGCTTACGCCAAGGGGATCCTCTCTCTCCTTATTTGTTCCTATTGTGTGTAGAGGGTTTATCATCATTGATCCAGAAGGCTGCCTTAGAGGAAAGAATTCATGACATATCCATTTGTAGACAGGGTCCACAACTATCCTACTTGTTTTTTGCAGCCGCTAGTTTGTTATTTTGCCAAGCAATCCCAGGGGAATGTGAAGAGCTCCTGCGCCTCCTTCAAGTATATGAGCTATCTACTGGCCAGTAACTCAATCAAGAGAAGAGACAGCCCTGTTTTTTGGTAGGAATACTCCCCCGGATACCCAAGAAAGCATAAAACAACTATTTGGGGCTGAGGTCATTAAGCAGCATGAGAAATACCTTGGCTTGCCATCTTTGGTGGGAAGATCGAAGCAGATACCTTTCAACAACTAAAAGAAAGGTTAGCAAACAAGCTGTCTGGGTGGAAGGAAAAGCTCTTATCAAATGCGGGCAAGGAGGTACTGATCAAGGCAGTTGCACAGGCCATTCCAACACATACCATAAGCTGCTTCTTGTTACCTGCTAGTTTGTGTGATGAGATGACAAGTATGGTTCGAAATTTCTGGTGGGGACAAAAAGGGGGGTGAAAGGAAAATGGCGTGGATGAAATGGGATAAGATGTGTAAGCCAAAAACTAAAGGTGGATTGGTGTTTAGAGACTTGAGGGCATTTAATCTTGCCCTATTGGCAAAATAAAGCTGGCGGCTCCAACAAGGCAGAAATTCTCTTTTCTATAGAGTCTACAAAAATAAATATTTCCCAAATGAGGACTTTATTCATGCCAAGAAGGGCCATCACCCTTTGCGTGGAGAAGCATTTGGGCAGCCCAATCATTAATTAGTGAAGGGGTTAGGTGGCAAGTGGGGAATGGTGAGAGTATTAATATATGGAAAGACAAACGGATTGCAAATCGGTCTACTTATTGTATAGTCTCACCACAGAGAATTCTACCCATGGAGGCGAAGGCTAGTGCACTCATTGATGCAGAAAATGGAGAGTGGAAAGCTAACATGATTCGAGATTTGTTTTTGGAGCATGAGGCTGACTCCATACTGAGCATTGCATTAAGCATAGTACTACCAACTGATAAACTGGTATGGACAGCAGCAGCTAATGGAAAATTTAGTGTGAAGAGAACTTAGCTAGAAGTGAAGAGAAGAAGGATAGAGAAGTGAAGAGAAGAAGGATAGGGGAGAGAGCTCAAATTCTTCAATCATGAAATGTTTTTGGCAGAAGTTATGGAGAGCAAAGGTTCCAAATAAGATTAGAGCTTTTGGATGGAAAGCTTGTCAAAATATTTTTCCTACAAAAATGAACTTATTCCATAGGCAAGTAACTGATGACCCAATCTGTGAAGAGTGTGGCCTTGAACCCGAAATTGTCCTTCATGTACTCTGCCAGTGCTCGAAGGACAAAAAAATTTGGACCCATTGTCATCTGCTTCACCTGATTAAGGGTAAAGGATTCTTTACTGATGTGTTGTGTTTTAATGGAATGATTTTGATGATTGCATGGAGTATATGGCAAAATAGAAATGAAAGGAGGCATGGGGGTAAAAACCTTGCAGCTGTTGCAATATATGGGATAGACATAACAACGTTGCAGGAATATTATGCCGCACAATAAAATTTAAGCCAAACCTGGGATATCTCACCATGCCAGAAAAAATGGACACCTCCTCCACATGGGTGGTACATGGTGAATACAGAAGGGGCAATGTTTTTAAAGCAAAAATGGGTTGGTATTGGAGTGATAGCAAGGGATGAGCAAGGAAGGGTGGTTGTAGCTATGACCAAATGACTACAAGTCCCGCTGGATGAGTTGGAGATTGAGGCTAAAGCACTTGAAGCTGTTGCTATCTTTGCAAAAGATATTGGTATCCAAAAAGGTAATTTTTGAAAGCGATAGTTTGGTGGTATGCTTTGCTATCTAGGGGACAATAGAGGCTCCCATAACTATTGCAAATATCATCTCAAGTACCATTCAGATTATGCAGCAGATACGCCCGGTTGAAGTCCAACACACGAGAAGAGAGGGGAATAGAGTAGCTCACGGCCTTGCACAACATGCTCAAGTTATAAATGACTTTGTAACATGGATGGAGGAAACTCCAACCATTATAAACTCTGAAGTTATTTCGGATGTAGACCAGTTTGTTCAATATTGAAATGAATACCACTGTTGTATAATTAGGGAAAAATGTCTTGACACCCCCTAAACATTAAGGTAGTGGCTAAAATACCCCTTGAACTTTTATTTTGACCAATTTATTTCAAAAACTTTGCATATCTGCCAAATCAAGACCTCTGTTAATTAGTTGTTAACAAACTAACGGTAAAACCCATGTGAGAGTCACGTGAACTTTGAAAACAAATCTTATCCTATGTTCTTGAAAGCCAATTTAAATTGAAGAGAAATCTAAGTCTGTTCGAGAGAGAAGAGAGAGACAGTGGAACCAGACCGGCCACAATTCTTTGTCCTTCTGTGCCGTTGACAACTAGCCACCATTCTTCTCTCCGACGCCGGAGTTTATGTGAGCATCTTTTTCTTAGTCCTGCTATCTAATTCTTCTTCGGCTTTGAATGAGATATTAACCACCAACCAATATGATTAATTAAGAATAGAAATTGCACCAAAGAACACTGTTCTTGGATTCTCTGGGGAAGAGGATGATTGTGAAGCCTTAGCCAACCTTTAATTTGTCTTCTTTTTCTTGAGAGAGCGCAAAATATTCCTACGAAAATCATTGCTTGCACTTCACGCCGTGCCCACTTAGAGATTCTGTAGGTTTGGGGGATCTATGACTAAGAGGGTCTAAGGAATATAAAGCCTTCTTAGATAGGTCGGTTAAGGTCTTTCATATGATATTTAAATGGATTTGTGAGCTTGTTTAATTTGTTTCATAAAAAATAACTTAGGGATCCACATATACCAAACCAAAGAATGAGATTGGCACAATGATTTGAAAAACAAAGAGTAGGAGAAAGAAAGAAGGAAAAAAAAACCACAATGGTGGTTGGCTGTCGGAGAGAAGATGTCACAGTGGGTCTGGTTACATCGTCTTCCTCTTCCTATCTTCTCTCTTTCTCGGTCAGACATAGATTCATGGAATTAGGATTTTTTGTTTTTTAAAGTTCACGTGACTCTCACATGGGTTTAATTAGTTTGTTAACAGCTGACAAACAGAAGTATTGATTTGGCAGATGTATAAAGTTCATGGAGTAAATTGGCCAAAATAAAAGTTCAAGGGGTGTCTTGGCCACTACCTTAAAGTTCAGGAGGTGTCATGACATTTTTCCCATATAATTATGTTATAACAATGGAACTGTGGAAGTTCTATTACCAATTTGTTGTGGGAAAGTGTTTGTTTTGTCATGTATACTCAAATTGTTTAACCTAATTAATTAATCAAGTTAATAATTAGGTTTATTATTCAAATCTAGGTTAAACACATACAATCATATTATTTTTTGCGGAAAAGTAAAGAAGACAAGCAATATGATGACCCAAGAAAACCAATGAAACCAATAGTTTCAAGGTAAAAAACCTAGAGAGGATTTAACCTAATCGATCCTTAAGGCAACAAATTCACTATGTGTTAGGACATATGTGGTTCACTTGTTAAGAACATATGTCATTCTTTTATGTAATTGGCTAATCCTTTGATAAAACGCACTCAACTTGTAATTGGGTAGTTCTAGGTGTTTTTAATACTTCAAGAAACAAGGTTTCAAGATCAAGTGTTGAAGTCATCAAGTCTGTCCAAGAAACAAGTTGAAGAAGTGTTGAATCATTAAAGCTCGACACCTTCTCGATAGCTGCTCGACACCTTGCTATCTGTCGAGGTTTATAAAATTAGAAATTCTGATCTGATTTCTTGGGATTCGTGAATGTGTCTTTGGGCCTTCTTTTCTCCTAACCCTAGACATATAAAAGGATTTTTTTAAGCGTCGTCAAATAGTTCACAAGTTGCATAAGCATTAAGAAAAATCTGTTCAAGCAAATTGTGACCGGAGACGAAGTTCTTGCCCTTGTTCATCTCTTCTGAAGAAGTTGCTGTGTATGTGCACCTTTGGGTTTTGTGACCAAGCATCTTCTTGATCTTCATCGTGTAGGTAGAACTGAAGAACTTTGCAGCCAACCTCTCTTTCCAATTGGTGTTGAAGTCGCGTACTAGGATCCGCGCAAATTGGTTAGTCACATACTTGGGAGCCGTGCATAAAAAGGGGAAACTGTCACTACAGAACAAGTCCAATTGGGTATTGGGGTAAGGGTTCAACTGTAGGTTGGTAAGGTACTGTGATTCCTTTACTTGTAACCGCTTATTGTGATAATAGTGGAGTTTCGGGAGTGGTGACCTGAAAATCACCTGGTGGGGTTTTTGCCGTAAGGTTTTCCTCATTCGTAAACAAATCACCATGTTATTTTTTTCAGCTGCATAATTAGTTTAATTGGTGATTTGTTTATGCTACCACGTGTTTGCATGTTAATTTGATTAATTAATTAAACTTGGCTAATTAATTAATTAATTCATCACAAGGGGTCAATACGTTTTTGGCCTATCAAGTGGTATCAGAGCAGGCACACTCTGATTAGGTTTAATATTTGCTGTGTTGATCCATTGACCCATGTTTGTCATGGATAGAGGACAGTCATTAATTATACCTCCTTTTATTTGATGGCACTAACTATGCATACTATAAAGTACGCATGAGAGCTTTCTTGCAGTCTTTAGATGAGAAAGTGTGGCAAGCTGTAGAGATTGGCTGGACTAAGCCAAAGGAAGCGCCGACCGATTGGGATGAAGCCAAGATCAAGACGGCAAACTTCAATAGCAGGGCATTGAATGCTTTATTTAGTGCAGTCATTAATGAAGAGTTCAAGAAGATATTCTCTACTGAAACTGCTAAGGAAGCATGGACCATCCTTTAAACAACCTATGAGGGAACAAAGGCTATCAAGGATTCAAAGCTTCAAAGGCTCACTACAAACTTTGAAGAAATTAAGATGGAGGAGGATGAGTCATTTGATGAGTTCTATGCCAAGCTTAAGGATATAGTGAACTCAGCTTTCAATCTTTGGGAAACCATTCCTGAACCCAAGATTGTGAGGAAAGTGCTCAGAATATTTCATGCCAAGATCACGACGATAGAGGAATCAAAGGATATTGACAAGATTCATTTGACAGAGTTGGTTGGTAATCTGCAGACCTACGAGCTAGGGTTGACCAGAATTGGCAAAACAGGTAAAGGAAAGAGCATGGCACTGAAGACCAAGAGCAGTGAGACAGATGAGTCTTCGGACGATGAAGATTCCAAGATGAAGTCCTACATCACCAGGTAGTTCAAGAAATTTATGAAGAATGCAAATGGAAGGAACTTCGACAAGGACCGCAAACAATCTAGTTCTTCTCAGTCTAAAGGCCAAGACAAAGGGAAGAAGGATGCAAGGGATGGAGGTCAGTACACTGTTCCCACAGGACCAAAATGTTTTGGGTGTCATGGATTCGGTCACATGAAGCAAGAATGCCCCACATATCTCAAGAGCATTGGGAAGAGTAAGGCACTTGCTGCAACTTGAGTGACACTGAGCTTGAAGATGATTCCGCTAGTGAGGATGACGAAATCTTAAATGCCTTCACTGCCACAGTCAATCCTACTGAAGGGATTGTTGATGAAGTGGAAGAAGAAGAAGAACTGGTGGATTCTAAGTGTGAGAAGATGGATGATCGAGATGATATCCATTTAGCCTATGAGAAACACGAGAAACTCTATAGGCTGACCACCAAGAAGCTCAGCGATGTGGAACTTGACCGTGAAGAGTTGTCCACAAAGTTTGATGAGGCAAATCAAACTATTCGAGTGCTGAGGTTCGAGAACAATTTCTTGGCTGAGAAGACTAAGAAGCTTAAATCAGAGCTGTTTCAAGTCAAAGCTCAATTGGAGAGGACTTCAAGTGCAAAGCTTGATGAGATGCTTAGCATTCAGAAATCTACTTCAGATCGAACGGGTTTAGGGTATGGTCTTTCTTCCTCTAATATTACTTCTACTAGTTCTACTGTTTTTGTTCCACCCGCTAATAATATTGAAATTGAAAACAACAATGCTAAAACTGAATTAGCTAGCGAGAACTTAGACAAGGGTAAATCTATCTTACGAGCACCCTCTAAGCAAGATAAGAAAGATGTTAAAAACCCTAGGGCTAAGAAGGTTATCTCTCAAAAGCCTAAACAGAAGAAATAGCATCTTTGTCATCATTGTGGAGCTGCCAGTCATACTCGACCAAATTGCTATAAGTGGTTAGCCACTCAATAGAGCAACGGCATGATAGCATCTGGAAGCCAAAATTAGCTTCAATCCTCTCTTGCTCCTCTTGGAGATCTTCTAATAGCCCTCATGTTCCTTTCGAACTTGAACGGGTTCAATTCTTCCCTTTCACTGCCGGTTCAAGGATTCAATCAAAGGAAAGGTTCTTCCAAGGTATGGAAGAAAAAGGACTCTAAGTGATTATATCACTTTCTTCTTTCTCTTGTTTTTGTTTGTTGCATTACTTGTGTGTTTTGCATTTATTTTGAGTCAGTCTAGTTTTATGCTTTGCTTTGATAACATGTTTTTGTTTGCTTATTTTCAGTTTTGTTTATTTTTGTTTTTGAAATAAATAAAAAAAATTGAAAAATCAGAAAAATACAAAAACAGTGTGTGTTATGTGTACATTGGTACTTGTGTACCTTCGATGGCCATTGAAACAAAGTTTTCTAAACTTTGTATCTTTTGTAGCTTAGATGAGCATCTCTATGCACAACTAAGCAAGTGAGTTTTGTGGCTCTTGTTTGTGATGAGTAAGATTAAGTTATCTCTTGAGCTTAACACTCGTATCACTCTTTTTGACGGGTAGGACTAGAAAATCCTAAGAGAAAGGCATAAATAACCATCTCACAGCTATTGCCCGCCAATCACAATTAGACACTTGTATGCTTCGGCATAGCAAAAGTGCAGTGTCAAAGACACCTGTATGCTTCGGCATAGCAAAAGTGCAGTGTCAAAAGTTTAACATCTTGGGTATTTCTTTTCTCTCTTTTATATACCCATGCATGATATGCTAAATAAAAGAAAATAAAAAGCAAAAAGATCAAAATGCTTTAAAAATGATTGCAAGTGTGTATTCTAGGAGATGTGGGAGTTATAGGATGTACCTCGAAGGAGATAGTCTCCATCAAGCAGTTATGATTGTGTGTGAGTTAAAGTGTTTTTCTCATATCTCAAATCGTCATAACATGTATACACTTATGCAATCTTGCGATGTTTTTCACACACAACACGCAATATTCTTTGCTACTCTTGATACATGTGCAGGTACAATGTGATTTGGCCATTACTAGGTTTACATGTGCTTATGTATGCTTACTAAACTGTCTTGACTTGTTTTTGAAATATAAAATTGGTTAGACTTGTTTAGTGTGTGTGTGTTTTTAGGATCCATGTGCTTAAATTTTTTTGTTGAGAGATGATTTTGAGAGCTTAATATGTTGATTGGATCATTTGTTGAGTTGCATGTTGAATTGCATTCATGTCTGTGTTTTTCACTTCTCGAAAAACTGTTTTAAAAGCTGGCTCGACACCTCCTTGACACTTCTTCAATACCTAGCTATTCGTCAAGATTCTCAAGCTTTTTCTTATCGCAATCCCAACACCTCCTCGACACCTGGTGCATCGATCGAGAAAGCTCCTGCCTCATCAATAGCTTCTCGATACCTGGCCGATCGATCAAGCTTTTGTTCTTGATTCTGGTGTTTATTCCTCAATACCTTCTCGACACCTGTAGCTGTCGATGTTCATTTTCTTGACACCTTCCTCGACAGATGTCTCGACACCTCTCGATACCTTATCTATTGAGCTTTATTGAGGTTTCTATTTAAACCCCTCATGTGATCCGCATCTCATTTCTCTCGATCTCTCTCTCGATAGCTCTCTGTTTTTCTCTCCCAAACACTCTCATCTCACTCCAATCTTGTTCCTCAAGGGTTTTTCAAGCTTCTTCAAGTTTTTCTACGCTTGGTAAGCTTCTAATCTCTTCATTCTTCATGCATTTCATGTTTTGAAACCTAGGTTTTGGGGTTTTTGAAAAATTTTGGGGTTTTTCAAAATTGATGAGTGTTTATTGAAATTTTGGGATGAGTTTTCACTTGCATGTGTTTAAAATCTCATGCATTGCATCACATTAGCATTATAACAGTATTTTCATGCATTTAGATGTGTGTAATATGTTTATGTGCTGGTAGGATTGGATTAGGCTGAGCCCATGATGAAATTTCTTTTGCATGTCACATGTTCACGCATTTCCCATGCATACGTACTCTCTTTTCAATATATTTGATATATTTGAATTGTTTGGGACTTTCTGATTGTCTTTCTTTCTCTCCCTCTCCTTTTGTTTACGTAGTTGTGTCTATGGCACCTAAACGTAAGTCTACTCCGTCCAAGAACCCTCTACGTTCTAGGACATCTTCATCTTCTGATCCTACTCCTTCTAACTTTCGGTTCCATGATGAGGATGCTCGTAAGGCTTTCTCGGAGAACTTCTCTTGACGAGGTGTTCATTCGGAATGCCAAGTCATTTTGGCGGACTTCGCCAACACTGACCTTCCCTCTATCATTCACAGTCGGGGATGGGAGTCACTGTGTGACGTCCTGGTCACTTGTCCTCTCGTGCTTATTCAGGAGTTTTACTCCAACATGCACGGGATTGATCGTTCAGTACCTCTTTTCTTCACTCGCGTTCGAGGTACGCGCATTCCTGTCACACCACAGCTTGTTGCGGATGTGCTTCGGGTTCCTAGGATAGAGTTTCCTGACTATCCTAGTTGTGAGCGTCTGAGGACTGTGTCCAAAGATGAGCTCATGGCTGCTTTTTGTGAGCTCCCTGTTGACTGGGGTGAGCGTCAGTTTACACCATGTAAGCCTTTTGCTAAAGGCCCTCGCTTCATGAACATGGTGATGACTTTTGTACTCCATCCTCTTTCTCACTACAACTCCATCACAGAGCCTCGTGCTCGGTTTTTGTTGTCTCTTCTTGAGCATCTTACCATAGACTTTCCTTCTCATTTCATTCTCTCTATCATAGATGTTCATTTAGATTCGGCGTCCCGTGATAAGCTCATCTTTCCTTCCGCTATCACGAGGATCTTACGCCATTTTTCTGTCCCTTTTCCTGTGTCCGACCACTTCACACACATTTGTGCCATAGACGCCGCTACCGTAAAACGTAGTGAGGCGCAGTTTAGGTCGCGACAGCCGGATTCCACTCCTCCCTCCCGTCCGGCTCCATCTCGTTCAGCTCCATCCACATCCGCTCCCTCCACCTCTATAGGCAATGTATCTCTTGGAGACATCATGGCGCAGCTACAGCGCATGGATACTAGCCTTGATACACTTTCTACTAAGTTGTATCAGGTGAACGTTCGTGTCGGTCGTATTGCACGACGGCAGGCGACTATGGGTGGCTTTGCTCCTGAGGCTTCTCCTTCTCCACCTCCTCCAGTGGCCTCTGATGATGATGGTGATGACGATGACGCTTCGGATGATGATGGAGATGCTAGCTCTACTGATGAGATGTCTACTTGACACTCTTACCCTTTGTCACTCTTGACAAAAAGGGGGAGTAGTTTTGGATACTGAGAGTAGTCATTCTTAGGGGGAGAGTTAGTGTAGGACATTTTTGTTAGGGGGAGATTGCTGATATAAGGGATGTAGTGAGGATTTGATGTATCTTGTTCTTTTCTACTTTTTAGATACATTGTTCTTGTACATTAGGTCTTGTGACCAGTTTTTACATATATTGTACTTATTTTCTCTATATGTGGATGTATGTTTCTTTCACCTACTTTTACATGTGTTGTTTCTTCTCTATCTTTATACACATGTTTCTTATACTTGTATGCAATCTATTATTTCTGTTTCACACTAAGATGCCTTGATGAGTTTTGTTTAAAGTGTTTCAGAAATACAGGTTGTCAAAGTCTACTTGCCATAAACTCTCTTCTTGCAAAGTTTTTCAAGAGTTTGTGTTAAGATAGATTTTATTGTATTCAACAAGTGAATATGAGTTGAGTGATTTATGACTTCTCTCATATGTTCATTTGTTTGTTGTGATTTTGTCACGAATTGCCAAAGGGAGAGATTGTTAGGACATATGTGGTTCACTTGTTAAGAACATATGTGTTAAGAACATATGTCATTCTTTTATGTAATTGGCTAATCTTTTGACAAAACGCACTCAACTTGTAATTGGGTAGTTCTAGGTGTTTTTAATACTTCAAGAAACAAGGTTTCAAGATCAAGTGTTGAAGTCATCAAGTCTGTCCAAGAAACAAGCTGAAGAAGTGCTGAATCATTAAAGCTCGACACTTGCTCGATAGCTCCTCGACACCTTGCTATTTGTCGAGGTTTATAAAATCAGAAATTTTGATATGATTTCTTGGGATCCGTGAATGTATCTTTGGGCCTTCTTTTCTCCTAACCCTAGACATATAAAATGATTGTTTTAAGGGCCGTTAACAAGTACACAAGTTGCATAAGTATTGAGAAAACTCTGTTGAAGCAAATTGTGACCGGAGACGAAGTCCTTGCCCTTGTTCATCTCTTCTGAAGAAGTTGCTGTGTATGTGCACTTTTGGGTTTTGTGACCAAGCATCTTCTTGATCTTCATCGTGTAGGATGAACTGAAAAACTTTGCAACCAACCTCTCTTTCCAGTTGGTGTTGAAGTCGTGTACTGGGATTCGTGCAAATTGGTTAGTCACGTACTTGGGAGCCGTGCATCAAAAAGGGAAACTGTCACTACAGAATAAGTCCAATTAGGTATTGGAGTAAGGGTTCAACTGTAGGTTGGTAAGGTACTGGGATTTCTTTACTTGTAACCGCTTGTTGTGATAATAGTGGAGTTTCGGGAGTGGTGACCTAAAAATCACCCGGTGGGGTTTTTGCCGTCAGATTTTCCCCATTCGTAAACAAATCATCGTGTTATTTATTTTTCGCTGCATAATTAATTTATTGGTGATTTGTTTGTGCTACCACGCGTTTGCATGTTAAATTGATTAATTAATAACTTGGCTAATTAATTAATTAATTTAATCACAAGGGGTCAATACGTTTTTGGCCTATCACTATGATAGAATGGAAGTTTTACAATAGATTTAAACCCTAAATCTAAAGCTACCTCTTGTAGTACTTACTCACATGACCACATATAGCTACGAATCCATGGATTCCTCTATCTGAATTTGTCGCGCACAAACACCCACCTTTTTGACTCTGAGATCCCACTCAAAACTTTACACCATTAGCAATAGTTGATCTTGTAGGCAGCAACTTCTACAGCACCGGATCTTGAGTTTCTTCAAGGAATATTGCTGTTAGAGGATTTTAGAGAATTCTATGTACAAGAAGTACTCTGCTCTCTCTAAAACCCTAGTTAGGGTTAGCATATATTGTCCTTTAAATATTGTAGCAAGTAGATCATGATTTGGGCTTCAGACAGACAAGTTTGGGCTAATGGGCTAAACTTAAAATTTTGCAGAACCGCATCTCGATTGGGTGAGCCTTCTTCTCGGTTGGTTGAACCAGGCAAATTTTGAATTCTTCTTTCTACAACTTCTATGTTCTTGAATCTTGACTTGTATCAACTTGAGTATTGTCTAATCATACCTATAGACTCTAAGATCTATACCTAGACAAGTTTGTGTTCACGGTTTACCAATTGTTCTAAACTTTTAGAACCTAACAATCTTCCCCTTCGTCAATCTGTGACAAAACTTACATACAAAATGAAATGCTCAAATACAAGAACAGCCCAATTACAATAAAATGGCCAAATACATCGCAAATCTCAATCTAAGACTTCAAACTTAAAAGTTGCTAGAAGAGGCAGAAGGTCTTGGTTAGAATGTACCTGTCTTTCCTGAAACATTCAAAAGAGCACATCAACGCATGTGTGGAAATAGAGACAGATAAACAATATGAATAACGAATATGTAATAACAGCAAATAATGAAAATGCAAACTAACTCTCCCCCTAACTTAGATACATAAAAACCTTTTATTTTCTTCTCTTTCAAAACAAGCTCATCTCCCCCTAATTAAAAACAATTAAAAACCTTTTCAACACGATTCCCAAATTTCATTTATTTCTCCCCCTTTGTGTCACGTATTGACAGAGACAACCCAATCATAAGGTAAACAGAAAACATACACAATAGAGGATAAGAGAAAATAAAGAATAAAGGGAACACAAAAGAATTCAGCTCTATAGAAAATAGAGGCTTCTCCCCCTATGAAGAGCAACAACTCCCCCTATGAACAAAACATGTTTTAAAAAAATCTTTCTCCCTTTATAAAAATAGGAAAAACAAAACAAGTTTCAGGAAAAACAGTTTTGGAGAAAATTTAGGAGGTGGAGAAAAATAAAAAGAAACACAAACCAAACTGGAAAAAAAAAAAATATATGAGGATTCACATGAATACAAATATTCTCTCTTTCAATATATGCAAACTTGACACTATGTGACCCATAAATAGATGCATGCAAATACTTTAGGCACAATCAATTAAGTATCTCAACGATATAAACATTTAGCATACAATGTGTTTTCATGTGTCAAGGTATTTTGAACTTAAATCTATCCACCATATCTCTCATTGAAAATTTTCCCAATTTTCAACAATTCAAACATAAAGAAAAAATAAAATATACTAAAATGTATAGAATTAAAAAATTAATCAATCAATTCTAGATCAAGTTGAGTACCCAATTTAACAAAATGTATGCGTGTTGTGTGTGAAATCAATAAGAGATATGACTGCAAAAATTCAAGATGGATAAAGAAAACAGAGCAATGCATGTCCTAATCTATATGTGCAATGCATGTGAATCCAAACACAAATGATGGATGAAGGCTGATCGGTCAAAAAAAAAAAAAAACTAACTAAAATTTTCATCAGTCGAGCCTTCTTCTTTATCGATTCTCAAGCTCAAAAATATGATATTGAGCTTGAGTTTGGGCTTGATATTGAGCTCGAGCTTGGCTTGACTAATGAATCAAGCCGAGTTTAAGATTTTATACTTTATAACAAACTCAAGCTTGAACATTATTTGTAGGCTTGTATCAAGCTCAAGCCAAGCTTGAACATTCTACTTTTGTTGTTAAGCTGAGCTTGAACATTCACTACTTAACAAAGCTCCACTCATTTACAACCCTACCTCCTGTATTCTTGAAATGAATACACAAAATGCATCATTGTACATCATAACTCATAACTAATTTGCTTGTCCTTGTAGCTGCCATTCAACCAAGGTATAGTTCAATATGTTGTGTTGAACTATATATAGCCAACTTTTTTTTTTGATAAGTAAGAATGATATATATACGAAAGGCTACTCTATGCATGAAGAGCATAAAGCAAACCCAAAAAATACAAGAAGAAGAAAATAGAGCAAAAACAAAAAAGAAAACCAAACAATAGAATAATTACAAAAGAAAAAAGGAGCTAAGAAAAGAAGGGAGAGAATCATTAGTCGTGAGTCCCCAAACCCGGGACCAATCAAAAAGAGTCCCACTAGAAGAAGCAAGCATTTGATCACCGGAGCTATCCAAGTCCTCAAAAGTTCGCTAATTCCGCTCCTTCCAAATACACCATAGGATGCGTAATGAAACTAAGTTCCAAATCTGAGATGAGTGCTTCCCCAACCAATTCCACCAGCTAAAAAGCAAATCTAGTATCGATCTAGGTATAACTCGAGACAAGCCAAAAGTTATAAAGACAAAGCTCCATAACCAATAAGCCATCTCACAATGAAGAAGTAAGTGGTCTACCGTCTCTCCACAATGACGGCACATAATGCACCAGTCCACAAAATCTAATCTCCTCAATCTCAAGTTATCACCCGTTAGGATCTTATTCCAAGCTACACACCAAACAAAAAAAGAAACTCGCCTAGAAGCCTTTGCTCTCCATATAGCTTTCCAAGAAAAGACAATTGAGGGAGAATTCTTTAATTTATTATAATACAACTGGATGTCAAATTCCCCATTAGGCTTCAACTTCCGTCTCATTCGGTCTCCAACATCCATTGGAGGAGTATTAGCTCCCAATAAACAAAGAAAATACAGCCCTTCATTCATCTCCCAATCGTAAAATTCTCTAATAAAATGAACATCCCAAATTCTTCTCTCATCCGCCCCCTGCCTAGATAGAGAAGTTTCTACAGATACCTCCTTATCAATGGCAATACCATACAACCTTGGGAAAGCCAATTGAAAAGGTTGATCCCCATACCACCCATCCTGCTAAAACCTCACTCTATTCCCCAACCCAACAACAAACTGACAATTTTTGCTGAAATCCTCCCATCCCATGCGAATACCTCTCCACAAACCACACCCATAGATTCCCTTACCTAGCTTTGAAGTCTATCCCCCCCCAATCTTCCCCAAATTTTGAAGCTACCACCCTCCTCCGTAACCGATCCCCTTCCTTCCCAAACCACCACAACTATTTTCCCAATATGACCTTATTGAGAGTAGTAAGTTTCCTTATCCCCAAGCCACCATTGACTATAGGCGCACAAACTTTATTCCAACCTACTAGATAAGTTTTGCTATCACCCCATAGAAAGTCCCTTTGCAACTTTTTAATTTTATTAGCCACATGAGTAGAAATGGTGAATAATGATAGAAAATAAGTAGGAAGACTAGATAGCGTATTCTTGAGTAACATCAATCGACCCCCCTTAGACAAGTACAACTTCTTCCACCCGGCTAATTTCCGCTCAATTTTTTCCAAAATTGGATTCCAAATTGAAGGGGAATTATGTGAAGCCCCCAATGGCATGCCAAGATAAGACATAGGCAAAGAACCAACTCTGCAACCTAAAATTTCAGCCAGGACATGCACATCAACAACCTCCCCTATTGGAACCATTTCACTCTTGTGCACATTGACCTTCAAACCTATTATCGCCTGAAAACTAAGTAACAACATCCGAATATGAAGAATTTGCTCCACTTCTGCATCACAAAATAGGATAGTATCGTCTGCAAACAATAGATGTGAAACACATTCCCACCACCCCTCCTACCCTTAACTTTAAAGCCATAGATCAAATCAGCTCCCTCCACTCTTCTCAACATCCTACTAAACACCTCCATCATGATCAAAAACAGCATAAGAGATAGTGGATCCCCTTGTCTTAAACCCCTCGAGCTACCGAAGAAATCAGCTAGAGAACCATTAATCAAAACAGAGAACTGAACTGTGGATATGCAAGTACGGATCCATTTACACCACTTCACTCCAAAGCCCATTTTGTTCAACAAATATAGCAAAGCCTCCCAATTCACATGATCGTAGGCTTTCTCAATGTCAAGTTTACAAATAACTCCAGGAACCCTACTCTTCCCTCGGCTATCCACACACTCATTCGCAATAAGAACCGAGTCAAGGATTTGTCTCCCACCCAGAAAGCTATTTTGAGTCTCAAAGATCAACTGATCTAAAACCACTCTCAAACGATTTGCCAAGACCTTAGCCAAGATTTTATACACACTCCCCACCAAGCTTATAGGGCGGAAATCTCTAACATTAGAGGCATCAATCTTTTTAGGAATTAATGCAATGAAGGTTGCATTAAGGGATTTTTCAAACTTACAATATTGAAAAAACTCTTCAAGGACAGCTAGGATATCTTTCTCCCCTACTCTCCAACAATGATGATAAAACGCCACAGTAAACCCATCTAGACCTGGAGCTTTGTCCCCTTCCAAATCACATACAACTTGAAGTATCTCCTCTCTCTCAAACTTCCTTTCAAGCCAAACCCTCTCCATATCCCCAATACAATCAAACTCCAAACCCTCCACAAAAGGCCTCCACCCCTCAGTCTCCTTGTACAAATTTTTATAAATTTGTACTACTTGATTAGTTACCTCAAATTCCTCCTCAAAAACCACCCCATCCACCTCTAAGGTCCTCAGATGATTAAACCTTCTATGGGAGTTAGCCATTGTGGTGGGCCTTTTTGTAATGTTGGGCAGGGCTGCCTCCTGATGTACTAGGCCTAAGTGTTCTAGATAAGGGAGTTGGGACCAGTCCAATTGTAACCCACCTTAGTTCGGCTTGTGCATAAAGTACGCCCAATTTGCCAAAACTTTTGGTCACATGCCCATAACAGGCAGAGCTGCTATGGGAAAGTTATGGCAAGCAGATGTAATAAAGATAACAAAAGAAATGCATTCGCTACTTAGACAGAATAAATAAAGGTTAGCGACAAGAAGCGCCCCATACATAAAATATAAAAAATAAGTGGGGAAGAAATAGTAATGGGTTCGTCGAATCAAAGAGGGAAATATCAGTCTGTCGTGCCAAATTTTATCACAGGGCTGAAACCAAGAAGGGAACCATTTCCTCAACGCGAATAATTTCCCTAGAAAAAGATATTAATCGCTTTGAGGGAACAGGCCTAAATGGCCTGTGCCCAAAAGAATCCTTTGCCTTTGATAGAGAGCAAGGCTTTAGAGAGAGAGAGGGGATCAACCTATTGGTGCATGCCTGCCATTCTATGCTCTATGTTTTCTTTTGTTATTTCTAATTCCTTTTTTTTTCTTTTTTCTCTCTTCCTTTCTTAGTGCTTGCTTCTATGTTGTGATTCTCTCCTAGAAGTTACTATTACCGTGATCGTGATCCCCCCACTGTGCACGACAAGGGTTTTTTATATAATGCCTCTCGTGACTAGCTATTACTATTTTAGCCTTTAACTACCTTTGTCTAGTCTGGGTGTCCTTGCCAACCACCGTTAGTTTGTCAGTCGCCCAAAAACCACCACTTACCTGTACTGGCTGTGCCACTTCCCATTCACCAAACAAAGAAGACTATTTTGTTTGTTTGTTTGCTGTGGCACTCTTACCTGCTACGGTGTGGGTGCTCTCTCTCTCCCTATCCCTCATGGCATGCACTTAGTTGTTCTAACTCATCCTTGCTTCTTTTGGGTAGTATATCATCCCAGCAAGACATTTCCCCCAAAAGAGCCTGAGTAAGAACCCCAGAATAAGTTTTCCCCCTCTCCCCACTGCCAGACCATGCCCTCTTACCTCTGACCCATGACCCACCACTTCCTGTATTAGATAGGTACATGCTGGTGGTGTCTGGGCCTTGCGCATGCTCCACTTCTATGTATGTCCAAAACCTACCCACTGCTTATGCGTTTGCTGTAGTTTGGAGGCTCGTCTACACATTTTGCCACCCATCCGTGACTTCTAATGGCGTGGGCTATTTTCTGACTTCCTTTTCTTTATGGCTTGCTCCCTTTAGGGGTTGTGCTTTGCTTGATTGTGGGCTCTTCTTCCTTCAGCCTACTATTTTACTCACTTTTGCAGTCTTCCTACCATTTCCTGCTGTACCACTCTGCCATTCCTGTTGTGATGTTATTTGACCCAAGCCTGCTGGGCCTGCTGCTTATTCTTCTCTCAATGACTCAGTATGATCATTGGGCTTTTTATTACATTGCTTGCGGGCTCCTGTGTCCCATTTATTTCCTTTTGGGCATCCTTGGCCCATTTGCTTTCCTTGGGCATCCTCGGCCTTTTTTCTAATTCTGCGTTCCCATGGGCTTTTACTAACTCCTTTGGGCTTCCCTGGCCCAATTACCTTATCCTTCATCCTTGGGGCTCATGGGCTTTCCATCAGCCCCTTACTTTCTTTACTTGCATTACTTCGGGCTTGCTGTGGCCCATTCTCACTTTTCTACATCACATACTGCCCATGGGTTTGCTACTTCTCTCTCTCCGAGCTCCTTTAGGCCCGTTTGCTTCCTCAAGGCCCATTTGTTTATTTTATGGGCCTATGATCCATTATTCCTGCCACTTGGGCTTAATGGTTTTTCTATCCACTTACTAACTCTTTTCTGCCCATGTTGCTGGGCTTCTTCCTTCTACTGGGCTTCCCAAAATGAGCATCAACAACCATTTTGTGAAAGAACTTGGTGTTATTATCCCCTTCCTTGATGCATAACATCTTAGATTTTTGCCTCCAGGAAATTTCTTTAAAGGAAAGGAGATGCTCCACTTGGGACCTCAAATCTGCCCTATGACATTTCTCCCCATCAGTGAGACCAAAATCCCCTTCCTTAGCGTCTAATGTTTTCAACACCTCCAGTAATTGCTTCTTTTGACGCTCTACGTTACCAAACTCTCGGCGATTCCATTGCACAATGTCCTCTTTTAGAGCCTTTAATTTTTTTGCAAGCACAAAACTAGGTGTACCTACAAACGAATGCCGATTCCACCAGGATTGAACTCTATCCACAAACCTCTCGTCTTCAACCACATATAAATCTGAATGGACTTTTTCCCCTTGCCATTCCCCCTGCCTCTAAGAGAATTGGACTGTGATCTGAGATAGGACAGGGTAAGATCCTTTGAATAACATCTGGGAAATGGTCCTCCCAATCTAGAGTGACCAAAGCTCTATCAATCCTAGACATCACTGGTTGATCAATACCACTTGACCATGTATAGCTACCTCCTTCCAAAGGAAAATCAACCAAGTTAAGATCCTCAACAAATTTAGAGAATTTTTCCATAGCCCGGGTCAAACGTGTCTTACCCCTACGCTCACTAGGAAAGCGAACAATATTAAAGTCCCCCAAGCAGCACCACAGTTCCTCCAATACTACTGAATGCCCACCAACTCATCCCACATGTGACCCCTCTCGTTATTCTCATTTGGGCCATAAACGCCTGAGCATGCCTATATAAAATCGTCCCCCACCCCTTTCCACTTAACTGAAACAGAGAAAGTACCAACCATAGCCTCTACCTTATCTAAGACCCTTTTATCCCATAAGCAAAATACCACCAGCAATCCGATCAGCCTCCAAAACAGCCCAATCCACATATGGACAGCTCCACAAACTACAAACCAGCTGTCTATTCATGCTAGCAATTTTCGTCTCTTATAGACAAACAACATCACACTTCCATTCCGCAACAAATTCTTGACCACAAGTCGTTTCCGAGGATCATTTAAACCTCTAACATTCCACGAAATCATTTTTATCTTCATAAACACAAAAATATCCCTAACTACTGACAACAACACAAGACCACCCTCTATCTCTTGTCATAATTCACTGAATAGATCAATTTTTGTAGCTTTCTATGTCCCTTGTTTTTGGACTTAGCCATTTTTCCCGTTGCTTTCCTATGTAACACATTGGCTGCCTCCATCATAGTTTTTAGCCTCTGTAAGAGAGCAATGCACAACTTCTCATGTCGAGTCGTTGATAACCCAACCAATTTACTGAACTCAGGAATTTTGTGTTTCACCCAGCCAGAAATATCTAACTTAGTCTCAATACTCAATACCTTCGTGCCTCTTCCAACTCTGCCGAATTTGTCGACGCACTCAAAGCAATGGTTTACAGAGGTAAACAAACTGACAGTTCTGTTTCACCAAAACCCACAGAAAAATCAGCTGCATCCTCCACAAGCATGACCTCCCTAGAAAGGCTTGTGAGTTCCTTACAATAAGAGGAATTAACCTCCTGACCCAAAACTCCAAAGCCTAGTGACCCAGCTCGCAAAAACTCCTGAAAAAGATCGGGAAAAGGAGGTCCAACCAATTGCAGCACTAATTCAAAAATCACTATCCTCTTACCTTTAGAAATCAACCCACCCGACAACATATTGGAGCCCAAAATACTGTTCCGGTCATAGCTAAAGCTGAAAACCATCATCAGAGAAGACTCAGTGCACCCCGACACTCCTACCGGCGAAGCACAACACTCCTACGTCGCCCTATGAAGAATCTCAATACCTCGCTCCACCTATAACGGCAAAACAGGACTTGTCGAAGGCACTGAGAAACTCACTCCGCCATTCTCAACTTGAACCCATTCCTTCTATGTCCTCACAGGACCTCCAGCCACCTGTATCGGCATCTCAGAGCTCGTCGGAGGAGATAGGCCCTACAAATTTATTGGAACATTCCCCAGGCTCAAAAGTTTTTGGGCCTGTGGTATTTGGGCCTAACTAGGCTTACTACTTGGCAATTGGGCTGCCAACTTGTTAGATCCCAAACCCAGCTTACCCTTGCCAAGCTCCTTGCAAGCCCGTGGTACCCATTTAAAATTCTTTACTCCCCCTTTATTTCTATCCCAGGAAACCCGTCTCCTTCCTTTCACATCAATCTCCACGATTAGACCACTCCCTGTCCAGTAAGATCTCCTTAAATCACTTCTTTTACCATTTTCATTTGCTTTTGAATTCAAACTAAAACTTGATGGGATACGTTTCTTATTTTCTGCCGGATTTTGTTCACCTAAATCTGTCTCCACATTAATGCACTGCTCCCTCCTATCCCCTCCTCCCACCACCATCCTATCAAGCTTGCCTACTGGAAAATCCCCCACCTTAGCACCTGTAAACCTCGGACTCATCACCAACAACCCCCTTGACTGATTTTGCCTCTCCACAGACTCCCCCTGAATCATATTTTTATCTTTATCCTTGGTTGTAATATGTTGTGACTGAGTTACAGCCCTTGGCTGCACCTGACCTTTCAGGATCTCAACAAAAGACCGAGAGGGATGAGGCCCCAACATTCTCCTCTGTGGCAGGGACACAAATTTGGCCTGGCTTGAACCACGTAGAGCATATTGGTCAGGTTCCAACATCTTCCTCAGTTCAAGCCCAAAGACCTTCCAACCATTCTGTGCTTTGCCACCAGGAATTATGACAGATCTTCTATGCCCCCCAACTTTGAGTTCAGACACTAAAAGGAACTAACCAAAAGAATTTGATCCTCACTGTAAAGTGTACACAGTGTCTCCTTCCCTGAGCATAAAAAACTGTTTGGGATTGATTCCGACCACCGTGTGTTCTATATTCTTCATCAACCATAATGCTGCATTCTTGCCCATGAATACTGACTTCATGAAGTGTTTGCCACGTTCAAAAATACGTAAGGAGAAAAAATTTCCTCCTTCCTCAACCACCAATTGAAAAAGCTTAAATTCAATGAAAAAACAACGAATACCACCCATGTGGAAATACACGGAATGATTCTCAACCTAATCTTATAAGGTGAGAACCACCAGAAGAACCTTTTTGTTAAGGTCTAGTCTCATCAACTTATGATTTTTAAAGTAACATGATTTTATTTCTACCTAGCATTGTTTGTAGAAAGAGTTCAATTTTCAGATCAAGATGTTTCAAGGCATTCTAGCACACAAGTCTGCTGAAAAAGACCATATTATTTTGTCTTGCCTTGAGGCTAGCTCAGTACAGAAGCCCCAAAGACTTTTTTATATATGAGTTGGGTTGAAAGTTTAATTGAGCTTCATTGTACAGGGGGAAAAACAGTTTACTTTCAAGTGAACTTATTCCTGATAAATTGAGTATGATTACTAGTATTCTCTGAAAATTTTGAATTGATATGCGTACACAAGCTTTTTTTTTTTTTTTTTTTGGTATCAATATGATGAGAATATATAATACCCAATTTTCAAGTAGAAATTGTGACTTTAAATCATGAGTTTAATGCAAAAAGGTGCTTGTGTACTTTGTGTACAATAGTGTGCATGCACTAATTATTACTTATTACCCTTTGGAGTCAAAAGGGAATGGGTTGGAATTTGGAAGTCAAAATTATTGGCATTTCAGGATGCCTAAGGAGATTAGGGTTTAAAATTTGCTATGTGAGAGTGCATTGATGAGAATATCATTTTCCTTTACCTTCCTCTTACCCATCCCTCTCTATGTGAAAATATTATGAACATAGTATTTATGTGAAAATAGCAGGAGACCTTCGCTAATTTCCTTATCCGATATGTAACTGACCCACGTGCACTATATCTATTTTGCACATGGTTAATTCTATTAATCACATGATTTTTCCAAAGTTAACGAGTTGTGCCATTAATGTAGAACAGATAGCACAGACCTTCATGAAGTAGCAGGGGCGTTGGAAGTCACAACGTAAGATCAAGAGGAGTTGCTAGTAGAGGCTATCGGGGCAGTAGTGTTGGAATTGCATGAAATTTGGTAGGTTGAAGAGAAATAGTATTTTGATCTAGACTCGAGTTAACTCGAGTGTCACCAAAATTTAGGCAAATTCCTTCATTAAGGCCTCGAAAACAGTGTTTTTGCTATTTATAGTAATATTTGTTTTTCCTTAATAAATTTTAGTTTAAAAGTCAAAATAAGATTTTGTCTATTTTGAGACGTCTCTTAGAACCGGTATTTTCAATTTTCGCAATTATATCAATTTTACTTTTTTTTTGGCAAAAATCACTATTTTGCCACCTAATTATGTGATTAGCGTGAATTAGGGTTTCTAGGCGTTGCCCTAGCCGCCTTAGGGTTTCTTTTACTATTTAAACATATTGTAAAGTCTAGGGCAATTTAGTTTTTGAGATTTATAAAAAATGCAAACTTTGTTTATTTCTCTCTGGTGGATTCTAGAATCCTATCACTTTGTGGATTCAAGAGACTCCTCATGGATTTGAGGTTTTCATTCAGAAGCTAACGTGTTTAGTTTGTTTTGTTGGGTTACACGTGTATGTGAAGTCCCACATTGAATAAAGATGAGAAAAATAATTGGTTAATATAACATAATTGAGCAACATACCCATTAGGCTTAGGCCTTTTGGGTTAAAGTGTGTCTCTATATGTTATATTAATTACTCAAAGAAGCTCCCCAAGGTGTTTATCCCCCCAACAAGTGGTATCAAAGCCCGTGATGGTGTGTGGCGAAGGTGGTGAGGTGTTCATGGTCCCTACCCAGCGGGGATAGAGAAAGCCTAAATGGCCCACACACAAAGATCCTGGAGAAAAAAAGAAAAGAAAAGCCCAACAAAGGAAAATTGCTAATGGTGCTAAATAATGATGTGGTGCAAGGTTCCCATGGACACGAATGTGCGAGGTTGACACGTGGTTCCCATGGATGGCGTACGAGAGACCCATGGATGATGCGTTGATGAACTGAAAAGCCCATTAGGCAAGGAGGAGTGAGTAGGACTTGTTCATGGCCCACAGAGAGATCTTGAAGCCCATAGAGAGGCAGAGACTCACACGTGAGGGGGAGATTGTTAGGTTACACGTGTGAGTGAAGTTCCACATTGAATAAAGATAAGAAGAATGAGTGGTTAATATAACATAATTGAGCAACATACCTATTGGGCTTAGGCCTTTTGGGTTAAAGCGTCTCTATATGTTATATTAATTACTTATAGAAACTCCCCAAGGTGTTTATCCCCCAAACATCTTTTCCATTCAGAAAGCAACGTATTTGTTTTCTTGTAGATTCCACGACATCAGCCATTTCATGCAAACATTGAATACAAAGACTAGTGAAATGATCATGTGTCTTCAGTCATCGTAGAAGAATATACAAGACTCAAGAAAGAGGTTCATCGATTCTCTAACAAAGCCTTTCTTTGAAGTAGAAAAACTTGTCAGATTCAACGAGACCTCGAATGAGATTCAACATGTAGCAAAGTATGTTAGTGATATTTGTCTTGGAGATGATGAAGGTTTCAACCCTGCAGCAGGACAGAAGCGGTGATGCAGCGATGAGGCTGTTCTTTGGATCAATAGTGATGAAGGCCTTTGAAGATATGATGGGGTCGGACTCATCGGTTAAAAGATTGGAACAAGATTTACACATAACAATAGCTGCAGCAAGAAGTGGTATAACATTCAAGAAAAAAGAAGGTGGTGAGGCTTCAGAACAAAAGTTGCAAATGCTGAGGTGTAATTGTGAAGAAGGATTCAAGAAAGAACAAGACGGTGGGAAGAAGAGTTTGATGGAGTACATAGAAGAGTGTAACGAATATGATAAAGAATTTGGGGTTCTGAACGCAATAAAGGTTCAAGCAGTTGAAGTTGGGATTGAGCTGTCTCGTTTGATGGTTGATTTCGTGTTTATGATGTCCGGGAAAGAACAATGGACAGAGAAGATTGGAAGTTTCAAATCTGCACTCAAAGGTCTTAGTATTGAAGATGTGGTGATTAACAAGATTATCAATTTATAGGAAGTGAAAAAAAATGATGAACCAATGAAAGGAAAGTGGGCTGGTTTGGAACAAACAGGACTAGATGAAAGCAATCAGAAGAAAATCTTGTACAGAAGAAACTTCATTGATGACCTATTTGATAAATTACTAGAGCAAGCTCTAGATCAACTCTGTGATCAATTCCTTGAACTAGCTCTGCATTTGGAATGTATTATGAGTCATCCACATCTTCTGGAATCACAGGACTTGATGAATGTGGAGCTGTCCACATTCGAATGTGGTCTCGAGCAATCTGAGGAGATGCTGATTTGAATAGGGGAGGATATTAATAAATTGAAGGTAATTTTTTCATTCAAACTAGAGTGCAAGGACGATAAGTTGACTAACATTTTGAATTTTGTGGAGTATATGATAGTTGAATTATGGAATTAATCAGAATCTTCATACAAGCTCGAGTGAAAGGTTTGAGGCTCAAATTCCTCTCTCTTTCAGTGTCCAAAGCTCCCATGTAAAGGTTAAGAAGGTGTGAAGGTTAAACAATGATAGATTAGATATAAATTTCTGTTCTTTTTACTGATTTGATGTTGTGGGATTTCTTTAGTTTTGTTGGTAGTAGTACACACTGCTTGTCTGTTGTTTGGTGCGGAGATGTAAAAGACCAATTGTAGTTGGGAAAATGGATAGAATCTGTAACTTTTTCCTAACAAGAAATTTTTTTGATAATGGTAGATAGTTGATGAGGAATTTGAGTTCTGGTTTGCTCCCTCCCTTATTACCTTGTATTTTGCTCAATGTCCACAACTTAGTTGAAAGATTGAGTGAACTTTTGTAAGGGCTCTTGGATTGAACTTAAATGGGAAGATTGTGTGCAAATTTGGGTCATTTCAAAGAATATCTACAAAAGTGTCAAACCTATCTCATTTTTAAAATTGTGAAAGAAGAGAGAATATGGTTAATATTCTACTAGTTCAATTCAAAAAAATTATTGTAACAACAATGAAGAAAAAATTATAAAATCACTTGTCACATCAAATTTAATAGGATCATTGTTGGGTTGTGTCATATATTGTGCTACTAAGTCTAAACCAAAAATCTCGTTTGTGATTGCCAATTTCGTAGTAATTGTTGGTGCATTTATGTGTTCATTCTCAGTAGTAATTGTTGGCGCATTGATGTGTTCATTCTCAGCGGCCCACTCCGTGTCAGCGAATCTTTTCCCTCCAGCTCCACCATCTTAGCTTCTTCAAGAGTTTTCTACCAAGTGGGGCAATTCGCATCTCAGGCGTTAAATTCAGTAAGATTAATTCTCAAAAAAAAAAAAAAAAAAATTACTTTAATTACAATATGTATTTTTAACAATATGTTTGTTTGTTTGTTTTTTTTTTTCCAGGTGGGATGGAGATTGCTTGTTATTAGCATTCTACCCCCTGCTATTCTACAACTCTTAAACGAGTTCTGCACAAAGATGGTATTAACTCAATAGATTTTTAACTTCCTATGCTATCTTCAATTTAGACATTTTATCCAATTTTGTTAAAAAAAAAAAAATTGTCTCTTTAGTATGAAATTTGCTAATTATAAAATTTTTTTTTTCAAAAAAGTCTTATATAAAAAATCTATAAAATATTTTTATTAATTTTATAGATTTTTTTTTTCATGTAAAAAAATACTTTTTAAGAAGATAAATTTTTTTTTTTAATAAAATTGGACAGAAGAATTGAATTGAATAAATTTAAGACGTAGAATACTCAATTGAATGAAAGTAAAGTTACATGATTGAAATGAATTTCAGCCAATTATAAAATGTGTGATATGTATTTTAACCGATTTTTAATAAATTTGTTTAAAATATTTCTAACTTTAAAAAAATTTAATGATATTCCCCTACATATTATATAATTTATGTCTATACTGATTTTTTACAGGATGCATTCCATGGGGTCCAGGAATCTAGCTTTCGGTTTTTGATTGAAAAGTCTTCGACAACAAGAATAGTATCGTCATTAATAGTGAATCCGGTCCTATATTTGGTTGAAGTTAAAACCATTATAAACCTAAGCCCAAAAAAAATTCCCTACATCTTAATCTATTCAAACCTAACCGCATTCGTCGGCTCTGTATTGAGTATATTAATGGTTAAAAAAATTTCATTAAAAAAGGTCATTCTTTTTTCGGTGACTTTACTAGCTGTGAAACTATTAGCATTGTACCTAACTTTTTCATCGTCAGAAAATTGGGTTAAGGTTTTACTTGTTCTTGTTTCGTATTCACTTTTGCTGCTTCAGTGGGCAGCCCTACTACTGTCTACGTTATACAAGCTTTTGCACCCTCAAATTGTGAATTTCAGTTTCGAACTATGTCTTGCTATACTTGTCTGTAATTTATTGGAGGTTCTCTTTATGGAAGTATAACTTGCTTTTACAATAAAATAGTAGAAAATAACAAAAAATATTTAGCAGTTTAAGCTATAGCAGCCATGAAAAGTTCAGTATCACGGTCAACTTGCCTATGGATAAGTGAGGGGCATTCCCCTAACCTCATTTGAATATCTACTATATTACAGACATACTAACCTAATTATGTGCTGCCTGCTATTATTAATTATTTTAAAAAAAATAATTCTTTCATATGTTTGAAGAAAATAGTTTATGTTTATGTACATGTTCTTTTGTAAAAAAAAAAAAATTTATTTTCAAATCATCATTTTTTTATACACAATACTCTACAAATTTATTAAAGACCTTGATAAAATATGTCCCTTTATTAGAAAAAATAAGTCAATTAAAAAATATATTGGCTATCATTTTAAAAATTGACGCAAATATTATAACAGATGATGTTCAACTTATACTCTCAAGAATTTAGACTATTACAAACTATGAA
The DNA here is from genome assembly GCA_019022515.1 of Quercus aquifolioides. Classification (NCBI taxonomy): domain Eukaryota; kingdom Viridiplantae; phylum Streptophyta; class Magnoliopsida; order Fagales; family Fagaceae; genus Quercus; species Quercus aquifolioides. Next base: position 67,759,440 of record CM032328.1, read on the forward strand.
AGTATCAACTTCCAATTACGTATTTGTTTACCTAAATGAATTTATCAAATTTTTTTTTTAACATAAACATGTACTTAAACATAAAATTGTATGGCCAAAATGCATAAAAAAACCCTAAGGTTTGACGGGGAATTCGGCTATTTAGTCCTCTTCCTTGAAATTTTAACCAAAAAGCTCCTCTTTTGAAAGATTTAGGGTAGTAGCCCTAAATCGAGTTGTATTTAAGTAGAACTCAGTATTATTATAATCGAGTTCTATGTACTTTTTAAGAAGATCTCAGTGATAATAAAATTGGGTTTGAAAGTAGGACTATTGCCCTAAATATTTCAAAAAGTGGGCATTTTGTCTAAAATTTTCAATAAAGAAGGCTAAATGGTCGATTTCCCGAGGGTTGACCATAATTTTTTTTCTCTAGCAACTCTCCATACATCTGGGGTATACCCGAGGGTGAGCCCTACTGGAAGCTTCAACATAAACAAGTTGAAATTCCAATTAATGTATTAGTTGTCTTGGAGATTTCCATAAGAACTTGTTCGTTTGTTTGTTTTTTTCTTTTCTTTTCAGGTGGGATGGCAACTGCTAATTTTTAGCAACCTACCCACTTCTATTTTACAACTTTTAACCGTGTTCTACATAAAGATGGTATTAACTCAATAGATTTTAAAAAATTCTTTTAAGTATGAAATTTGCTAATTATAAAAGATTCTTTTTCAAAAAAAATCTTATGGAGAAAATCTATAAAATATTTTTATTAATTTTATAGACTTTTTTTAATGTAAAAATAATATTTTTTTAAGATTAATTTTTTAATAAATTTTGACAGAAGAACTGAACTGAATAAATTTAAAACTTAGAGGACTCAATTTAATGAAAGTAAAGTTATTTATCAATTGTGTTTTTTTATTGAGTGCACTTACTTACCAATTAGGTGGGAGATGGAAAATTCTTCTTATAGAATAAATTAAATTGCTTCCCCTAAATGGTTCGTGACACAATCAATTATCACTTGATTCCCTTTGTTTTGAAAATTGGGTTCTCTTGGGGATCCTTTATTTCAGGGACGGACCCACTAAGGGGCAGGGGGGAGGCCATTGCCCCCCGCCCCCCTCTCTTTTCCCCTTCAAATTAGCTATTTTATTTGTATGCTCATATTTTAGAGTTTATAGTTGGTCTCCCCCAAATTTTTGGATTAATCCAAATAGCCCAAAAGAAACTAATCATTTAACCCTTTCTTTGGACCCATGGCCCCTCCATAGTCCAAATACAACACAACAAAAAATCCACAAATCACCAATATCATAATTCAATAACTCATAACCAAAAAAATCTCATAAAAAAAAATTTTCTTATAGGGGTGACAATAATTTATATAACTTTTTAATTGATTTATAAATTATGGGAAAGTCAATTACAATATTTAAATTTTTTTCAAAAGATAAAATGCAAAATTCTTTTAGAAGCCAATATTGATGACGTAGCATTGCCAACTCTTAATATTAATATCCCAATTTTTTAAAATTCTCAAACAAAGTTTTGAAAACTTCATTAGTGTGATTTTTAGTTGCATCCAAAAGTATGGGTTTATCATATTGGTGAGTTGGTCAATATGATAAAATCAACATATTAATTCCAATTATCCAAAATTTGGAGATCCAAAGTCCTCTTCTTTTTTTATTCTTCTTCGAAAATGTTTGAATATCATATTGTAACTTTCAACTTTTTTGGTTCATATTATTTCCTTCTTGACTTAAATATTTATGGTAATAAAGTGCAATTGTTTTGTCTACCATGATTTTTTTTTAAATAAATCATGTCAGTTGAAATTTTTTTGGTTCATGCTTTCGCCCCTCCTAAGTTCAAATCCTGGTTCCATCCCTACTTTATTTAACATAAGCCAGCCTGAATCTGAGTTAAACATAAAATTTCTACATTTTTCATCAATTTGGAGAATAAACCAAAAAATAAAATAAATAAACAAAGTGAAACTAAAAGACTAATCATATATAATGTAACATCAAACTATAAAAATATTAATTTTCATTTAATTAGTTGTTAATATTAATGAATTTATTAAACATTGTTTAACATAAACATGTCTTTAAACATAAACTTTTATTTTAAACATATTTTTAAAATTTATTCCAAGATCAAAGTTTGAAATCAGGAGCTTTGTGACAGGGCCTATGCTTGCTGTCCTAATGTGAAGCCATTTTTGCCTTATGGAAATCCTCTGACATCCGTTGCCTCATCCTCATAATCTCCTTACTAGCAAGTTCAGAGTCGCCATGATCTGCCTTGTATGAGAGAGAGAGAGAGAGAGAGAGAGAGTAGTACTTGCATGGTACATATGTGAGCCAACACGATTTTTTCTCCCTGGGAGAATGCATTAGAATGTTTTTTTAAGAGCAGTAGAACAGTATAGGCTACAATTCTTTATTGGAGACTCCAAATCCTCATTAATAAAGTTGGGGCTTAAACCTTTCTTCACCAATCTAGTTTAGCTTTTATTTTATTTTTATTAATACTTATTGATAAATCTCAGTATACAAGAAGTATACTAAGGACGAAAAAAGAAGAAGATAAAAACAGTCAAGACAGAACAAACCTATCTGGATTAGTCTTTTCACAAACGAGAAGGTAAAAACTATATATTATATCTGCTTACAGCTTTAATATTAGTGTCATTATCTTGTGGTCATTGTAGAAGTTTACAGCCTATACAATTACTACATACCGTTTCTTTTTCTTCTATTTTGTTTACCAAAAACAATTTCAACCTTCAGCTAGAGCCTTCTGTTGGGGCAGCTTTGTTGGCCCGGAATTTCTTGTTGAAAAGAATCAGAAAGGCACCACAATCGCCTACTAGGGTTCTACTCTGCATTACAAAATATAAGAAGATATATTCAAAGAATATTATTATTGTCAGTGAATCTCTTGTATGTAGGCTTTGTAGAAAGATATTGAGAAACTCTTTCGTTAATCATAATCATTAACTTAACTAAATCTATATTTATATTTATACATATCTACGAAAACCTTAATAGAGAGAAAAAATTGCTAAATGTAGAGAGCAAAGGTTGATGTGTAAATATTTGTAAATTATGGTGCTGTCATGGCGATGAGAACAAAGGTGAAGACAGTCAAGTTTTGTAAATTATGGGTTTTTTTTAGGTTTTAGATCTAAATAATCGATGGCCATTTGCAGAGGTACGAACAAGTTTGATTTGCTTTCAAATCGAGCTACGTTGCAGCAACACCAAACGCTAAGATTCATCCCACATTGCTATATCCGACGTTCATCTCCACAGACCACAGTAACAGAAGAACAATAATGGACAATCCATTTATCAAATACCATGATGAGAATCTTTGAAAAATTATAAGGACTCAATGTTTTAAATTTGGATCTTTATCAAGTATTTGTTATTAGATCTCTGAAAGCAGGGGCAAACCTATGATTTCAAGCTAGGGGGTTGAAGTATTAGAAGAAAAAAAAATTTAAATAGGTATCCATATAGTACCAACAAATTATCAATCAAGATCAATACACAAAATCATTGTTTCTTAAGGTTTGTTTGGGATCCACTTATTTTGCTGAAACTGAAACTTTTTGCTGAAAATATTGTAGATAAAAGTAAGAGTTAGCTGAAATAATACAGTGAGACCCATGAATAGATTAAAAAGTGCAGTAAGACTCATGAATAATAGCAAAAATAAGCTGAATAGTAAAACAAGTTGACAAAAATAATTTTTGCCAAACACACACTTAATACATTAAGATGCAATCATTTACCAACAAAGACAAAAAAATACAAAATAATATTGTTTCTTAAGAGCATCAATTGTTGCATATATATATATATATATATATATATATTCACAAATCAAAACTTACTTTTGCTACTTTAATATGACATTTGATTTGTCTTGTACAGTAGTGTTTTTGGTCTTTGGTGTTCTAAATACTAAATATTTATCATTTAGAACACTTAATACTAGTACTCTAATACTGGGCTGACTGAGATTTTTTTTTTTTTTTTAAATTTTTTGTTAAGTTTTTTAGTTGGATAATTGCTAGTTGGGCTAGGTTAATTAAAAGAGATGGAGTCTTAGTTTTTGGAAAAGTGAGGCACAACTCTAGAAAATATATATATATATATATATATATATATATATATAATTATTAAAAAAAAAAAAATTTCCTTTGGGAACCCCCCCTCCCCCCCCCTTGGGTCCTTCCCTGCCTAAAAGTAATATTAAGTAACAAAATAATTCTTCATTGTTTGATCAGACCCCTCGCCTGGTTTTTTTTTTTTAATCATTATTATTATTATTATTATTATTATTTTTAATATTTGTAAATCTAGGCTTTCAAACTTTAAATATGGGTTTTCTAAGTTTTAAAAAAATTAATAAAGTCTGATGTGTCAATTTCTTTTATTTTAATGTTTTTGTTAGTGGAATAATGATATGACACAATCCAACCCATTTATTACAAAATGAAAAGTCAAAATTTTAAGAACTCTATGTGGTAGAGTACCTTAGGAACTCTAGAATATCTTAATCTAAGAACATCAACTATATCTAAATTAGGCAACTTGTTGAGGTAGTATTGTCTATAATGATAGTCAAATGAAAGATTTTCTGAAGACTTCTATTGATCCACTTGAGATTTTGAAAATGAGTTGGTTGAACTTGAAAATTAACTCATTGAAATTAAATAAATAAACAATTGAATTGGATTCGATTAGATTAGATTGTACCAACAAAATCTAGTGCAGTGCTAAACCCATTTATTATTGAATTAATATTGAATTAATCGATTGACTTGCTTTTCTAGTTTATATACTATTGTTTTGTTAATGTTAGAATTTGGTATTTGCTATTGTTGTTATTAACTTTTATTTATTGTAATGTTGAAGGGAGTTATATTCAGTTGTTAGAATCCTAATACATTAGGTAGTTGAGTCATTGTAACTCATGTTGTGGGTAGTTCCTTGTTTTTAGCTAAATTTTTTATGACATTATAGTTGTTTACAATTGTTTATTTATTTTGTTATTAATATTGATGAATATTTTTATGAATATATATTTTTAATATTGTCTTTCAATCTTGCCCCCTAGACTAAAATCCTAGCTCCGAAAGAGTACTTGGGGTATAAATATTCTTGCAATAGAAGTCACTTTTGAAATTTAATGTATTGTACTATGTCAACACCATGGCAGTCTTAGCTAACTGAATTAACAAGTGCTCATACATGGCCTGCTTCTAGTTTCTTCAAATAATCAACACTTGCCAGAAACTTCATATTATAGCAAAGAGAAAATGTATGATATTCTTCATATATTGGCTAATAATGAAGAATATTTTAATTTTCTCTCATGATATTTGGTTGGAATGATTGAAAATTGGAGCGGTAGAAAACTCACTTGATTGGTTGAGAATAAAAATGAAAAGATTTTCTATTGTTTGTATAAATTTAGTTCTATGTCCCCATTACAAAATATTATAAATAATTTTTTTAATCACTAAATAATAATAAAAAATTCCATTATATTATATTACCAGGTAATCCTTAACCCTTCCCCCTCTTACTAAGATTACATAATGTTCTTATAAATCATGGCCAATACCAAATATTGTATAGGGTGTACTTAATGCGTTAGAGCTTGTCCCATAGATGTATTAGAAATGATACACTGGGACGGATGTAAAGTTAGGCAAATTGCTTCTGCTCCAAGAAAAAAGGACTGTGATGTCCAACGGATTTCTTGAGTGTTCGAGATTATTTATGGCATGAAATAACTCAAAGCATGGGCCTTGTTTATTGATATGGTTCAAAAGTCCTACCCAAATACATTTCATTTCTTTATTGAAAGGGGCCACTCTCTTCAAATTTTAGCAAGTGATATATTTGGAAACAATCTCTTTATTCGAAGTGGATTCTTTTTTATTCCATTTCTGTATTATTTATAAATTCAAGTGTGTGTGTGCATATATATATATATATATTAATTGGACGTGTTTGGTTGGAGGAGAAAATGTGAGAGAAAACTGGTGGGCTGTGTTTTCTAATGTACTGTTCCTTCTATGGTATTTTGACGGGTGTCCCGAAAGTTCTTGTGCTAGTGGAAAGGTTTTCGTTTGCTTTTCATTTTGTGACTCTTCTTTATGTCACCAATTTTTCTTTTTTCTTTTTTTTTTTTTTTTTTTTTTGGTTTGGCTTGTGTGTGTGTTGGGGGGGGGGGGGGGGGGGGGGGGTCCACATTAGCTTTATGGTTCCGACACACAATTGCTAAAAATACTTCATCCCTATTTGCTACATCAAAATTTACCTTAACCAAATCAAGAGGCAGAACATATTAAAAAAAAAAAAAAAAACTTAGGTACACTCCTTTAGGTGCCGTTCCTTAAATTTTTTTCTTAAAATTTAGCCATGTGACTACTTTATTAAATAATACACTTTCATCACATGAGTAAAAATCCACATAGCATAACCTTAAGGGGCAACCTAAAGAACAGTACCTAAGTACTGTATCTAAGTCTTACCTTAAAAAGTTAAAAAAAGTGCCTTGGTTTCCTCACCTGAGCTGATTCCCAAGCCAACTTATTCTTGTTGTGTGCTTTATTGATTTTTTTTTTTTTTGGCTAAAATCCTAGGATCGACTAGATCATACCCCCAGATTATCTTGTTTCTAGCCATCCAAATCGGCTCACAACATATAATATCATAGATTGGCTTGCATTCCACACAAAAATTAACCCACTTTCTTGTGTTTTGGACATTAACGCTTCTTTTGGTTGGAATGAAAATAAAGAGGATGATAAATGGGGAAAAGAAAATATGAGAGATTTTAAGTGGGAGGAGTGTTTGGTTTGAGTGATTTTGAGGGAGAGAAAATGGTATGGCTCGGTTGTTTTCTTCTCTGGCCCCACCATTTTTCAGCCTCCCAAATTGGATAGAAAATTAGGAGGAGAAAGGATAAGATAAAAAATTAGATATTACTTGTAGGGACTGGGTTTGAGCACTTCTAGTGAGTGGACTCAAGCCCAGCTAGCCCAATACAATGAATTTGTAGAGAGCGGGTTCAAGAACTAGGCCCTAGTGAGGGATACAACGGCTAGGCATGGTTGCATATGGATTGAATAGCATGGACGTGGATTAAAGCATGCAATGATGTTCCTTGGCCCTCCTATTGGGAGCTTGAGGTTCTTACTATTTCTTTAGTGATTAGTTACAAAGGTTTCTCTGATGTTATAGGTTGTTACACTGGTCTATACTTCTAATTTTCTCCTTTTTACCGGTCCCCTTTCAAGAGGGATTCCTTACATTATATACCCCCTTTCTGCTGATCTTAGCCCTATATTTGTTGATCAAGCAGGTCACTACTTGAGTGCTTGTCCCATCAGCCGCCTTCCCATTCTTTCTGTGGGTGGCAACAACCAAGGCTGCACTGTTCAAGGGTCATTTCCTCATTAATGCGGCCAGAACGTTAGTTGTGGGCATTTAATGTGGAGGTGACAGTTTATCCTGGACTTGCTCCTCCACCATGCTTCCATGACTGACACGTTGTAGATGCTCAAGAAGGCTGCTTTTGGTGGCCCGTTACTTCCTCCTCCCATAGTCTTGGTTGGCCGAGGACAGGGTTGTCCTCGGCAAGGCTTCTAGGCAATTTAGACTTTCGCACTTCGTCCTTGAGCATTTCTTCCTCCTCGACACGGGCCTTGGGCTTGGTATAAAGTGGGCCGGGGTTGCCAAATTCTCTGGCCCCACAATAGCCCCTCAAAATCCTGCTGTCCGGATCCTCGGGCGGAGAGGAGGATTTTGACATCCTCGGGCCGTCGTGATGGCTTGTCATGTCTTATCCTCCATTAGTGCCAAAGTCTTTTCGCCTGTCCAAGGCACGTTCCTGGCACTTCGGTATTCGGAGCGCGCCCTCATTAAATTTTGGCGGCTCTGTGCTCCCCATGTTCAAAGGTGTGATGCCAATCCAACGGCTGGGCTTTTTCCAGCTTTATGAGCGGGGGAACCTACATGGTTATCTTTAATTGGGGGTATAAATACCCATTTGATCCGGTTGGCTTCTTTACTTTTGCACTCAAGAGTTCTTGCGCACGTACATTGAATTCGGTCAAATCTCCAACTACAATCACACCTTTTTCAGTACAAAAAGCCTGTCTGAGGAGCTCTTCCTCATTTCTGTAAGTCTTCTTCTCTCTCTAGCTCAAATTTTCTCTCTGAGTCCTTTCTTTCCTTCGCCCTTTCTTAAGTCTCTTAGTCGTTGTTAGGGATGGATAGATTTAAGAAGTTAGTTGAGTCTGAAGAGGCGATGGAGAAATTCATCGCCGATTATAGGATACCCAGTAACGTAGGCTTGAGGTACTATGAGGAAGGGGAATGGCACATTCGGAGGAAGGAGGGCGAGGGCGAGGTCGTGATTCCCATAATCTCCTTCCTTTAAGGCGGTATGAGGATCCCCATGGGGCCAGTAACGAGGGGTTATCTTAGGTACTTTACGTTGGCCCCCACTCAATGCGCCACCAACATGTTCAGAATCTTGGGTTGTGTGGACGCCTTGAATGAGAAAATGGGGTTGAGGTTGACCCATCATGATGTAAATTGGTGTTACAACCTTAAAAAACTAAAGGGTAAGTCTTATTACATGAAGACGAGGGATGATAAGGTCCGGCTTATCCAGTGCCTTCCTGAATCTAGCAAGGGGTTGAATAAAGACTTTCTCATCGTGTCCGGGGAGTGGCACGATGGCCTTCACTGTCCGACAGAGGAGGGGACACCAGGTGGGGTACTTTGAGTAGGAGAGGGTCTAGTCTCTCGGGTTGTAGGTCTACTTTGTTTGGTTGCTGACAGAAACATGTTTTCTTTTCTGCAGATCTGCACGCTTTTGAACGTCATTTTAACCTGGTCAACAAGGAGGACTTGGAAAGGGTCTTCAGGGCGAAGATCTTTGTGAACAAAGCTGACAACCAAGTTAGAGCCACCCACAAGATCCTCGGGTACAAGCCAGCCCAGAAATCGTTCTCGGCTCCGAAGTACGTGATCAGAGCCAAAGATCCTCGGCTTCATAGCATAATTGTAGCGAAGCAGGGGTTTCTGTTTCTTGAAGGGTCTCTCACTCTGGAGGGTATTCCGTTGGCAGGTCCTTCTACCTCTGCCCAAGCTAAGGAGGCCGAGGAAGAAGAACTAGGAGAGAAGGAAGAAGTTGCTGATTTTGGTCCATCCAAGGACGAATTTAGCGCTTTTAACCAAGTCCACCTGGTCGAGGATCCCTCTAATGACTTAGGCGATCCTAATCTGACTGAGGCAGACCTCCTTTCTGCAAAGACTTCTCCCTAGGCCGAGATGGGCTTTAAGAGGCAACCCCAGACCAGCCTACTCGACTTGCTTGAGGGTTAGCCAGGGAAGGATGAGCCAGGAAAGTCCCAATCCAAGCTTCCTCCTCCGCTACCCAAGTCTCAACCTGTTCAGACCAGGTCGTCCTCTTCCCAGTCTAAGCTTCTGCCTCCTCCACCCCAGCCGAGTTTGCCACTAAGGCCCGAGCCTTCTGATCCCCAACAGAAGAAGGACCCTAAGGGCAAAAGGCCTATAGGAGCTGACAGGACTCGTTCCCCCCAGGAGGAGGATGAGGCTCGACGGCCCCCTAAGCAGCAAAAAACAAGGCATCAGGGCCAAGGAAGAGAGGTGGCTGTACAGTCCGAGGCCCAGGCTTGGCTCCCTGCCCCAATGCTCCATGGGGAGCCTTTGATGGATAACGCCTCTCTCAGGGACTTCAGAGGGGGTGAAGGCGCATATATGGCCGATGCGCTGGAGAGATCCCTGCTACTCCTTACTGATATGGCTCAATTGGAGGACCTGAGGAGGCAGAAGGTCATCCTCAGCCTGAAGAAGTACTTAGGCATGGTAAGCCATTCGACGCTTGAGACTTCGTTGATTTTTACTCTTCGGTTCCCAACTTATCCCCTGTTTGTTTCGATTTGCAGGCTGTCCAGGCCACTTACAGGCTGGAAAAGGAGGCCAATAACCAAAGCAAGGCTATGGACCAGGAACGCGACAAGCGCCTAGAAGCCATGCGGACCCTTAAGAACTCCGAGTCTGACCTCAAGAAGGCAAGGGAGGATCCAAAAGAGGTGACGAAGGCCAGAGATAGCGCGGTGTCAGGCTTAGCTGGCTCTCAAAAGCAGGATGCCGACTAGACGAGGCACCTTCTAGACGCTGAGGGCCAACTGAAAATTGCTAAGGAGCACATCACTGACTTAAAGCAGAAGTTGGCCGAGGCAGTGGGGGCCAAAGGTGTTGCCGAGTACGCTAGGGATGAGGCTCTGAGGGCCAAAGCAGAGGCTGAGTCTGCAAGGACAGAGGCCGAGAGCTCTAAAGAGCAAGCGGAGGAAGAGGCCTTTGCTGAGGGAGTGGCTAAGACCGAGGCTGCCCTCAAGGCTCAAGTCCCTGAGGTATGCAAGCGCTACTGCTCCTAGACTTGGAATGAGGCCCTCAACCAAGCGGAGGTCGAGGCCTCGTCTGAGCTTAGGAAGGCCGAGAGAGTGTACTACCCTCCTGCTATTCGAGAGGCTGCCTCTGCCACCTCTAAAGCCGACACCGTCCCCGAAGCAGCAGACGGGGACCAGGCCGATGCTGCCAAGGATCCCATTTCTACTGGTAGGCTTGCTGAGGAGGCTGAGCATCAAGGGGTGCCAAAGAAAGGAGAAACCAGTAACCTGGAAGCGCCCCCGGATGTGGTGAAGCCCCCTGTTGGTCCTCAAGTCCCCCCTGCTGACTCTCAGGCTCTTCTTACCGAGGGGGACCTTCCCAAAGTTGCCCCTTCAGCCAAGGAGACAGCTCTCATGATGGTACCTTTGCAGGCTGTTCCCCTAGGTCAGAGCTCTGAGGATCCCGAGGATACCTTTGGACAGCCTCCCAAGGGGGGAGTGGAGTTCAAATTGAATAAATAGGCTGCCTTAGCTAGCTTCTATCTTATGTTTCATTTTTTTGTTTTTGTCGTTTTCGTTCCTTTTTCTTTTGAGCACTGTAATGCTACTTTCAAGTTGAATGCATAAATCCTCTTTTTTACTTGGTGTTTATTGTTATTGTGATGAGTTTTGCTACCTATATGACCTGAGCTTTAATTATTAGCTTCACCATCTCAGAAGCTCAGTATGTTTTTCATTCTAAATTGGCAGCCAAAAAATGTAAAGCCCATAGTGATAGTTCCCACTTGGACCTTGGTCGATAATCGAACCACCTTGGCACCGCGACCTATTTTTTCCGGATTGAATACTGAGGGAACAACTTCACAATATTGGTTCTACATCTCATGAATGGGTTACTGTAAACAGTAAAAAATGCTTAAGAAAGCCGTTAGTTGCTGGTTATGCTAAGGGGTTAGGTTCAACGTGCCTTAGAATGCCTTAAGTGATGCTTATGGGCTTGTGTTTGTTTACGCCTTTGCTGAATGTAGCCAGTATCTCCAGAGACCTGAGTCTGAGGGCCATGCAAGACCCTGGTGCTGCCGAACCCTTAGGTTCTTCTCTGAGTAGCTAGTTTCCCCAGAGGTTTGAGTCCGAGGACCATACAAGGCCTTGGCTCTGTCTAACACTTAGATTCTCCTGTAAGTAACTAGTTTCCCCATAGGTTTGAGTCCGAGGACCATGCAAGACCTTGGTTCAGTCTAGTACTCAGGTTTTTCTTGAAGTGATTAGTTTCCCCATAGGCTTGAGTCCGAGGACCATGCAAGACCTTGGTTCAATCTAGTACTCAGGTTTTTCTTGAAGTGGTTAGTTTTCCCATAGGCTTGAGTTCGAGGACCATGCAAGACCTTGGTTTAGTTTAGTACTTAGGTGGCCGCTAAAATACAGGATATATAATCATAATAGACATAAAATTCGAATAAAAAAGGGGATGCTTTCATTAATAATAATACATTTTCAGGTTATTTACATTTCATGGACGAGGTACAGGTTTTTCATTTAGGTCTTCTAAGTAGTACGCACCTATCCCCGCCACCGAGGTAATTCGATATGGCCCCTCCCAGTTGGGCCCCAACTTCCCCCAGGAAGGATTCTTGGCAGCCCCCACAACTTTCCTTAGCACTAGGTCCCCTAATGCTAGTGGTCTTAGCTTCACATTGGCATCATATCCCTGCTTGAGCTTTTGGTGGTAATAGGCCAGCTGGATCATTGCCCCTTCCCTTCGTTCATCAACCAAATCTAGACTCCTCCCCAGTAGTTCATCATTACTACCTGGGGTGAAAGAGCTCGTCCTTAGCATTGGGAAGTTTACCTCCATGGGGATAACAGCCTCGGCCCCGTAAGTCATGGCAAAAGGTGTCTCCCCCGTAGACCGCCGTGGTGTAGTCCGGTATGTCCAAAGAACGTGTGGTAGCTCTTCTACCCACCTTCCCTTAGCATCATCCAATCTCTTCTTAAGCCCATTGACGATGACCTTGTTGACAGCCTCGGCCTGCCCGTTTTCCTGAGGATAAGCTGGAGTTGAATACCTGTTTGTGATCCTAAGCTCACAACAGTACCTTCTGAAGGCCTTGCTGTCGAATTGGAGTCCGTTATCCGAAGTGAGGGTATGAGGGACCCCGAATCGCGTAACAATGTTTCTCCAAAGGAATTTCTTAGCGTCCACATCCCTGATGTTGGCCAACGGCTCAGCTTCGACCCATTTGGTGAAGTAATCGGTGGCAACCAACAAATATCTCTTATTCCCTGGTGCCTTGGGGAAAGGGCCTACAATATCTAAGCCTTACTGGGCGAACGACCATGGGCTGGACAAAGGGTTGAGGACCTCTCCAAAGCCTCCTTCTACATCCCCGGCCACCAATATCCTTGTGTGACGGCTCGGTGAGACAGGGATCTTCCCCCTGTATGGCTCCCACAGATCCCCTCGTGTAGCTCTTCGAGTAGTAACTCTGATGCCTCGGGGTGAATACACAGGAGGTATGGTCTAGAGTAGGAGTGCCTATACAACTTGTGGTCCTCGGACAACCAGAACCGAGAAGCATTCCTTCGTATTTTTTCAACCTCTGACTTATCCTCGGGTAGAACATCATCTTTGAGGAACCTCACTATGGGGTCCATCCAGCTGGGACCCATCCCAACTTGATGGATGTGGACCGTGCCCTTCGCCACCTCATTTGCTCTTTTCAGATGCTCTACAAGAATGATCCGAGGTAAATCCCCTGCCGAGGAGGTGGCAAGTGTGGCCAATGAATCGGCATAGGTGTTTCCACTCCTAGAAACATGTGACAAGCTGAAAAGATCAAAATTTGACTGCAAGCGCTTGACCTGACTTAGGTACTCTTGCATCCTCGAATCTCTAGCTTCCAGTTCTCCCTTTACCTGGCCTACCACCAATCTTGAATCCGAGAACATCTCCACTGCTTTTCCTCCCATTTTCTGCACCATGACCATACCTTGTAACAATGCTTCATACTCGGCTTCATTGTTTGTGGCCGAGAACCCTAGCCTTAGGGATTTTTCTATGACAGGGGATATTAAGACTAGCCCTACTCCAGACCCCCTCTGATTTGCCACGCCATCAACGTATACCTTCCAACATACGTGGCCCCGAGATGGAGATTGCCCCAACTAATTTTTCGTCCATGCTTCCCTTCTCGGTTGTCATCTCTACTGGTGGTTCAGCGAATTCGGCCACCAAATCAGCCAGGACTTAGCCTTTTATGGAGGTCCGAGGCATGTATTTAATGTCAAAAGCCCCCAGAATTGTGTTCCACTTGGCGATCCTCCCTGTGTAATCAGTTGTTCGAAGTACAGACTTCAAGGGTAATTGGGTTAGGACAACCACTATGTGAGCCTGAAAATAATGAGGGAGCTTTCGTATAGCGTGGACTACAGCTAGTATGGCTTTCTCCAAGGGTAGGTACTTGACCTCAGCTTCATGTAGTGATTTACTAACGTAATAGACCGGTCTTTGAACGCCATTGTCGTCCCGAATCAGTACCAGGCTCACAGCGTGAAGTGCCACAGCAAGGTATGCGTATAGGACCTCGTCGGCCTCAGGATTGGACATGATAGGTGGCCGGGATAGGTACTCCTTGAGTTGCTGGAAGGCCACGACACAATCCTCGGACCACTCAAATCCCTTCCACTTGTTGATCAGGAGATAGAAGGGCCTGCACCTGTCAGTCGACCTGGAAATGAATCGATTCAGGGCCGCGATCATTTCAGTAAGCTTTTGGACCTCCTTGGGGTTTTGCGAAGGCTTTAGATTATGAATAGCCTTGATTTGGTCAGGATCAACCTCGATTCCCCTGTGGGTAATAATGTATCCTAAAAACTTGCCAGATCCCACGCCAAACGAGCATTTGGAAGCATTCAGGCGCAGCTTGTGCTTCCTCAAGACATCAAAGGTGCAGCCGAGGTCCCCTAAATGTTCAGATACCGCTTTACTTTTTACCACCATATCATCAACGTAGACTTCGATGCTCTTGCCCAGCATTGGCTCGAACATTCTCGTCATCATCCTTTGATAGGTGGACCCTGCGTTCTTCAGGCCGAACAACATTACCTTGTAATGGTAGTTCCCAATGGGTGTCACAAAGGCTGTCTTCTCCTGATCTTTCGAGGCTAGTGGTATTTGATGATAGCCTTGAAAGGCGTCTAGGAAGCTCATCCGAGGATGGCCCGTGGTTGCATCCACCAGCTGGTCTATCCGAGGCATGGAGAACGGGTCTTTTGGACATGCCCTATTCAGGTCGATGAAGTCCACACAGACCCTCCACTTTCCGCTTTTCTTCTTGACCACCACAGTGTTGGCCAACCATTCGGGGTAAAAGACCTCTTTGATAGCCCCTACACGCTTAAGCTTATTCACCTCTTCCCTAATCGCATCAGTGTGCTCTCTCGATGGGCGCCAGGGTGGCTGCTTCTTGGGGATTATGGACGGATTGACGTTGAGATGGTGACAGATGAAGGACGGATCAATCCCTGGGGCATCACAGGCATCCCATGCAAACATGTCAATATTACTTTTGAGGAACTCAATTAGCTTCTCCTGCTCCTTGGGAGGCAGTCGAGCCCCGACCCGAAAGAACTTCTCCGGGTCGTCACCAATTACCACTTTCTCCAGATCCTCACATTTTGCTTCCTCGACAGCTGTATCAAGAGGCGCCGCCGGGGTCTTTAATTACTATAAGCTCTCTTCAGTAGTGGCTGAGGGTTGTGCATCGAGCCAATGTGATATGGCAGCCACCATGCATTGCCTTGCTGTGGATTGACTACCACGAATTTCGAGAACTTGATCCCCTGACGGGAATTTCGCCTTCTGGTGCAAGGAGGAGGTGACAGCCCCCAAGGTATGGAGCCATGGCCTTCCTATGATGGCTGTGTAGGGGAGTAGGTGTCCACTACTATAAAGTTGACCTCCACCACCTCTGGGCCGGTCTGGATAGGCAGCCTAATCATGCCCTTTGGGATAACAAGCTTCCCGTCGAAGCTCATCAAGGGAGAGCTATAGGGCGTTAAATACTCCGGTTTTAACCCCAGCCCTTTGTAGAGGTCTGAGTACATGACCTCGGCCACACTGCCATCATTGACCATCACTCTCCTCACATCATAGTCCCCGATTCTGAGAGTGATCACTAGAGCATCATCATGGGGCTGGGTGGTCCCAATCTTGTCTTCCTCTAAGAAGCTCAAGGTTGGGTGAAAATTCCTTCTGGCCCTCTTCGGCTCTAGCTGGGACTCCTTGGCGGGCATTTGGGCCTGTTCTTCCTAGTGCGGCCAAGATTACATTGATCGTCCCTGTAAGCGCCCTTAGGGCGTTATCTCTCCAGGGCTCCTGATGGGTCTGGCCTTGATGGTCACTGGGGTGATGCAGAATGTGCTTCAGCTTTCCTTCTCGGACCAGCTAGTCCAGATAGTTCCGGAGGTTCCTACAGTTCTCTGTAGTATGTCCGTGGTCCCTGTGGTACTGGCAATAAAGGTTCTGATTGCGCTTCGTGGATTCCCCCACCATCTTATTCGGCCACCTAAAGTATGGCTCGTTCTCGATTTTTGCCAACACCCTGTGTACTGGCTCTTGGAATACAGCATGGACCGTTTGTGTGTCGGCTGCTCTAGATTGCCCCGCGAAGTCTCTCCTCAGGCGGGTGCTGTTGTATCGGTCTTACCTGAAATCCCTCCTCTCCTGAAGGATAGCCTTCTCCTTTCCTCTGCCCTGCAGCTGGTCTTCCTCCACTCGTTTGTACTTGTCGATCTGATCCATCAGTTGGCGCATACTGGTGGCAGGCTTGCCAGTCAGAGACTTCCTTAGGCCGTGTCCAGTCGGGAGACCATTTTGGAAGGTACTGATGGCCACATCATCAAAATTGCCCTCCAGTTCATTGTACATCTTCCAATATCGGTCCGAGTAGGCCTTTAAAGTCTCTCTATCATGCATGGATAGAGACAGTAGTGCGCTCAAGGGCCGAGGGGCTGTGCTGTTTGTAACGAAGCGGGAGCCAAAGGCCTGGGTCAGCTGTCTATACGAATCTATGGAATTCGTCTTCAAGCCATTAAACCACCTCATCGCCACTGGACCTAAGCTAGAGGGGAAAACATTGCACATCAACGCCTCGTTCTTAGAGTGGACAGCCATCCTTTGGTTAAACTGGCTCACATGCTCCACGGGGTCCGTTTTGCCATTATAAATGGAGAAGGTTGGCTGCTGGAACCGCCGAGGAAGGGTAGCCCTTTCTATGTGGTGCGTGAAAGGCGACTTGAATAGTTGATCCAGTGCCCTGCTCATGGCATCGTATCCTAAGCCCCTAGGAGATGGGCTTTTACGTTTACGCTCCCGGTAGTGCTCTTCTTCATGAGAGAAGGTCTCGCTTGGAGGAGTTCTCGATCTTTGCCTATAGTCATCGTCACTTTCATCGTCAGAGGGTAGGTCGGGGCTAGGTTGAGGTCGCCTTCGTTGTGCATGGCGCAGCCTCCTTTTCAAATCGTCTATCTCTCGCTGCATGGCCTGCTCATCGTTTTGTACCTGGGTCACGCGGCTCCTAACCTCTTTTGGCTGGGTGGCTCGGTTGTTGTTTTGTCTCTAGGGTGCATGACTGTCCCCACGCGAGTAGCTTCTGCTGGTTTGAATGGTGTGCACACTTCCCTCTCGAAATCTTCTATTCTCTTCATTTCGATCGCGCTTAGGGTTGGCGAAGTTACCCTGATGCTGGGGTTTGACCGGGTCAGGCTGATGGGAGCCTGCTTGATGAGGGCCTGATCCTGCCATGCTTGGTCGTTGCCCTTACTAACACACGAGTTCTTCCCACAGACGGCTTGTAGGGACTGGGTTTGAGCACTTCTAGTGAGTGGACTCAAGCCCAGCTAGCCCAATACAATGAATTTGTAGAGAGCGGGTTCAAGAACTAGGCCCTAGTGAGGGATACAACGGCTAGGCATGGTTGCATATGGATTGAATAGCATGAACGTGGATTAAAGCGTGCAATGATGTTCCTCGGCCCTCCTCTTGGGAGCTTGAGGTTCTTACTATTTCTTTAGTGATTGGTTACAAAGGTTTCTCTGATGTTACAGGTTGTTACACTGGTCTATACTTCTAATTTTCTAATTTTTTTCGGTCCCCTTTTAAGAGAGATTCCTTACATTATATACCCCATTTCTGTTGATCTTAGCCCTACATTTGTTGATCAAGCAGGTCACTACTTGAGTGCTTGTCCCATCAGCCGCCTTCCCATTCTTTCTATGGGTTGCAACAACCAAGGCTGCACTGTTCAGGGGTCATTTCCTCATTAATGCGGCCAGAACGTTAGTTGTGGGCATTTAATGTAGAGGTGACAGTTTATCCTGGACTTGCTCCTCCACCATGCTTCCATGGCTGACACGTTGTAGATGCTCGGGAAGGCTGCTTTTGGTGGCCCGTTACTTCCTCCTCCCATGGTCTTGGTTGGCCGAGGACAGGGTTGTCATCGGCAAGGCTCCTGGGCAATTTAGACTTTCACACTTCGTCCTCGGGCATTTCTTCCTCCTCGGCACGGGCCTTGGGCTTGGTATAAAGTGGCCAGAATGTTAGTTGTGGGCATTTAATGTGGAGGTGACAGTTTATCCTGGACTTGTTCCTCCACCATGCTTCCATGGCTGACACGTTGTAGATGCTCGGGAAGGCTGCTTTTGGTGGCCCGTTACTTCCTCCTCCCATGGTCTTGGTTGGCCGAGGACAGGGTTGTCCTCAGCAAGGCTCTTGGGCAATTTAGACTTTCACACTTCGTCCTCGGGCATTTTTTCCTCCTCGGCACGGGTCTTAGGCTTGGTATAAAGTGGGCCAGGGTTACCAAATTCTCTGGCCCCACATTACTAATCCACCCCTTCTCCTCCTCCAAACTAAAATCACATTAGACTTTCTTTTTATTTTTCTTTTTCTGGGTTTCTGCTTCACATTTGGGTTGCTTATTTTATTCCATAAAAATACTTTTTTTTTCTTTATATAAGCATGAGAGTAAATTTATACAAATTCTATTTTCTATCCATTCACTTTTCCACCCTTCAACCAAACACAAATGAGAGAAATTAAAATCTTTTCAATCTCCCCACTTCTCCGTCTTCTGCAATTTTCTATCATTTCACTTAATTCCATTTCATTTATTTCCCTTGCTTAAATACATTTCATCCATTTCCATTCATTTATGATCATTCAATTCAATTCAATCCAATTCCCTTATGAACTCCCAAACAAAACCTAAAGAATTGAGATTCTGAGTGGTTAATCAGATAAAGACTAAACTTTTTGTGCAAGTGTACAATATGCAAAGCAGTAAATAATTGACTCGTCTTCCCTATTACAAAAATGGCACTACAAACCATCAATCCTCAATCACTTATTTAAATTGAACATCCCAGCTGGCAAGATTCCAAATAAACCCTTTGAGCCTCATGGATCTTGCATTTCCGTAATTTGATATAATTAATCCTCCTTTCGCAAAGGACTTGGGTAAGCCACTAAGCCTATGAATGACAACAGCCCAACGACAAAAATTAAATAATACTTAAGGAGTTAAGATTTCCAAAAATTAAATTATATGTGTGCCTATATTTATATACATATAACATAAGAGTAATGTGTATTGATTCCATGGAGGGTTTTTTAGGGGAAAAAAAGGGTATTTGTCTTTTACTATAATTGCTAAAGTCAGGTTCAATATATAACATGGAAATAATGTATATATTTCCAAGGAGGGTTGTCAGAACGAATGGGTATTAGTCGTTTTCGATAGTTGATAAAGTTATTTTTATGTTATCCATGGAAATCGATATACATTATTTCCATTTTTATATATTGAAAATAACTATATCAATTATAGAAAAAGACTAATACCCCATTCGTTCTAACAATACTCCATGGAAATCAATATATACAAGTACAACTTTGATTTTTATAAATAATTTGGAATCTTTTTGCTTTGGAAGATGTGTATGTGTGGTCCGATCCAATGCTATTATTAATTGGGACTCTATTAATCACAAAGAAGGCTATAACAACTATTATTTTTTTTTTTTTTTTTATGTGTGCGTTTGTTACTGGATAAGGACAAAATTATTTTGTTTAAAATTTTTTAAAAGGCTAAGTATTTATTTTAAGTAAAATTGGTTGATTGAGCTTAATTGTTTATAACTTCGTATTAGTATTTTTTTTTTTGGTTAATTTTTTTGGACTTGTATATTTTGTGTTAGATTTTAGGTTTATAAATTTTTTTTAATGTCCTTTAAAATGAGGAAAATGCTAAAGTCACAAATTTTTTTCACAAATTACTAATGTAGTGAGTGGTTATTAGTAAGTAAACAATTGATGTAAGTGGTTAGCTCAAATGTAAACCAATAAGGGTACGTTTGGTATACTGAATAGGGATAACGATAGGAATTGTAATCTTTATTACTATGAATAAAATGTGTTGTAATATAATAACTAAACTTATTCATAAGTTTGGTTGTGAGTTATAAAATTAGAATAAAACTTAAGATTTATCTTAGAAAATATCTCACTCATATAATTATATCTCTTTAAAAATTATTATTTTTTACACTTAAGGGAGATATGTATTATTTTTTATGATTTTTTATTTTTATAATTGTTAAATGTATATGGAAAGTTTGTTTATTTGGAAATATATTAAGTTTGAAATTATTGCACTTATTAAAGAATAGCTAATACAACCATTTTAGAGAGGAATAATTATTCTTCATTTTAAATAATAGCTATTTATAAGGAATGACTATTTCTTGTAATAAAAACATAACCAAACTAAAAAATAGCTAAACCTTAGGAATAATTATTACATTACAGTGTCTATTACAGTTTACCAAACATGCCCTAAGAATTTACTACCTTAGCAATTTGTAAAAATGTTGTAGAAAAGTTTGTAACTATAGTATTACTCTTAAAAAAACAATGATATTACTAAGGAAGACAAAGTATAATTTTATAAAACAAAATTGCAAAAATTTATACCTCTCTCTCTCTCTCTCTCTCTCTCTCTCTCTCTCTCTCTCTCTCTCTCTCTCTCTCTATATATATATATATATATATATATTTAATTAGGAGGGTTCGTGTTGAGTTAGCGAAAGCTCTGACACTAAATTGTTGAACAAAAGACTGAACAAAGAGCTTTTATTAAAAAACTTGACTCTTTAAATTACAACACTTTACAAGCACTATTATTGCATCAATACACACGGCACTATTACATACACTCACTCACCAAATACACATGCACACCTATTGACACTATAGCCCTCCTTTGTTGACTTTGCTTCACTTCTCTCTAATTTACTTCACCTAACACTTGACTTCAGATCACTCACTTCACAATACTTCACTCTACACGTCTCTCACACCTCTCACTAGTCTCACACTCCACTTCACAAGTCTTTCACAGCTCATACCACAAGTGGGAACCAAAGGTTCCTATTTATACAAGCATAGGTTGGTTATTAACCGACATTGAAGCTTCTAGCTTCATCTACTTTCTGCCACCAGAGTTCTAGTAGCTAGGTCTTAGTTTATTTTTTTATTTTAATTTCTAGCCCCTTCTAGACTATTACAAAAATTTATGGCTGAGTTTCACATCTACGTAGAAATCTCTAGAGAACTAAAGAGGGACATCTCATAGAGAAACCCGGAATGCAAGAGAATGTTCTAGAGAATGAGAGAGAGGCGGTGCTTGATTTTAACAGTCCATTGCCCCCATTGTCAAAGTCTCCCTCCGTCCTAGGCTATAACTAATTAGCCTAGATTGAAATCAATTTAATTTACTCGATCCATGTTTATCGCTTATGTACGAAGATGTTACACATAGGTTCTATGCCGTAATTATATATAAAGAGGCCCCGAGCTTCTCCATTGTATAGAACATAAGGTACATCTAAATTAAGCAGCTTACTGAGGTAGTCTTTTGAAAAATTATAATGAGTTTTCTCCAAAGTTTCATGTGCACGGCATCTGTGCCTTATAAATCCTATTCTCGATCTCTCACCAGTACTCATGCAATCCCTTATGGTACTTCAATCCCTGTCCTCACTACCACAAAAAGTTATCATTGCTACCATCACTACAATAGTACCAGAACTTCTGCAACTGGAAGAACTTTTAGAGCGGTTTGTTGCGAAAACAAAGAAAATGCCGGAGGTGATAGTATTGGCATTGTTAGTTATCTTCAAGGCAAGAACTATCTTGTCACAGGCGCAACTGGATTTCTAGCCAAAGGTATTGCTTTCTTGTGCATTAAGTCTTACATACCTTAAAAACATAAGGCTGATTGGTTGTTTTTTTTTTTTTTTTTTTTTTCCTTTAATTTTTAATTTTAAGAACAAAAACATATTTAGAAACTTGATGTTTCTAAGTAGTTATGTTTTTCTTAAACTGAAAAAAAATAAAAATAAAAACAAAAAATAAATTAGTACACGATTAATATTTAACTAGGCCAGCTTTACGCTTACGCTCAAAGCCCCATATTACGTCCACAACAATTTCACAACAAATCTTACTTGGTAAGTTATTATTAGTGATAAAAAAAAAAATGAAGTGAGTGGTGAGCTCAAATTTGAACCAATAACAATTTACCACTAAGGATTTTTGTGAAAATTGTTATGAAAATATTATGGATATAGCATTTCTCAAAAAAATATAAGCGATTTTTGTATAGACCTCCAAAATATTGAACTGTAAACAGTTTCACCAAAAAAAAAAATGTTGTAAGTGTGTTGAATAATCATTAACTATCAATTTTTCTAATAACTTAAGGCTTTGATTTAATAATGATATTTGTGCTACAATAATTTTATTCTTAAGCTCCTCAAGGAGATTTTTTGATTGGCTCCTGCAATAAGTTAGGATACCTAGAATTGCCCCATGGTGGGACCCATGGGGCTCACCTTTTTGTGAGAGCCCGGAACAATACTCCAAAACTACTTAAGAATTGCCCCTTATTAGTTTATCTAACATATTCAGTTGTGCAGCTTTTATTGAGAAGATGTTACGTACAGTGCCTGATGTGGGGAAAATCTTTCTCTTGATCAAGGCAAAGAATAAAGAAGCTGCTATCCACAGACTTAAAACTGAAGTATGATGTACATAATGATTTACTTTTTGTTTCTTTATGTGTGTGTTCATAGTGGACAGACTGAAGTATGTTGAGTAAAGATGCATGTTACGTCTTTGTTTTGTATTTTTGGTGTTCGAGCATAGTTAATTAAACCCTATTCAATCTGGTCTGTTGGATCAATAATTCAGTGAACTTGTATCTAATTTGGTCCAGTTGTTTAACTAGTACAATCTAATAAAATCCAACAATTTTTAGTAACCCGTGCAACTCAAACAACTTGTTTTCACCTAGCTGATTTTGTAGTTTTAAACAAATTTACCTTAATAAGTTCATTACAATATTGTTTCCTAGTTTAGAGTATGACGAAAATGAAAGATTTTAAACTGAGTTAGTGTCCAGTTGGGGTTTATATAATAACTATGTGTTTGAGTATATTTTTCTATAAAATAAAAGAACTTCTAAATCTTTGTTTATAATCTCAGAGATTTAATTATGGTGATTAGATTTTAGAGTCGGAACTTTTCAAGTGCTTGGAACAAATGCATGGGAAATCCTTTAAGGCTTTCATGATGAGGAAGCTGGTTCCAGTAGCTGGGAATGTTTGTGAATCCAATCTGGGGATGGATCCCTATATAGCTAATGAAATCGCAAAGGAAGTTGATGTGATCATAAATTCAGCTGCCAATACAACTTTTGATGAAAGGTTTCACTCCATCTAGCTTGAATGTGCATTATTTTTTTTTTTAAAGGTTGTTTTAACATTTTTTTGTTTTCTTGGTGTTCTCATAAAATTGAATCTTAAATTGTTGTTATATATATATAGGTATGACGACCTTCTCGACTCCTAGGTTTTGCAAAGAAGTGCAAAAAACTTAGCCTTTTCTTGCATGTATCAACTGGTATGCAACTAAGCATAAGCTGTTCTAAATATAAATATATACATTAATATCATAGCAATGATTTTTAAGTGTTGCTTTGTTACACAGCATATGTCAATGGGGAGAGACAAGGATTAATTATGGAGAAACCTTTCCACATGGGACAGACAATAGCAGAGGAAAGTGCCACCTCAAAAACCCCTCCAGAATCTATCCCAGTGTTGGATATCATTGCTGAAATAGAGTTGGCTTCAGATTTGAAATTATCTGTGCATGAAAATGTTGTTGCTCAAAAGATGATAGAATTGGGTTTGCAAAGGTAACAAACTGTGCTTTAATGTTCAATTAGAAATGCAACATTAATCAATCAAAACCAAGATCCAAGAAAATCATCCTTTAAGGTTCCATACTTTTTCGAGGCGGAAATTATATATAAGGAAAAAAAATTTCTACCTTTTTTTTTTTTTTTGTTTGATAGGAAAAAAAAAAATCTACCTAATGCAGGCAAAAAGCTACAATTTGCAAAACATGCACGTCTATTTCAACAAATAACCATTAAATCCACAGGAATTTACTTAAAAAAAAAGAAGGGGAAAAAGATTTTAGAACATGTTAATAAAAGTCTAAATGCCTAGTGGGTTATGTTAGGAGCAAGGTGATCGATACCATACTGTACCGGCCGGTACTACTGGTATGTACCGTACCAGTATGTGCACCAATACCAAAACGTTAATGTTTCGTACTAGTTTAAATACCAGTTGTACTGGCTGATTTTGGGCGTTTCGGCCAGTACAGAAATAAACTTTTTTTTTTTTTTTTTTAGTTTTCTAATTTTTGAATTTTTGTAAGAGCAGAATGGTAACTTATTTGCATTAACTTATTAGTATTATTAGTCGCAGACCTGCGCATTACGCGTGATAATTTTTTAGGTAAAATACTATTTTAGTCCCTAGATTTTATAAAGAGTTTTTTTTTTTTTTTTAAATAGTTTTATCATATTTTTCATAATTTTGTCTATAGTGTTTTTTATTATCATATATTTATTGGTTGATGATTTGCATAACATAGACATTGAATAAGAGGAAGAACTATTCATTAGATTTTTTTAAGTCATGGTGTATGAAGATTATGATTATATATATATATATATATAAGGTTAAATGAAATGTCAAAAAATGAGATTATAAAATTTTCCAACTTTATTTCTAATATAATTTCTAAATTATTGAAGAACATCGCATTTTTAGTTATGATAGGAAATATAATTTCCCTAGTTAGAGTTTGATTAGTTTTAAGTTTAGATTTTGTATTATTATATTTAATTGTTGATTATTGATTTAATTAAGTGAATGTAATGGTTGATTTTATTGCATTATAAAGTTTTCAATGTCCACTGTATAGTCCTCTTTATTTTATTTCTTACTCCTCTTAACCACCTTTTTATTTTCCAAATAATGGTTGTTAATTGACGTTTGATTTTTTTTTTCTTCCTTCATTTATTCATTATTACTTTGTATGTTCCCTTGCTAGTTGTAAATTTTATGGTTATCAATAAGAAATAGATATTATGGATGGCTTAAATAGGTATAGATGTAGTTACGCTAGTGGTATGTCAAAGGTTTTTTTTTTTCCTTCTAAATTTTCAAGGAAATATGAAAAGCATTTCTCTAGTTTAGTCTTAATCAATTAAGATATCCATAATATATTAATGGAAGTAATAATGAGCCTTGAAATTTTTTTAATGTATGAAGTGGTTAGGTTATAGAGATATGTCAAAGTTTTTATTAAAAAAATTAAAAAAATAATTCCAAGGAAATGTAAAAGGCCTTTTTTTGAAAAAAAAAAAATTGTGACTTTTTGAATTGTAGAAATATGATTGTTTTAATTACCTTGTTTATCGATTTCATTATTAAGTTATAAACATCTAAATTAAAGTAGATGAATATATAAATGCAAAATTATATGTAAAGTTACAACCACACAACATAAATATGTATAGATAATATTTTTTATTTTTTTTATTATTCATGAATCATTATTTCATTGTTTACTTATAAATATCTAAACTAAAGTTTTTTTGTTTTTGAAAAAAATATATAAATTAAACTAGATGAATATGTAAAGGTAAAATTATATGAAAAGTTAAAACTAACCTAAGATGAACATTTAACCACTAGTAGATATGTGTTTTTTGAAGACTAAAAGTATAATTGATTGCTTTATAGCTGGAACTATATAACTATGCAAATATTGTTGCGAGTGGTTCCATTATTTACAAATTATCAAGTTTGGTGGCCTTACAAAACAAATATTTCATTTTGCAAAAAACTTTACATGAACTCTCTTTTGTGACAACTTTTTTTTTTCTTTTTGCCGAAACAACTTAAGAATATTAAGATTTAAGTTAACACATATGGTAGTTGTAGAACTCGTCAATGATATGAAAAATAGAAATGTTTAAATATTTAAAAAGTATTTTTAGTAGATTGTAATATAAAACATTTTTTTCTCAATATTTTATGTAACTTTTCCTTTAAGATGAATATTGTTGGCATCCCTTAAAGATGATACATAATATTTTTGAGAATAAGAAGAAGAAGAAGCAAAGACGATGCTAACACATAATATAAAATTATTTAGTTTGAGAGATTTAAATTTGTGGCAAAAAAAAAAAAAAAAAAAAATTATCTATGATAAAAGTTTTTATCTAAATGATATAGAGTAGTTTATATTTTTTCTAGTCTTGATTCAAAAAGTTCATTCTCAATAGCCTTCTAAGTCTACAAATTGCTCAATCTATAGGCCTAGACACGTTCAAAGAGTGCTATCTAAGTTATAAATTATATGAACCTTTATCACACAAATATTTTAATTCCCCCAATGTATGGTAAAGGAAGGTAGGTTTTTGTTTAGCCATTTTCTTGATTTGTGTTGCATAATTTAATAGTATGGAGGATGTGACTAGATTTAAATGTTGAATAAAATAAGATGGGAAGAAAAAGAGTAAAAATAAAATATATAACAATAAACATCAAATTATCCAAGTCATTCTATGTAATATAATAACATTATATTATTATATACTATTTGTATAATGTAGTAGGATAATATGTAATCAAAGAGAATATAAAAGATAACAACTTAAAACACAAAACTAAATTGCATCAACCCAAAGTAGAATTCTAATTAACACAAAAATTCATCAACCTAAAGAATTGATGCAATAAAAAAAAATCAAACAAAAAACAAATTGAGAGAGAGAGAGAGAGAAGTAACATTTTTTGTGTGAGAAAACTATGCATAGAATGAAAAAGAAAATGTCAAATTTATAGTAATATGTTGAAAATAAGAAGAGTCAAAATAAAGGAAGATAAAAAGGTAGAGAAAGAATGATATTAAGGTAGAAAGTAGTGGGGAGATGAAGAGATAAAAGAGAGGGAGAGTTTTGGAAAATTAATAATAAAAATAATGGTTAAAAGATATTTTAATTTTTAAATAATGGAGTTTTTAAGTTATCTTAAATGAGAAAATGTTTAAAAAAATGTATAAGAAAAATTGGAAACAAAAAAGATGAAGTGGTTGTTGATGTGGCTTAATGTGAGCATAACAACAACCATGAATAATTTGTTCTGAATTGAGGTAATGTTTTATGATAAAATTTTATTTTTATTATAATATATATATATATATATATTTATTAATATAAAAAATATATAGCGGTAAACCCGAAACGGTACACCGGTAATGACAAGTACTGAAATATATCGTTCCACTAATCAAACCGATAAAGGCTCCAGTATGAGATTGACTCACTTGATTAGGAGACCCATTAAAAGCCCTAGAAAACCTTATTTCATGTTAAGCATGAAATTAAGCTAAAAAAAAAAATGAAAATCTGTCTAAGAATGGTAAAGTTGTGAAAATCACATAATAAGATACTATTGACCATGGAAAATGTTCCAATCCTTATTCTTTTTATATATAAAAAAAAAATTACAATATGAAAAATTACCATAAATAAAAAGTTTAACTAATCGAATGTTTAAATGAACGGAATTTGCCCGAAAAGCAAAGTAGGTCATGATAAAAAGCAATGAGTTTCAATCTTCATGAGTCATGACAATTTCGTCCAGGTCATATAATTCCATTGCTAAGCCGGTAGATTTCTATTAGTTTTAACATCCATAAGCTTAATTGCAAGTTTGTCAGTGCTCATGCTCACCTAATCAATATACTCTTTGTCACTGTAATAGAGCAAAAATCTTTGGATGGCAAAACACTTATCTGTTCACCAAGGCCATGGGAGAGATGCTATTAAATAGCATGAGAGGAGATATTCCAGTAGTCATCATCCGCCCAAGTGTAATTGAGAGCTCCATCAAAGAGCCTTTCCCAGGATGGATACAAGGAATCAAGTACTTTTTTAACCTTCACAAAAATATATTCTCTTTGAAGCTTGCTAGAATAACGCTTTACATGTTAAATACACCATTTCTTAACAATTATAATTTTTAGAATAACTAGTAATTTAATAAAATTCCTTCAATATCATATATAAATTAACTATACCTTTCTTGTTTTCTTAATTATATATACATAAATCAGAATGTTGGATCCATTGATCTTATCCTATGGTAAAGGCCGGCTCCCAGGATTTATTGTAGACCCAAAAGCTGTTATAGACGTGGTAATTTGCTACTTTTTTTTTGGCGGAAATACCATTTTCGTCCCTACATTTTCACGCGATTTCCACTTTGGTCCCTAATTTTTTTTTTCACCGATTTTAGTCCCTATCCTAGAAAACGTGTCTCGTTTTAGTCCCTGGCGTCAGTGCCCTAACGGCAAAGTCCTAGGTGGCAGACGGAAGCTGACGTGACGCTGATTGGCAATTAAAATATTATTAAAAAATATTGTTTAGTTTTTTTTAATGCCATGTCAGCATTTTAATTTTTTTTTAAAAGCCATGTCAAAAAATTTGAAAATAATTTAATTAAAAAAAACCTTAAATTTAATTTAATTAAAAATTTTAATTAAAAAAAATTCTTAATGTTCTTGGTGTTCTTCATCTTGTTCTTCATTTTAATTAAAAAAAAATTCTTAATGTTCTTAGTGTTCTTCATCTTGTTCTTCATTTTACAACTTATTCTTCATTAACTATTCTTCTTCCCAAATCAAACTCAGCAACCAAAGATCACAAACCCAGCAGCCCAAGAACTCAAACCCAAATCACTAGGACATATATCAAAACAAGAAGAAAAAATTAAATTAAATGCTAACAGGGAGAATGAAGAAACCAATAACTCAAATCTCCAGCAAATCAAGAACTCAAACCCAGCAAATCAAGAACTCCCAAATCAAACCCAGCAACCCAAGAACTAAACCCAAATCTTCAGAAAATCAAACCCACAAATCCAGTAAACAAACCAATCTCCAACAAACCCATAAACCTATAATCAAACCCAGATCCCAAAACCACCACCACCACTACCACAATCAAACCCAGATCCCAAAACCACCACCACCACCATCGACCAACAAATCCATTTTCAAAACCCCAGAAAATTCAAAGCCCAGAAGGAGAAGGAGAACAAGAACAAATCCAGAAACCTCAAGACCCATCCCAAATCAAACAAACCCACAGCTCAGGCGGCTAGATTGGCTTCAGGCGGGAGACGTCAGGGGCTAGATCGGCTTCAGGCGGGAGACGTCAGCGGTGAGATCGGCTTCAGGCAGCTTCAGGCGAGATCGGTTTCAGCAGCTTGAGGTGGCTTTAGGCGAGATCGGCTTTAGGAGGCTTGAGGATGAGAGAGGAAGAGAATGAGAGTGAAGAGGGAGCTGTGGAGGACGACTATGGCTCCAGCGAGATTGGCGGCTTCGGCGAGATAGGCAAGAGAGAAGAACTCAGATGCAGATCATGGTTTCTAAACCCGGACCGGACTGTACGGACCGACCGGGAAACTCGTGAACCCTTCATATTCACGATCCATTTAAGGTTACGAACCGTTCCATGCGAAAAAAGCATGGAACCGTCTGGACTGCGGTCCGACCGGCCGGTTCTCACGGTTCAAACGGGTGAGCTGTTTTGGCCTTAAACGGCGTCGTTCAGTCCTTTTTTTTTTTTTTTTTTTTTTTTCTTTTCCCTAATACGGCGTCATTTTGGGCATTCTGATTTAATGACCCTGAAGGCTGAAACGAGACCTAATATCTCTCAAATCTCTCTGCCTCTTCCTCACTCTCTCAATCACTCTCTCGTCTCTGCCTCTCCCTCGTCGCCGCTGCGATCCTCGTCGCCGTTGCAGCTCACGCATCGCCGCTCAGCCGTCGCAGCTCACGCATCCCAGATCGCAGCTCAGCCGTCGCAACCCAGATCGCAGCTCACGCATCGCCGCTTAGCCGTCGCAGCTCCCTCATTTCTCTCACGCTCGTCGCAACTCAGCCGTCGCAGCTCTCCCTCGTCGCCGTCGTTTGGTACAATTTTTTTTTTTTGTTTTGTTTTTAGCTTTCTTTTTTGAATTATGTGTTGGATATTTCTCTTTGGGTTGATCTGTATTTATCAGGAAAAAGATGTTAATTTGTTATGTATTTGTATGCAAAATGTTTCAGAGCTTATAGAAAGCTTTGGATTTAGGTAATGAAATTTCCTATATTTTGTTTTATGTTGTGTTCTGGAGGTACAAGCTGTAGATTTTGATTGGATTGTGTGTGTACTTTGATTGTTTTTTAAGGTTGTTTTTTGTACACTCAATTTTGTTACTTTAAATTGTGCTTGGTTTTTTAATGTGATTGGATTTAAGAATTTATGGTTAGAGCAGAAAAAGAAAGGAAAAGGAAATTATAGGAAATTATGAGAACTTTAGTGTGAATTCAGCTTGATCAACTATAGAGAGGGAATTGTAGGGATATGTATTTAAGCTTACTGAGATTTATCCGTGGATTTGATTATATTCTTTAAGTGTACTCGTTTATTTGATTATATTCTTAGCTCGGTTTAGGTGTTTGTTGATGAATTTGGGTTTAATGCTGAGTTCCCTTGTATGCTATATTATTGATTGTGGCTACATTGTACACTGTAAATGTTTCTTTTTAATGCTGAGTTCCCTTGTAATTCATTGACTCTATGACTTTGTGTATATTAGTTTGTTAATTTGACTGTGTATGAAGTTGTGATTCTTTGCCTATCTGTATTTCAAAAATTGATGGGTTTATGCGTGTTTGATTGGTTGTTTAGTCTTTTAGATTAAAATGGAAACAGAGACCGGGTCTACTCCATCACATGAAGTTGATTCCAATGTAGTGGAGTCTAGCTCAAGAGTAAGGGAAAAGGTTGATCCGGCTTGGGAACATTTTAGCCTTGGTAAGGATGAGAAGGGACGGAATACTTTTACATGTGTGTATTGTAGGCAAACATATAAAGGTGGGGGTATTAATAGGATGAAACGACACCTTGCGGGGATAAAAGGTGATATTGGATCGTGTAAAAAGGTTTCTCATGATGTGAGATACCAAATGTTGGAATATTTGAAGGAGTTTGAGTTGAAGAAAAAAGCTGAGAAACAACGTCAAGAAGAAATGTTTAGTGTGCCTTCCACAAATAGTGATATACAAGAAGATGAAGATGTTCAAGAAGTATTTAGTAGTGGGTTGCCTAAAAAACCTGTTTTAGGTAAAAGAAAGGGTACAAGCCCAGTAGATAATTACTTTGCTCCAAGAACTACTCCAGGAGCTCAACCTGGTCTTAAAAGTGTGTTCCAAAGCAAAGAAAGGGTGAGGCAAGCTGATATGGCTATTGCAAGGTTTTTGTATGACAATTGCCTTCCTTTTAATGTAGTGAATTCAGTGTACTACCAAATGATGATTGATGCCATAGCTGCTGCTGGTCCTGGTTACAAAGGTCCATCTTATCATGCTGTACGGGTCCCTTTGTTGAGGGATCAAAAGAAAGAGGTTCAGTTGTTGGTTGAGTCACAACGTAGGCATTGGGCAGAAGTTGGATGTACACTTATGGCTGATGGTTGGACAGATACTAGACATAGGTCATTGATTAATTTCCTTGTTTATTGTCCTAGGGGAATGATATTTGTAAAATCAGTTGATGCCTCAGATATTGTGAAGAGTACCAGAAACTTGTTTAAATTGTTTGATGAAGTAGTTACATGGGTTGGTCCAAAAAACATAGTTCACATGGTTACTGATAATGCTTCCAATTATGTATCTGCTGGTAAATTGTTGTGTGAAAAGTATAAAACTATTAGTTGGTCTCCTTGTGCAGCACATTGCCTGAATCTTGTGTTGCAGGATATGGGAGACATGCCTCATGTGGAGAGACTCAAAAGCCGTGCAACCAAAGTTACAGTTTTTGTTTATAATCATGTGGCTTTGATTGCTTGGTTGAGGAAGAGACCTGGTTAGACAGATATTGTACGCATGGGAGCAATAAGATTTGCTACTACTTTCCTTTCATTTGGAAGCCTTCATGTGCATAAGCATGACTTGCAAGCCTTAGTGACTAGCAAGTTCTTTGTGCACAATAGATTGGCAAGAGAGTCAAAGGCAAAAGAAGTAGTTTCTATCATTTTGGATAATTCTTTTTGGGATGATATTAATGTTCTTGTCAAGATTTCATCGCCACTTATCCGTTTGTTACAGATTGTTGATTCTGATCAAAGGCTTGCAATAGGATATGTGTATGAGGGCATGTATAGAGCACGGTTGGGAATCAAGAAGATCTTCCAAATGAAGAAGCACTTGTACAAGCCATACACCTCAATTATAAAAAACCGTTGGGACAAACATTTGCGTAAAGATCTTCATGCTGCTGCATATTGGTTAAATCCCACTTTTCAATATGATGAGGAGAATTTTTGTCGAAAACCAGCAGTAAATATAGCTGTTTTGGACTACATTGGGACAAAATATGATGGTGACAAAGAAAAGGTAATTAAGGAAACTCAATATTTTCGAGACCGTATTGGGAGCTTTGATAGAGATCTCGCATTGTCAACAAGCACAACCACTCATCTAGGTGAGAAGTAATTAGTTTACTTTAATACTATAAACAAATCTTAGTTTTTTTGTTCATATTGAAAGTTAGTTTTGTCACTATAGTTAGAAACTTAGAATAACTGAAGTGATTATTCAATTGAAAGTTTCTTTGTTTATGTTGATTAATATTAGATTACGTTGTGTTATGAAAATCAGATGAATGGTGGAAGTTGTGGGGTGCTGATGCTCCAAACTTGCAAAAATTGGCAATTAGAATCCTTAGCCAAACTTCCGCCTCTTCTTGATGTGAGCGTTGTTGGAGTTTATTTGACCAAATACATTCTAAGAGGAGAAATAGGTTGGAGCATCAAAGGCTCAATGATCTTGTGTTTGTTCATCATAACTTGCGATTGAAACATAGGTAACTAAATGTTATATCTTGTCATTATATTAATTTTTAAGAAGTCATTTATATAATGTAATTGTTAGTTACTAATTATGTTCAAATTCCAATAATGAGCATGACATTTTATGATGCAGGCTTTACAACAAAAAGTTTAATTTTGACCCCATTGATTATGCAAGTATCGACAAAACTGATTTTTGGGTATATGTGGAAGAGGAAGACCCATATCTTAATTATGAAGAGTTGGAGAATGCAATTTATGAAGAGGGTGCATATCCAGCAGAGCCTTCTTCTAATATTGAAGGTTAGTTTATATGTAAACAATTTGATAACCTATAGTGATTTTTCTTTTATTTTTTTCAAGCTTGTGTAAACATTATAATGATTTTTCTTTTTATTTTGTTCAAACTTGTGTGTAGAATCTGTAGATGATAGCAGTGAGGTTGAAGGAATTGAGTTGGGAACATTTGGACATCCTATTGGCCCTCCTCCTAGATTTTCAGGGAATGATGATGAGCATGCTAACTTTCATGACATTGATGATTTATCATCATAATAATTCTGTTTGAACTTTGAAGTTCTATTTTGTATTTTAGAGATAATTTCTATGTCTTTTTGTAAGACATAGTGTGTAACTTGGAGTTTGAAGTTTTATTGTTGTTTTTTAGAAATAAGTTTTATGTATTTTTGTAAGAAACAATATGTAGTTGTGTACTGTAACTTGTAGGCTTGTTTATGTATTTTTATTTTGTACTTTTAAGTTTTATGGATTACATTTACTTTTAGGTCTTCTTGTGCTTTTGTAATAGAAGCAGTAATAGATACTTCAAACTAGCTAGGGCTATAGAACAATGCCTCAGAACATCAACAGCTGCCTATATAATGCAGTGTTCTTTAAATGGTTATATTCTGTGTTAAGCAGCCTGCCTTTTTCTTTGGAGAACTCATTTTAGTTTTGATGAGTCTGCAAATATTTTGGAAGTTCTAAACTTCCTGTAATGATGATGAATAATGTATCTTTATTAATACTGCTTCCTTTCAATGTATATTTTTTATACACATATATATACATAGTTTTATCTTCACCGTAGTAACATGCCATGAAATTCAAAAGATCTTTGGGGCAACTAGTAATTTACTAAGCCTTGCCTTTTTCTCAGCTTGTGAATGCATTTGTGTATGTGTGTTAGCTGTCTTGAAAGTAAATTAGACTATTTTAGTTAATTTTTCTATTTTTTATTAATTTAATGTTTTTATATATATTTAAAATAATTATTAAATTAATTATAACATCATCACGGTTCGACCCCCTTTCGACCTTAAAAACCTTGAACCTCTCCCTTTTACGGTTCAATGAACGGTCCGGGTCTGAAAACCATGATGCAGATGAGAGAAAAGAACAAAGATGAGAGAAAAGATGAGATAAAAGATAGAGAGAAAGTATAATATGGGTGTGATGTAGCCGTGGGTATGGTGGATTCCGGAGTGTTTTGGTGGTGTGGGGTTTGAATATGGGTTTGAATTTAATTTTTTGGGTTTTAAATTTGCTGGGTTTGATTTGGGAAGAATATGAAGAATAAGTTGTAAAATGAAGAACAAGATGAAGAACACTAAGAACATTAAGAATTTTTTTTTAATTAAAATGAAGAACAAGATGAAGAACACTAAGAATATTAAGAAATTTTTTTTAATTAAAATTTTTAATTAAATTAAATTTAAGGTTTTTTTAATTTAATTTATTTTTTAAAATTTTTTTACATGGCTTTTAAAAAAAATTAAAATGCTGACGTGGCATTAAAAAAAACTAAATAATATTTTTTAATAATATTTTAATTGCCACATCAGCGCCACGTCAGCTTCCGTCTGCCACTTAGGACTTTGTCGTTAGGGCACTGACGCCAGGGACTAAAACGAGACGCGTTTTCTAGGATAGAGACTAAAATCGGTGCAAAAAAGTTAGGGACCAAAGTGAGAATTGCGAGAAAATGTAGGGACGAAAATGGTATTTCCGCCTTTTTTTTTTTTCCCTTTCTCGCATTATTAATTGGTTTGATATACCATACAATTCTTTTTCTTTTTCACTTTTCACTTAGAATTGAATCATGAATGCTTTAGGTTCCTTTGGACATGGTTGTCAACGCGTCCATAGCAGCCATAGCAAAGCATGGGATAGCTGCGAAACCTGAATTAAATGTCTACCACGTTGGGTCATCTGCTGTAAACCCGCTTTTGTTTCATGATTTATTCAAGTTTTCTTGCAATCACTTCACTTGTTCTCCGTTAATGAACTCGGAAAGGAAAAACATACGCATCAATGAAATGAAGTTTTTCAATTCAATGGACAATTTCGCCTCTTACATTTCGGATGAAATAGCTCAAAGAAGTGGTCTAATGGATACAACCATTACAGACTCTAAGTTGCGAGGCAAGCTGGAAATAAAACGCAAGAAGATAGTGGAGCATGTTGTTCACTTGGCTAAAATTTATGAGCCATATATGTTCGATAGGGGAAGGTAATGTCTTTAACTTTGGAATCCTCACACACACACATTATTGTGACTCTAATTCATTCATTGCAGCATTTGACAATAAGATGTTGAGAACTAGGGCTAAAAAAAAAAAAAACATAACAATAAATAAGTGAATAATGGGGAGGTTTCAAGGCCAACCACAAATAAATTCCTCAAGTCACCTAAGCAAGAATCATACAAGTGCTTAGGACTTTTCAAAATTTTTAAATCGTCACAAGAATTGACACATTATTAGTAGTAAATTTTCACAAATGAATGAATTAACCAGGGTAAATAGTATAAAGCTTCTTTTGAAACTTGGCTTGTATATATGTCTCCAATTTATTTCTCAATTGCATACTATATAGAGCATTTGTCCACGTACATGATATTAAAATACTATACATTATCTACAGAAGTAGGAATAACCTCCTCTCCAAGCTTACATCTACGGACAATACCAACCAAAATTGATTATCAATAATAGGTATTACAACTATAAATAAACTCTCACAAAAGAAATCTCAAACATAAACTACCCTAATTAAACACCCAAAGATATTGATATCTTCACATTAAAACAGTAGAGTCTAGACAAAGCTTAGTCTTTACAAGACAAAATTTTGCAATATGAGATTGGCACAAGGCAAAACTTTGCTCCTAAGCCTCACACACAAAATTTAGCTACACCACCACCTCATTTATCGGGATCGGCACACCTCCTTACTTTTCCTTTTCAATAATGGGATTACCATCTTTGATCAAATTAGTGCACATCTTTAATATTCTTATAATCAATGTGAAATTTCAAAATCAGTAAGTAATTTTCTAAACTTCACCTATCATGGGCGTGACTTAACAAAAACAATAGGTTTCTATAAACTGTACTCTAAAACGACCATCCAAATCAAAGGCACAATTGATTGTTATTGATCTTAAATCAGAATAAAACTAATTATTTATACTATTATTTAAGGGGTTTACCCTATTTGGATTGGATTTTTTTTTTTTTTCCAAAATACCCTTACACCCCTAAGTTTAAGTAGAGACAAAACTAAAGGATAGTCCGGTAAAAATACATATATAACTTGCACTAAAACATTGCCTACAAAATAGGAACACTCTTCCACTAACCCACTTCTTCAAAGCAACTATACGTTTATTGTTTTTATTTTTTAATAGAAAAATTAGTTAAACTACCTATGTTACTGTTGTTTTTTTCCCTAAAAAAAAACTTTAGTTTCTAATACTACTTTATTATTATTATTAAAAAAAAATACTAAACTAAATAGTTATCAACAAAAATACTAAACTAAATAGATATACACATTTTTTTGTTTTTATTTTGATAAGTAGATATATTTTTAACTCCCATTATAACGTTGCTTACAAAATAGGATTGCTCTCCTGATAGTTGTTAAATTGTTTTATTCATTTATTAAAAAAACACGTTTCTTTGTAAAAAAACACATCTGTTGTACCAAAAAAAAAAAAAAAAAAAAAAACCAAAACCCTTACCCAAAAAATAGAAGTGCGCTATAGACATAACTAGTCTTTAGAAAGTCCAAGGTGGTTGCAATCCATACATCACTTTGTGTGTTTGCTCAAAATTCTTTCTGCTTATTTCA
This sequence comes from Quercus aquifolioides, assembly GCA_019022515.1. Taxonomy (NCBI): domain Eukaryota; kingdom Viridiplantae; phylum Streptophyta; class Magnoliopsida; order Fagales; family Fagaceae; genus Quercus; species Quercus aquifolioides. The sequence continues at coordinate 67,796,413 of CM032328.1, forward strand.
CTAATGTTATAATTAAGCCCATAACATTGTTGCTTTCCTCTAGTTATTACTTACGAATGATTTGTTGAGCTACGGTTACAAATGATTTGCTACCAGGTTTGACAATCAAAATACCCAGAAATTGATGGAAGGCATGTCATTGGAAGAGATGAGGGACTTTGGATTCAACGTAGGCAGCATAAACTGGGAGGATTACATATTGAATGTTCATATTCCAGGTTTTAGAAGGCATGTATTGAAAGGAAGACTTGTATTCTAATATTTATTCTTTTGTTACCAGGATCCCCATACCTTGATAGGGTGTTGGGGATTCTTGCATTTGTGTTTATTGTACCACTTGAATATTGTCCAGAGAAGACTATGAAGTCTGTGATACGTGCATTATCATTCTCAAATTAATATTGGGATTCCTTTACAAATAATAATAATAATAATAAAGTAATATTGGGATGATTCATCTTGTGTGATGTGTCATGTCTTGGATGGAAGAGTACTACAATTTTTTTTTTGAAACAAACACATACACCCGAACCCTAGCTAATATAGCAGAATGGGTCTCTAGTCGCAGGGAGGTTTCATTTGTTGCAAGTGACACACTCGAATAAGGACGGTAGGTTAGCTAGCGTGTAAACGGTCTTGAGTGAGTCAACCGAGGTCACTGGCATGCAGTCGAATCTGTTTCTGTGTGGTGGTTGAAGATGGTCTGTGACAAGTAGGAGTGGCAAAATAAAACAAAACCTATTTGCCCAACTAAACCCACCTACTGTAATTGAATTCAAATCCACCCAATTATTAGTTGGGTTAAATAGGCATCAACCCAATTAAACCTAGTGATTATTGGGTTTTAACTAAAAACTCATTGAGCCCCATTTAACCAAAAAACAATATACCCAAATTCAACCCAACCCTTCCCATAAAAAAAAAATTTTTAAAAAAAAAAAAACCTTCAGACGTTTCAGTGTTTTAGGGTTTTCATTTTCTTTCATTTTCTCGGCCTCCAAACACTTCTCTCTCTCTCTTGCTTGCTCTCTCTCTTTCTCTCTCTAGCTCTCACAAAGAATAATGAGGCACAACAAACACAACACAGAGACTAGTGGATTTCTCGATGTGGCAGCGTAGGGGTTTCGGTGTTTATGTTTGTGTTTTATAGTGGATTTCGAGCTAGGTTTTGAGTTGTGTTTGTGTTTCGGTATGGGTTTCGGCGTTTGTGTTTGTGTTTTGGCATGATTTCGGGTTTTGTTTGCGTTTCAGGTTTGTGTTTCGGGCTTGGGTTTCGGCCTCTCTCTACATTTCGGGCTGGTTGTTCTCGATCTGTTGGTTTCGATTTGGGTTGCTCATATTTCTACTCTTTTTCTGGTTTTTCTGATCTAGTTTTCTGCTCGTTTTTGCTCATATTTCCGATCTGTTTGTTTTTCTAGTTTTTCTGATCTGGTTTCGATCTACTTTTTTTTTGGTCTCAGACCACCGAGTCTTGCTTCTTAGGAATCATATCCGCTTCTTACAGTGTTTTTTTGTTTGTTTGTTTGTTTGTTTGTTTGGTTGCTAAGAAAGTGCAGGAAATGGAAGCTAAATGCTTAATAAATTAGGTCCCCTTTTTATTTTATTTTATTTTATTTTTTTAAATTGTTGTTTATATAGTGCTATTTGCATGCCGAGAAAGTGTGGGAAAATAAAAGGAGAAGGATGATCCAATTTGAAGCGATTTTCTTTTCAAGCTTGTATCTTTTGTTTAATTTGATTTTTTGGGAAAATAGAATGGAGACTGGAGAGAGTGGGAAAGGGAATCCAAGAAAGTGTTGGAGTTTTCACTTTAATGGCATTTTGGTAATTTTGATAATTGGGTAATTGGGCCAGTTGGGGTTTACCCATAATAATTGAGTTGGGTTGGATTTGGGTTAGAAGCAATTAGTTAAATGAGTTTTAATAGGTAAATGAGTTTTGTATACCCAACCCAATTATGCTCACCCCAAACCTACCCAAACCACCCATTTGACACCCCTAGTGACGAGGGATCTCCTACCAGTGTTCTACTTTGCATTTCAAAATATTAGAAGATATATTCAAACTTCAAAGAATATTATTATTGTCAGTGAATCTCTTGAGATATTGAGAAACTCTTTTATTAATCAGAAACATTGACTCGCTTCAAAAAAAAAAATCATAAACATTAACTTACCTAAATCTATATCTATATTTATACATATCTAAAAGCTGAAGCGTAGTATTTGTATTGCTACTTTTGTTGAGTCATATCAGCGACTATATCATTATTTTCTTTCCATTAATAAAAAAAATTATTTTATTTTCACTCTTTTTATATTAGTCTTTTAATTCTTCCATAGTTTTCACTTCAACTTCCATAACACCCCTGACTTCCTCTCTCCATTATTTTCAACTTTTCATGTAAGCTCTTTAATGCCTCAAACTCTCTCTCTCTCCTAAAAATCAAAGAGATGATATTTAAACCATTAGACATCCTCTAGATCTTTGTTAACAGGAAGGTGAATGCTTTTGGATTTAGCTCCGACTAGAAAAGAGCTCCTTATAGAGTAGCAAGCCTATATTATTGACTGGTGATATTGCTATGTTCTTTAAAACTATATGGTATGTCAAGCGTGATTTATATATTAGAGTATTAAATGCGTGTTTTTTTTAATAATTTTTTTATGTCTCTTTTACAATGAATTGCTATCAAACTAAGTGGTTTGCTCTTCGTTTCAATACTAAAGGTATTCCTAATATTTGTAGTTCTATGTTTTCGCGTGTTTGATAAAATGATCATAAGAAGGATTAAAAAAAAAAAGATGGTCATGTTCATGTAGAAGAACAAATAGGAAGAACAAATGTTGAAGAATACTGTTATGTTAATAAACTTCATTCATAAATGGGTTTTCAACACTAAGAAAATTCCCTAAGGTGTGTTTCATTGGATTTATTGTAACAATGAAGGTAGTAAAAAGAATATTAGGCAACAATAATTTTGATTCATCGTCCTCTTCTCCATTAACATATGTTAGTACCTCACCTTTGCAACCAATGACGTCCTAAGCATCTGGGTCCCTGAAAAATTTACACTATCTCCAAAACTAGAGCCCAAATTCTTCGTCGATCAGCTTCAATGAAAAGAAAGCAAGGAACCAATATTTGATAAAGAATTCAAATGTTCTAGCAGTTGTGGGTTTTTTTTTTTTTTTTTTTTTCTTTACCATCGAGACTTCAGAAGTTGAAACAAAGAACAAAGATTTGCATAATTTATACTTCATATTGGGATGCATCTCACCAAAAAAATTACAAGACATATAATATACATACTTATATTACAAATAATCTTTATTTTCATTATCCACATCTTCTTTGCCAAAATATAATAAACTATGTAAAAATTGTGACTCTAATAATAATATAGTAGTTTAGTAAAAACAAGTCAAAGTCCTTTCTAAAACGGTTCACCGAATATAGAAGTTATCAAAAATTATAAGAATGTCTCTTTGTTTGCCTAGGTTTATTTGTTATTTGATGAATAAAAATTGTAAAATTACATTTCAAAAATTGTGTATATGTCTCTCTATATTTTTTTTTAGTCAACTTTATTAATTTTTTAGAAATTTAATATATTATTTATGTTTTAATTAATTACGAAATCATCTTTTTAAACCATGAATTTTAAAGATGATCCAATATACAAAGTCATTATCAATATGTTTTTTTTATTCAACAAAAGTAAAATCTTATGATTCACGATCTGATCCAACAATCTAAGGATCCTATAATATTTACAAACATAGATCAAATCAATATATATATATAAACGAAACGTTTGACTTTTGGTTGACCGCTACTCATTGCACCACGTGGCTACATAAATTAATGACACATATACATTTAAAAACACAGAACAGTTGTGCCTTTTCATTTTTCAATAGACACATTTTTGGTTAATAAACACTTTTTCATTCAATATGCACATTTTCAGTCAATAGACACATTTTGGTATATCCAATATGAAGGGTTATGACATTTTAATAGACACCTTTTGGTATATCAAATTTGAAGGGTTATGATATTTCAATAAACACCTTTTGGCAAATATATTACAACCTATCTTATATATATACCTTTATATACAACACAAATTATACTAGAGATGCAACATTTTGTCTCTTATTCCTTCCCACAAAAAATAAATAAAATAACTGTAGACAGTCGATTTTGCACCCATGATTTAATGAAGGAGAATGACTTGAATGATCATTCATTTACCCCAAAAATCATGATTGCATTACATACATCAATTTGTTCTTGCATTACATGCATTAGTTTGTCTTTGCATTACATGCATTAAATCATTCATTGCATATCATAAAAATGATCTTGAGATTCTAACGGTCGCAACAGTGTTTTCGGTTTCCAAATCGGACCGTCGGATTGAAAGATATCGCATGATCAAGTTTGCACGGTCTACATGCATTGTATGGGGTGAAGCCAATCACGTGTGATTAATTGAAATTAATTTTGATTGGTTATTAATTAAAATTAATTAAATGAATTTATGTGATTGGTGGAGTATTTTTCTTAAAATGAGATTCGTTGCATGGGATTAAAACAAATAAGCTGATAATATTTAAAGATTGTGGATAATTAGGCTTTTGAGATAATTATATTCAAAATAATTATTTTAAAAGTCATAATTATCACTTTGGAATGAGGTTTATCATTAAAATAATTCTGAAATTCGTCCAAATACAGTCTTAGAGTTGGAAAACGCCTCAAAAACGTGCTAATCAAGTAACAGATTTCAAATTCACGTTCTGAGTAGAACTCAAAATTCAGACTGGGCTACTTCTGGAAAAGTTGTAGAGAATCGAATTTCCCTTCAGATGTAAAAAATTTAGCTTAATCCGAATTTTGAGCAAAGAGATATGATCAAAATACGAAACTGGTTTTGATCTGAAAAATCAGCTTACTCTTGAAAGCTCAAAAATGTGTTAAAAACACAAGAGCTGTTTAGACCCCCAAATTAAAAGATTACGACTCGGTTGATTTTACTCTAGCTTATCTAAGTACGGAAACAAGAGTAAATGAAGCGCAAACAACCAATACTAATCCAGTGCATAAACATGAACAACAAATAATAAAAGTAAAGCACAAGAGTAAGGGAAGAGAGATGCAAACACAAGATAACACGGCGATGTGTTATCGAAGAGGAAACTGAAGAACTCGGCGAAAAACCTCTCCGCTACCCTCCAAGCGGTAAATTGATCCACTAGACAATAAGTTGGGATAGATGAATAGCAAGAGACCCTCCAAACCTAATTTACCCAATGCACCTAAGCCCTCCAAGCTCCTACTCCAACATGGCTTCTCGGAATCGTGTCTTGTCTAGCTTTTCGGATCCCGCACTACGCCTGATTGCATTCGCCAAGCCTCACCGGCTTCTTTTGGTAAATCTCCAAAGCTTCCCAAGGAGAAGAGGCTAGAATGATTTCTCACTAAGGATGAGTAGCTTTCTCTCTAAAATATGGGTGTGTGTGTTGTAGAAAACCTATCTAGGGTTTTTCTTTCTAAATGGCCTCCTTTACATTTATGGCTAATGGGGGTATATATAGTATGGGTGAAGGGTAAGGAAGTCACACTTAAAATCCTCCAGGCAGAATGTTTCGCGACTACCTTGTAAGAAGGCCTTATCCGTGTGACACTCATGAAACTGATAGCCTGACACGACTTTTCAGCTCCTAGTCATGTGCTTCTTACATACCCTTTTCGCGGGAACCCTTCTCGCGAACTTCTCGTGAGCTAGTCACAAAATGCACTGATCTTCATTTAAGCTTAAGTCTTCACCAACTTAATACTAAAACAAATACAATAAAATCCCACAAAATACAAGAAACAAAATTAAAGCAATTATAACACTTTTTGTCATGGAATAAAGCCAACATAAAACATAGTTGTAAATCACAACTTTACAACTCTTATCCAAATCTCCTTTTTTTTAGGATTTTTCCCCATACGTTTTTTGCTTATTTTTTTCAGCATTCCAACCTCTATAAATAGAGGAGGCATCTCATAATTCAGCACACCTTTCACCTTCTAGAGAGAGACATTCTTTTACGCTCAAGGAGAGACACATCTTCACACTTTCTAATCTCTCATTCCCCTTTTCTGGTGTTCTCTTTTAAATTAGGGTTTTTAGGTTTCAAAGATAATTGGATAAATTTCTTTGAACCCTAAAACATCCTCTCAAGAACAAGAAGTGCTCCATGCAAGAGGTTGTTTCTGATAACCCTTTTTCTTTATTCTTCTCTTTTGTGATGATGCATGTATTTTTTTGTTTAGTTATCCATAATATGAATTGCTAATTATTGTTTTGTTTAAAACATGATTTTAAATCTTTTATAATTGTAATGATCTTTTTATTTATTTTAATTTCAATAATTTGCATATAACCAATTATTTTCTTAAAATAAAAATAGATCTGCATCTTTATTAGATGTAGATCTGAATTTTTGTTCAGATAAAGCAGATCTACATCTTCATTAGATGTAGATCTGAATTTTTCTTCACAATAAAATAGATCTACATCTTCCTTAACGTAGATCTGAATTTTTCTTCACAATAAAACAGATATGTATCTTCCTTAGATGTAGATCTGAATTTTTCTTCAAAATAAAACGGATCTGTGATGTAGATCTGAATTTCCTTAATCAAAACTGATTTGTATCTTCCTTAGATACAAATTTGATTTTTAATGCATGCAGATTTTTTGAAATAAAGAAAAAGATAAATCATGATTATGTTTGTGTTTGTGTTTGTTTTTGTTTAATTCAAGATTGTATAAATTCATATTATAAGTGAAACTCTCTTCTTAAAAAAATATATTTTTTCATTCTTTTTAAACATATAAAAACAGATCTTATTTTTCTATCATTAAAAACCATTTTTTTTTTTTATCATCACAAAACAGATATGAATTTTCATCTCCAAAAACCATTTTTTTTTTATACTACAAAACAAATCTGGTATTTTGACAAATCAAAATCAATTTTTTTGCACCAACCCAAAATAGATCTAATTCTTTTCAAAAGAAGAGACTTCATTCATAATAAATTTGTGTGATTTGATTTTTTTTATTCACATGTTCAACATATCAATCATGACATACATAAAAAGGTACATAGGTCACAAGAGTCTAGAAGACCAGACTCTGTCTGGGCGGAACGGGTGCCTAACACCTTCTCATTCCGCAACCTAGCCTCTGAATTTAGGTCTTTGGATAAGTAGATCTAAACCTTGTCTTTTATTTTATTTTGGGTAGAATGTAACTAGGACAAAAAGCCATGTATTTTTGGTAGATTGTAACTAGGACCCAAAGCCATGTAATTTCCAATTTTTCAAACATGTATTTTTATTCAATCAATGAGAATGGAACAAATCAGTCATGTATTTGTAGAAAAAATAAGTAGCAACTCCACACCACTTACTTAAAAAGAGAAGTGCCCTAAAAAGCACTCCAAAAAATCTCTCTTTTTTGAGAGACACCCAATTTTGGCGGCCTCTCACAATAACATTGTTTTCTTCTGCCTAACTAATAAAACTTTGTGCTTTTCTTTCAATATATATAATTTTTTAATTTCATGCATTTATTTTTACTACTCCAACTAAAAAATAATGGTTTTTTTTTCCCAGAAACTCATTCAATAGCTATTCTCGTGCATCGCATGGGTTAGTAACTAGTCTATATCTATATATTACTAAAAGCTGAAGTATAGCATTTAATGTTATTATGCTCATATTGAGCCATATCAGCAGTCACGTCATCATTTTTTGTTTCTAATTTTTGTTATATATATTTTTAAACATTTTCTCATTTAAGGTGACTTAAAAACTCCATTATTTAAAAATTAAAATATCTTTTAATCATTATTTTTATTATTAATTTTCCAAAACTCTCCCTCCCTTTTACCTCTTCATCTCCCCACTACTTTCAACCTTAATATCATTTTTTTTCTCTACCATTTTGTCTTCCTTTATTTTGACTTTTCTTATTCTCAACATCTTACTATAAATTTGACATTTTCCTTTTCATTCTATGCATAGCTTTCTCACACAAAAAAGGTTACTTCTCTCTCTCTCTCTCTCTCTCTCTCTCTCTCTCTCTCTCAATTTGTTTTTCATCTTTTGTTTGATTTTTTTTTTCATTGCATCAATTCTTTAGGTTGATAAATTTTTATGTTAATTAGAATTCTACTTTGGGTTGATGCAATTTATTTTTGTGTTCTAAGTTGTTATCTTTTATATTCTTTTTGATTTAATATTATCCTACTGCATTATGCATATAATATATAATAATATAATGTTATTATATTACATAGAATGACTTGGATAATTTCATATTTATTGCTATATAGTTTATTTTTACTCTTTTTTCCTCTCATCTTATTTTATTCAACATTTAAATCCAGTCACATCCTCCATACTATTAAATTATGCGGCACAAATCAAGAAAATGGCTAGGCACAAACCTGCCTTCCTTTACCATACGTTGGGGGAATCAATATATTTGTGTGATAATAGCACCCTTTGACTGTGACTAGGCCCATAGGTTGAGGAATTTGTAGACTTAAAAAAGCTATTGAGAATGAACTTTTTGAATTAAGTCTAAAAAAATATGAACTACTATATATCATTTAGATAAAAACTTTTATCATAGATACATTATTATTATTATTATTTTGCCACATATTTAAATCACGCAAACTTAATAATTTTATATTATGTGTTGGCATCGTCTCTGCTTCTTCTTCTTCCTCCTCTCAAAAATATTATGTATCATCTTTAAAGGATGCCAACAATATTGATCTTATGGGAAACGTTACATAAAATATTGAGAAAAAAAAGTTTTATTTTACAATCTACTAAAAATGTTTTACACATTCATCTATTTTAATTTAGATTTTTTTCCCAAAAAAAAAAAAATTAATTTAGATATTTATAAGTAAACAATGAAATAATAATTCATGAATAATAATAATAATAATAATAATAATATATATATATATATATATATATATATATAAGGACATATGTGATTCACTTGTTAGGAACATATGTCACTATTTTATATAATTGACTAATCTTTTGACAAAACGCACTTTACTTGTAATTGGGTAGATCTAGGATGAATTTAATACTTCAAGAAACCTTGTTTCAAGAAGTGTTGAAAGCATGCAAGTCTGTCCAAGATTCAAGTGTGAGAAGTGCTGTTCATTAAAGCTCGACAGCTAGCTATCTATCGAGACCCATAGAGCTGTTAAAGCCCATGGCTCGACAGCAGCTCGACAGATAGGGTATCTGTCAAGGTTTATGAAGTTCAGTTTTTCAGGACTGTTTTTCATTCAATCCGTGATCGTATGTTTGAGTTTTCTTTTCTCACAACCCTAGACATATATAAGGATTATTTTAAGGGCCATAAAAGGTGGACACAAGTTGCACAAGTGTTGAGCAAATTTTGTTCAAGCAAATTGTGACTAGAGACAGAATTTGCCCTAGTTCATATTTCTTGTGAAGAAGCTGCTATGTTTGTACACCGTAGGGTTTTGTGACCAAGTATCTTCTTGATCTTCATCGTTTGGACGAATTGAAGAACTTTGCAGCCAACAACTTTCTCTAGTTGATGATTGAAGTCGCGTACTGGGATTCGCGCAATTGGTTAGTCACGTACTGGGAGCCGTGCGTTACAAGGAGAGATTGTCACTATAGAACAAGTCCAATTGGGTATGGAGGTAAGGGTTCAATTGTAACTTGGTATAAGGTACTGAGATTTATTTATTTATAACCGTTTGTTGTGATAATAGTGGATTCTCGAGAGTGGTGACCTTAAAATCACCCAGTGGAGTTTTTGCCGTATAGGTTTTCTCCATTCATAAACAAATCACCGTGTCAATTTATTTTCCGTTGCTTACTTAGTTTAATTGGTGATTTGTTTGTGCTACCACGCGTTTGCATGTTGATTTGATTAATTAATAAAATTTGCTAATTAATCAATTAATTTCATCACAAGGGGTCAATACGTTTTTGGCCTATCAAGTGGTATCAGAGCAGGCACACTCTGATTAGGATTAATCTTTGCTGTGTTGATCCATTGACCCCTATTTGTCATGGATAGAGGACAGTCTCTTATCATACCTCCTTTATTTGATGGCACTAACTATGCATACTGGAAAGTACGCATGAAAGCTTTCTTGAAATCTTTAGATGAGAAAGTGTGGCAAGCTATGGAAATAGGCTGGACCAAGCCAAAGGAAGCACCGACCGATTGGGATGATGCTAAGATTAAGGTGGCGAAATTCAATAACAGAGCATTGAATGCCTTATTCAGTGCAGTCACCAATGAGGAGTTCAAGAATATATCCTCCACTGAAACTATGAAAGAAGCATGGACCATTCTCCAAACAACCTATGAGGGAACAAAGGCTCACTACTAGCTTCGAAGAGATCAAGATGGAGGAGGATGAGCCATTTGATGAGTTCTATGCCAAGCTCAAGGACATAGTGAACTCAGCCTTTAATCTTGGGGAAACCATTCCTGAACCCAAGATTGTGAGAAAGGTGCTTAGATCTCTACCCGAGAGATTCCATGCCAAGATCACCACGATCGAGGAATCAAAGGACATTGACAAGATTCCTTTGACAGAGCTGGTTAGTAATCTACAAACCTATGAGTTAGGTTTAACAAGAATTGGTAAGTCGGGTAAGGGCAAGAGCATGGCATTGAAGGCCAAGAGCAGTGATACTGATGAGTCTTCATATGATGAGGATTTTAAGATGAAGTCCTACATTACAAGGAAATTCAAGAAGTTCATGAAGAATGCCAATGGGAAGGGCTTCGACAAGGACCGTAGGCAATCTAGTTCTTCTCAGTTCAAGAGCCAAGACAAAGGGAAGAAGGATGCTAGGGATGGTGGTCAGTACACTGTTCCCTCAGGACCAAAGTGCTTTGGGTGTCAAGGCTTCGGTCACATGAAACAAGAGTGCCCCACATATCTCATGACCATTGGGAAGAGCAAGGCACTTGCTGCTACATTGAACGACACCGAGCCTGAAGATGATTCCGATAATAAGGATGACGGAATCCTAAATGCCTTTACTGCCACTGTCAATCCTACTAAGGGGATTATTGAAAATATGGATGAAGAAGAGGAATTGGTGGAGTCCAAGTTTGAGAAGATGGATGAACAAGATGACATCCACACAGCCTATGCAAAGTTATACAAGGTCTCAGAAAAGCATGAGAAGTTGTATAGGTTGACCACCAAGAAGCTTAGTGATGTGGAGCTTGAGCATGAAGAGCTTTCCACAAAGTTTGATGAAGCCAATCAGACTATTGGAGCACTGAGGTTTGAGAATAACTTCTTGGTTGAGAAGATCAAGAAGCTTGAGGCAGAACTGTTCCAAGTCAGAGCTCAGCTGGAAAGGACTTCAAGTGCTAAGCTCGATGAAATGCTGAGTCTTCAGAAATCTGCTTCCAATCGAATCGGTTTAGGGTATGATTTCTCTCCTTCTAATATTGCTTCTACTAGTACTACTGTTTTTGTTCCTCCTAGTAATAATGTTGAAATTGAGAACACTAATGTCAAAACTAATTTAGCTAGTGAGAACATAGACAAGGGTAAATCTATCTTAGGAGCACCCCCTAAGCAAGATAAGAAAGATGTTAAAAACCCTAGGGCTAAGAAGGCTAACTCTCAAAAGCCTAAACAGAATCTGTCATCACTGTGGAGCAGCTGGTCATACTCGACCAAATTGCTATAAGTGGTTGGCCACTCGACAGAGCAACGACATGATTGCATTGGGAAACCAAAATTAGTTTCCATCCTCGTTTGCTCCTCTTGGAGATCTTCTCAAAGCCCTCATGTTCCTTTCGAACTTGAACGGTTTCAATTCCTCTCCCTCACCGCCAGATCAAGGATTTGCTAGACGGAAAGGTTCTTCCAAGGTGTGGAAGGAAAAGGGCTCCAAGTGATTCTATCACTTTTTCTCTCTCCCTTCTTGTTTTTGTTTGCATTACTTGTGTGTTTTACTTTCAAGTTTTGAGTCAGTCTAGTTTTTATGCTTTGCTTTGTTTAACATGTTTTTGTTTGTTTTCAGATTTGTTTATTTTGTTTTTACTGTAAAAAATAAAAATAAAAATTGAAAAATCAGAAAATACAAAAATAGTGTGTGTTTGTGTACATTGGTACTTGTGTACCTTAGATGGCCATTGAAACAAAGTTTTCTAAACTTTGTATCTTTTGTAACTTAGATGAGCATCTCTATGCACAACTAAGCAAGTGAGCTTTGTGGCTCGTGTTTGTGATGAGTAAGATTAAGTAATCTCTTGTACTTAACACTCGTATCACTCTTTTTGACAGGAATGACTAAAAAATCCTAAGAGAAAGGCATAAATAACCATCTCACCACTGTTGCCCGCCAATCATGAAAATGACATTTGTATGCTTCGATATAGTAAAAGTGCAATGTCAATGACATTTGTGTGCTTCGGCATAGCAAAATTGGAATGTCAAATGCTTAACATTATTGGGTATTTCTTTTCTTTTTCTTATATGCCCATGCATGATTCGCTTAAAAAGAAAAATATGCAAAAAAAAATAAAAAGCAAAAAGATCAAAATGCTTTATATATGATTGCAAGCGCGTATTCTAGGAGATGTAGGAGTTATAGGATATACCTCGAAGGGGATAGTCCCCATCAAACAGTTATGATTGTGTGTGAGTAAAAGTGATTTTCTCATATCTCAAATCATCATAACATGTATACACTTATGCAATCTTGCAATGCTTTTTACACACAACACACAATATTCTTTGCTACTTTTGATACATGTGCAGGTACAATGTGATTTGGCCATCACAAGGTTTACATGTGTTAATGTATGCTCACTAAACTGTCTTAACTTATTTTTGAAATATAAATTGGTTAGACTTATTTAGTGTGTGTGTGTGTGTGTGTGTGTGTGTGTGTGTGTGTGTGTGTGTGTGTGTGTTGGATCTATGTGCTTAATTGTTTTTTATTGAGGGATGATTTTGAAAGTTCAAAATGCTGTTTGGATCATTAGTTGAGTTGCATGTTTGATTGCATTCATATCTGTGTTTTTCTCTTCTTGAAAAACTGTTTTTATGCAATCTCAACAGCTCCTTGACACCTCTCGATACCTAGCCTATCTATTGAGCTCTTCAATTCCTTTTTATCGCAATCTCGACACCTCTCGATAGCTAGGTGGATCAATCGAGAAAGTTCCTGTCCCCTCGATAGATCCTCGATCCATCGAGCTTGTTTTGCTGTGGGCACCTCTCGATAGCTGCATCTTAAAGCTCTACGCCTCTTGACACCTCTATTTGTCGAGAATTACTGAACACCTATATATAGGTTTTAGTGCAATCCGATCTTCATTTTCTCGATCTCTCTTGATTTGTCTGTGTCTATTCACCTCCCAAACTTCTCTCTCTCACTCCAAACTTCATCTTAAAGTGATTTTCGACCTTAATCAAGTTCTTCTTCACTTGGTAAGTGTCTAAATCTCTCATCTTCATGCATTTCATGATTTTTAACCTAAATTTTTGGGTTTTTGAATAATTTTTGGGATTTTTCAAAATTGATGAAGTTATTGTGAAAATTTTGGGTTGGTTTTTGTGAAAATGCTTTAAACTCTTCATGCATTCCATCCTATGTGCATTATAACTATATTTTCATGCATTTAGATGTGTGTTATATATGTTAAACTGTTTGTGTGCTGGTAGGTTTGGATTGGGCTGAGCCTATGATGATATTACTGTTGCACATCACATGCTCATGCATTTTCATGCATACGTCCTTTACATTCAATATATTTTTGTATATTTGAATTGCTTTGGGACTTTTCTGAGTGTTTCTTTCTTCCCCCTCACTCTCTAGTTTACGTTAGTGCGTCATGGCACCGAAACGTAAGTCTGCTCCGTCCCGGAACCCTCTTCGTTCCGGGGCATCTTTGTCTTCTGATCCTACCCCCTCTTTTGTTCGGTTCCGTGATGAGGATGCCCGAAAGGACTTCTAGGAGAACTTTTCTCGACGAGGTGTTCATTCGGAATGCTGAGTCATTTTGTCGAACTTCTCCGACACTGACCTACCCACTATCATTCACAATCAGGGTTGGGAGTCACTGTGTGACGTCTCGGTCACCTATCCATCCGTGCTGATTTAAGAGTTTTACTCCAACATGCATGGACTTGATTATTCAGTACCTCTTTTTCATACTCGCATTTGAGGTATGTGCATAGTGGTCACACCGAAGTTGGTATCTGATGTGCTTCGTGTCCCGAGAGTAGAGCATCCTGACTACCCTGGTTGTGAGCGTCTGAGGACTGTGTCCAAAGACGAGTTGATGTCTGCTTTCTGTAAGCGTCCCACTGATTGGGGCGAGCGTCTGTTTACTCCATGTTCGACCTTTGCCAAAGGTCCTAGATTCATAAATATGGTTATGACTTTTGTTTTGCATCTCTTATCTCATTATAACTCTATCACCGAGCCCTATGCTCGATTTTTGCTTTCTTTGGTAAAGCATCTCACTATAAATTTTCCCTTTCATTTCATTCTTTCTATCTTAGATGTCTATAGGGATACGGTGTCTCGTGATAAGCTCATCTTTCCTTCCGCTATCATGAGGATCTTACGCCATTTTTCTATTCCCTTTCCTGTTTCCGACCACTTCTCTGATATGTGTGCCATTGATGCCGCTACCGTTAAACGGAGTGAGGCGCAATTTCGTTCAAGGTGGTCTGGTACGGCAGCTCCTTCCACTCCTTCAACTCCATCCACCTCCACTCCCTCTACTTCTGTGGGAGGTGTGACTCTGGATGTGATCATGGCGCAGCTTCAGCGCATGGATGCTTGCCTTGACACTCTCACTGATGAGTTATGTCAAGTGAACACTCGTGTCGGCCGTATTGCTAGATGGCAGGCTCACCTTGGTGGCTTTATAGAGTCTCCCTCTCCTCCTCCCGAGGCATTTGAGACATCTGAGGACGACGACTCC
This sequence comes from Quercus aquifolioides, assembly GCA_019022515.1. NCBI lineage: Eukaryota > Viridiplantae > Streptophyta > Magnoliopsida > Fagales > Fagaceae > Quercus > Quercus aquifolioides. The sequence continues at coordinate 67,811,477 of CM032328.1, forward strand.
GACGACGATGATGATGATGAGGATGGAGATGCTAGCTCTTCCGGCACTGACGAGATGTCTACTTGACACTCTTACCCTTTGTCACTCGTGACAAAAAGGAGGAGTAGTTTTGATTATGAGAGTAGTCATAGTTAGGGGGAGGGTTAGTATAGGAGATTTTTGTTAGGGGGAGTGTATATATTGAGGGATGTAGTGAGGACTTGATGTATTTTTTTTCTTTCTATTTCAAATACATCATATCTTGTATATTGGTCTTGTGACCATTTTGAAATACATTGTATTTATATTCTTTTTATATTGATGTATGTTGCTTCACCTATCCTTACATATGTTGTTTCTTTTCTCTCTTTATACACATGTTTCTTATATCTTGTATGCAATCTATTATTTCTGTTTCACACAAAGATGCCTTGATGAGTTTTGTTTCAAGTGTTTCAGAAATACAAGTTGTCAAAGTCTTCTTGCCATAGACTCTCTTCTTGCAAAGTTTTTCAAGAGTTTGTATTAGGATAGATTTTATTGTATTCAACAAGTGAATATGAGTTGAGTGATTTATGACTTCTCTCATATCTCATTGTTTGTTGTGGTTTTGTCACGGATTGCCAAAGGAGGAGATTGTTAGGACATATGTGATTCACTTGTTAGGAAAATATGTCACTATTTTATGTAATTAGCTAATCCTTTGACGAAACGCACTTTACTTGTATTTGAGTAGATCTATAATGTGTTTAATACTTCAAGAAACCTTGTTTCAAGTCAAAGTGTTGAAGCCATGCAAATCTGTCCAAGATTCAAGTTTGAAAAGTGCTGTTCTTTAAAGCTCGACATCTAGCATCTATCAAGACCTGTAAAGCTGTTTTAGCCCGTGGCTCAACAGCAGCTCAACAAATAGGTATCTGTCGAGTTTTATGAAGTTCAGTTTTTCAGGACTGTTTTTCATTCAATCCATGATTGTATGTTTGGGCTTTTCTTTGCTCACAACCCTAAACATATAAAATGATTATTTTAAGGGCCGTCAAAGGTGGACACAAGTTGCACAAGTGTTGAGCAAAGTTTGTTCAAGCAAATTGTGACTGGAAACAAAATTTGCTCTAGTTCATCTTTCTTGTGAAGAAGCTGCTGTGTTTGTGCACCGTAGGGTTTTGTAACCAAGGAGCTTCTCGATCTTCATTGTGTGATGAACTGAAGAACTTTGCAGCCAACAACTTTCTCTAGTTGGTGATTGAAGTCGCGTACTAGGATCCGTGCAATTGGTTAGTCACGTACTAGGAGCAGTGCATCAAAAGGAGAGATTATCACTATAGAACAAGTCCAATTGAATATTAAGGTAAGGGTTCAACTATAAGTTGGTATAAAGTACTGGGATTCCTTTACTTGTAACCGCTTGTTGTGATAATAGTGGATTCTCGGGAGTGGTGACCTTAAAATCACCCGGTAGGGTTTTTGCTGTGTAGGTTTTCCCCATTCGTAAACAAATCACCGTGTCAAATTATTTTCCGCTACATTTAGTTTAATTGGGGATTTGTTTGTGCTACAACGCGTTTGCATGTTAATTTGATTAATTACTAAACTTGGCTAATTAATCAATTAATTTATCACAAGGGGTCAATACTTTTTTGGCCTATCAATATATATCTATACATATTTATCTTGTGCGGTTGTAACTTTACATATAATTTTGCATTTATATATTCATCTACTTTAATTTAGATGTTTATAACTTAATAATGAAATCTATAAACAAGGTAATTAAAACAATCATATTTCTACAATTCAAAAAGTCACAATTTTTTTTTTTAAAATACCTTTTTCATTTCCTTGGAATTTTTTTTTAAATTTTTTTTATAAAACCTTTGACATGCCACTAACCTAACCACTTCATACATTAAAAAAATTTAAGGCTCATTATTACTTCTGTTAATATATTATGGATATCTTAATTGATTAAGACCAAACTAGAGAAATGCCTTTCATATTTACTTGAAAATTCAAAAAAAAAAAAAAAAAAAAAAAAAAAACCTTTGACATACCACTAACGTAACTACATCTATAACTATTTAAGTCATCTATGATATCTATTTCTTATTGATAACCACAAAATTTACAACTAGTAAGGGATCATACGAAGTAATAAATAATAAATGAAGGAAGAAAAAAAGAAATGAAATTAAACGTCAATTAATAACTGTTATTTGGAAAATGAAAAGGTGGTTAAGAAGAGTAAGAAATAAAATAGAGATGGCTATGCAGAAGATATTGAAAACTTTATAGTGCAATAAAATCAACAATTAAATATAATAATACAAAATTTAAACTCAAAACTAATCAAACTCTAACTAGGGAAATTATATATATATATATATATATATATATATATATATAATCATAATCTCATACACCATGACTTTAAAAAAAATTATTGAATAGTTCTACCTCTTACTTAATGTCTATTTTATACAAGTCATCAACCAATAAATATATGATAATGGTAAAAAATGTTATAGACAAGATTATGAAAAATATGATAAAACTATTTATAAAAAAAAATAAAAAATAAAAAAACTCTTTATAAAGTCTAGGGATTAAAATAGTATTTTATCTAAAAAATTATCACGTGCAACACGCGAGTCTACGACTAGTATATATAAAAACAGAAACCTAATACAAGAGTGCATGAGATCCTGCCATGTAATTTTGCATTTAACATTTTAAGTATTAAAAACAAAAGCAAAAATAATGATAATTAAAGACTAATAGTAATAACTAACCAAATAAGGTTCTAGGGAGAGATAGAGAGACACGAAAATATTGTGGATTGTTAAATGAAATGAAATATTTCAGTATTACCAAAATAAAAGATCTGAGACTGACAAAGCATTTGTAAGAGAGTGGAAGAGGAATCTGAGGGGCCTCTACCTCCGTCATACTAGCCTCCCACCACCATCATGCCGCCGAAACCCCCTATAAGTAATTTTTTTTCTTTTTTCTTTTTAAATTATGGGCTTAAATATGATTTAGGCTTAGGTAATTTGGTTGGATAGTTTTTTTTTTTTTTTTGGGTATAAAAGTGGAGAGAATATTTAAGTGCGCAATATAAAGTCATATTCTACTATGATTTTAAATCATTTATAAGACACTACATACACACTTGCCCACACCATATCTTAATATCTCACTATCAATGAGTGAAAGATGGTGAGAGAGTTGGGTATACTTTTATTTCATGGTATGCAATCTGTGAACACAATACAAATTAGTTGATTTTTATGGTCCTATTACTCTTTAGCATTTAATTTTGGTTTCATGATTTTCTTAAAAAATTAATCTTATCTTGAGAATGCTACAAATGTGGAGTGAAACTACTAAACTAATTTTTAATATGCCAAAATGTATATGTTTCTTTGATCTAATTTAGTTTACATTTTCTTTATAATATATGAATGCTCGAAAATATGTTGAAAACACAAGATCTGTTTAGAACCCCAAAATAAAGATACAACTTGATAGATTTTATACTAACTTAATACTAAGTGCGGAATAGTATAAATGCGAGCGAATAAATAAACAAGCTACTCTAATCCATAATCAAGACAACACAGTAGTAAAATGGAATGTAAAAGAGTAGGGAAGAGAGACGCAAACACAAGATAACACGCTGATGTGTTATCGAAGAGAAAACCGAAGAACTCGGTGAAAAACCTCTCCGCTGCCCTCCAAGCGGTAATCAATCCACTAGACAATCAGTTGGGATACATGGGTTAGCAAGAGACCCTCCAAGCCTAATCTACCTGATGTACCTAAGCCCTCCAAGCTCCTACTCTAACAAGACTTCTCGGAATCGTGTCTTTTCTAGCTCTCCGGATCTCGTAATACGCCTGATTGCATCCACCAAGCCTCACCGGCTTCTTTTGGCAAATCCCCAAAGCTTCTCAAGCTCTAAAACACTCTCTACACTCTGAATAGGTGTGGGTTGTATTTGGGTACAAATCTCCTCTCAAGGTATGACAATGGAAGAGGGAATGAGAAGAGGCTAGAATGATTTCTCACTAAGGATGAGTAGCTCTCTCTCTAAAAGATGGGTGTGTGTGTGTTGTAGAAAACCTATCTAGGGTTTTTCTCTCTGAATGGCCTCCTCTACATTTGTGGGTAATGAGGGTATATATAGTATGGGTGAAGGGTAAGAAAGTCACTCTTAAAAATCCTTTAGGCAGAATGTTTCGCGACTACCTCGCGAGAAGGCCTTACCCGCGAGACACTCGTAAAAACGACAGCCTGGCATGACTCTTCAGCTTCCAGTCATGTGCTTCTCACATGCCCTTTTCGCAGGAACCCTTCTCGTGAACTTCTCGTGAGCTAGTCGCGAAATGCACTAATTCTTCAATTAAGCTTGAGTCTTCACCAACTTAATACTAAACCCAATACAATAAAATCCCACAAAATACAAGGAACAAAATTAAAGCAATTACAACACTTTTTGTCATGGAATAAAGCCAACATAAAACATAGTTGTAAATCACAACTTTACAATCTCCCCATTTGGCTATTCCGTGACAAAACACCCTATAACAGACTCTAGACTTAAACGTGAGTTTAGGAACAATGGCAAAACTCACTCACACCTAAATCTAGAAGTTGTGATGAACTTGAAACATGTATACCCGTAACTTGAATCACTTGCACAAAACACATTAGACCCTCAAGGTAAATCAAGTGATAAAATGACAAGTATAATGTAACAAGTAAATTACAATCAAGTAAACATGATGAGAAACATGTGAGCAACTTGATCATACACCAAAATAGTCATATAGAGATTACCACAATGATCATATAGCAAAGCAAATGATTATCCGAACATGCAACTAATAAAGCACAATAGCATAAGGATAAAAGCATGTCCAACACATAAACACGATGCAATGAGAGAAATAAAGCATATCAAAGCACCATAAATCAACGAGAAAACAAGCATAAAGTAAAACAATGTCTTCTCCCCCTTGGTATATGCATCTCCCCTATGGCTTTCTCCCCCTATGAATGTGCACGAGGTAGAATTTCTCCCCCTAAGATTGTGCACGAGTCATATAGAAATGATGAAACACACCGGTATACTCTCCGGTATAATATATATACAGCATTCTCCAAAACTATCTTACATAAAATTATCTGTGCGTCGCACGGACAACTTACTAGTCTATATATATCTAAAAATTGAAGTGTAGCATTTAATGTTGCTGCACTCCTGTTGAGCCACATTAGCGTCACATCATCAACCTATTTTCAACTTATTAATTTCCCACTTTACAATTACACATTTTCCAACATTTACTTACTTTTACCTTTTTATCTCCCTACTACTCTATACTTTGACCTTACAATTTCTCCATCCCTTCATCTTCCTTTTATTTTGACTCTTCTTCTCCCCATTTTTTTACTATAAAAATTTGTTTTTTCTCTTCCATTCAATCCATATTTTTCTCACACAAAAAGGTGAATACTCTCTCTCTCTCTCTCTCTCTCTCTCTCTCTCTCTCTATATATATATATATATATATATATATATATTGTTAGGTTTTTAGACCCCTTGTCACAATATGTTTAACCTAATATTAAACTAAATTGATTAACAAGATTGTTATTCAAGATTAGGTTAAACACAAATAAACATAAAGCGGAAAATATAAAGAACACAAAGAACTGATGACCCAGGAAAACCAAACCGGTAAAAAACCTGGGGAGGATTTAACCTAGCTATCCTCAAGGTAAAAACAAATCCACTATAGAAAGAATTGAAGTTTACAAAAGAACTTAGACCACTAACATCCTAATGCTACTACACATAGAACTTACTGACACGACCACGTGCAAGCTCCGAGTCCACGGACTACTTCTTTCTTGGATCTGCAGCAACCACAAGTTCTCCTACTTGTGACTTTGAGACTCCACTCAAAGGTTTTGTTGTTCCTTGAATGTTTTTTATGCAACAACTGAAACAACCATCAAGTTCTTGATGTGAAACCTGATCTTGATAGCTCTATGTGTGTGTTTGAAGGTACAAACCTCTCAGATATCACAAAATATTCAACACACAACTCAACAAAGACTTCTAAAATGTAGCTAGGGTTTTTCCTTTTATACTAGGAATGAAACACTTAACCCTACACATCATATGGGCTTGGGCTACATTTGAAACTTTTGCAGAATTTTCTAGGCTGCGATTTTCGATCGATCGAGCCTTGTAGTTTAAGATAGTAAATTCCTGCAAAACACTCAATTCAAACTTACACTTAAACAAACTTTGAGCAAGCCTAAACCTAGACTCATTGTTTTGATCATGGTTTGCCAACATATACAAAATGAAGTTCTAATACATTTAGTTCCTAAAGTCTTAAAACCTAACACACACACACACACACACACACACACACAAGTATATATATTCTTTCTCTTGATGGATTTTTAATTCTTTATTACACCTCTAATTTAGATTGATGAATTTTTATATTTAACTCTACTTTAGGTTGACATGAGTTGGTTATATTTTTTTTTTTTTTTTTTTTTTTTGTTACATGTTATCCAATGAAATTACAGAATGATTCAATGTTATCCTAATACATATCATGACTTGGATAATTTGATATTTACAAGTATACATTTTCTTTTGAATATTCTTCTACTCATCTTCTTTTATATAATTTTGTTATTTGTCTCACATTCTCTTCCAAAAAAATGTGATTATTTTCTCTCTCTCTCTCTCTCTCTTAGTAATTCTTTCTTGCAACTCTATTTTATATTGATGATTTTTTTTTTTGACACACTTTGGTGGTGTGTTTTTTGAGTTATTTATCACATGTACTCTCTATCCCTCTTATAGTTTTGATTTGAATTAATTTTTAGATATTTTAGAAGTGAGAATTTGAGTTTATATCAAAATACAATCTACATAATTATGTATTTGAATGTATCTATAAATTATTTGAATAATATCAATTGTAAATTTGTGATGAGGTTTGGTTATCATGATAATCTTCTTAAGAGAATGAGAAATTCAAATAATTAATTTTGGAACTTAAAAATTTAGGTGTAGAAAAAAAAAATCATAACAAACTATACAAAAGTTTGAATAATATAGATCACTTGAAAAAAGAATAGTATTTCTATCTTTTATCACAAAAAAAATGGAATAATATCAATCAAATTAATGCACCTAAGTTTTTCAAAAAAAAAAAAAAAACTCAAAATAATAGAATGATATATTTGTAGAGATGGAGAGATGGAAAATAATTTTAGAAATAATATCTCCAATACGTTTTGGAGAAAAATCATACATTATACCACGCTACAAACTAGTTGTATATTCCCACGTATCGCGTGGGTCTGCGACTAGTTCTATATAATTTGTTAAAACTTTAATACAATTAGTTTAGGTGTTGTACTTTTCATAAAAAGACTTTAGGTATTGTAATTTACTTTTGCATTGACCAATAACCTACACAATTGAATATAATTAATATTTACAAAAAGATAATATTGTTTTGCTTTATTGCTTAGTAATATATTATTCGGTTGAATTCAATGAAAAGCTACCTACAATACTTAAAAGAACTGCATCTAAATTTTATCTTTATACTTCCTATTAAAACAAGTGAATTACAGTACTTTCTCATTCAATGTTTCTGAACGAAGCACTCCTCCCATAGTCCCATTTTAAAACACACAGACCATATGCCTGCTTTAAGTTGGAAGCCACAATTTCACCTTCTGAGCAAAGTTAATGAGTGTAGCAAGTTTGTGTGGTTGGAAGTCTACATACACTTTGATAGGCCACAAACTGAATGACCCCTTGTGATTAAACCAATTAATTAATTAGCCAAGTTATTAATTAATCAATTTAACATGCAAATACGTGGAAGCACAAACAAATCACCAAATAACTAAATATGCAGCGAAAATTAAATGACACGGTGATTTGTTTACGAATGGGGAAAACCCTTGCGGCAAAAATCCCACCGGGTGATTTTCAGGTCACCACTCCCGAAACTCCACTATTATCAAATCAAGCGGTTACAAGCAAATACAAGTAAAGGAATCTCAAGTACCTTACCAACCTACAGTTGAACCCTTACCCCAATACCCAATTGGACTTGATCTGTAATGACAGTTCCCCCTTTTGATGCACGGCTCCCAAGTACGTGACTAACCAATGCGCGGATCCCAGTACGCGACTTCAAACACCAACTTAGAAGGAGAGGTTGGCTGCAAAGTTCTTCAGTTCATCCTACACGATGAAGATCAGGAAGATGCTTGGTCACAAAACCCTTTGGTGCAAATACACAGCAACTTCTTCAGAGAAGATGAACTAGGTCAAGAACTTTGTCTTTGATCACAATTTGCTTGAACAGATTGCTCAATGCTTTTGCAACTTGTGTACTATTTGATGGCTCTTAAAACAATCCTTTTATATGTTTAGGGTTAGAAGAAAAGAAGGCCCAAAAGTATATTCACGGATCCCAAGGAATCAGATCAGAAAATCTGATTTTATAATTCTCGACAGATAGCAAGGTGTTGAGGAGCTATCGAGAAGGTGTCGAGCTTTAATGAATTTGCACTTCAACTTGTTTTTCTTGGACAGACTTGATGACTTCAACACTTGATCTTGAAACCTTGTTTCTTGAAGTATTAAAAACACCTAGAACTACCCAATTACAAGTAGAGTGCGTTTTGTCAAAGGATTAGCCAATTTACATAAATAAGTGACATATGTTCTTAACAAGTGAAAACACATATGTCCTAACAATCTCCCCCTTTGGCAATCCGTGACAAAACCACAACAAACAAATGAACATATGAGAGAAGTCATAAATCACTCAACTCATATTCACTTGTTGAATACAATAAAATCTATCCTATCACAAACCCTTGAAAAACTTTGCAAGAAAAGAGTTTATGGCAAGTAGACTTTGACAACCTGTATTTCTGAAACACTTTAAACAAAACTCATCAAGGCATCTTGTGTGAAACAGAAATAATAGATTGCATACAAGTATAAGAATCATGTGTATAAAGATAAAAAAGAAACAACACATAGAGAGAGAGGTGAAAGAAACATACATCCATATATAGAGAAAATAAGTACAATGTATGTAAAACTGGTCACAAGACCTCATATACAAGAACAATGTATCTATAAAGAATAGAAAAGAAAAGATACATCGAAACCTCACTACATCCCTAAAAAATATCAACACTCCCCCTATCAAAAATGTCCTATACTAACTCTCCTCCTAAGATGACTACTCTCACAACCCAAAACTACTCCCCCTTTTTGTCACGAGTGACAAAAGGTAGAGTGTCATGTAGACATCTCATCAGTAGAGCTAGCATCTCCATCATCATCCGAAGCGTCATCTCCATCACCATCATCATCATCATCCTCAGAGTCAGAAGCCGCTGGAGAAGGTGGTGAAGGAGTAACCTCAGAAGTAAAATCACCCATGGTCGCCTGCCGTCATGCAATACGACTAACACGAACATTTACCTGATACAACTCAATGGAAAGTGTATCGAAGCGAGTATCCATGCGCTGCAGCTGCGCCATAATGTCTCCAAGAGATACATCGCCAGTAGAGGAAGAAGGAGCAGATGTAAATGGAGCAGATCTGGATGAAACTGAACAGGAGGGAGGAGTGGAATCCGTTTGTCTCGACCTAAACTGAGCCTCACTACGTTTTACGGTAGCGGCATTTATGGCACAAACGTGTGTGAAGTGGTCAGACACAGGAAAAGAGATAGAAAAATGGCGTAAGATCCTCGTGATAGCGGAAGGAAAGATGAGCTTATCACGGGACGCCGAATCTAAATGAACATCTATGATAGAAAGAATGAAATGAGAAGTAAAATCTATAGTCAGATGCTCAAGAAGAGATAACAAAAATCGAGCACGAGGCTCTGTGATGGAGTTGTAGTGAGAGAGTGGATGGAGCACAAAAGTCATCACCATGTTTAAGAATCTAGGACCTTTAGCAAAAGGTCTACATGATGTATACTGATGTTCACCCCAATCAGCGGGGCGCTCACAAAAAGCAGAGATGAGCTCATCTTTGGACACAGTCCTCAGACGCTCACAAGAAGGATAGTCAGGAAACTCTATCCTAGGAACCCTAAGTACATCCACAACTAGCTGCGATGTAATAGGAATGCGTGTACCTCGAACGCGAGTGAAAAAGAGAGCTACTGAATGATCTATCCCATGCATGTTAGAGTAAAACTCTTGAATCAGCACAAGAGGACAGGTGAACAGGACGTCACACAGTGACTCCCATCCCCTACTGTGAATGACAGAGGGAAGGTCAGTGTCGGCGAAGTCCGCCAAAATGACTTGGCGTTCCGAATGAACATCTCGTCTAGAAAAGTTCTCCGAAAATGCCTTGTGGGCATCTCCATCACGGAACCGAAGATTTAGAGGAGCAGAATCAGAAGATGAGGAAGCTCCAGAACGCAGAGGGTTCCGAGCCGGAGTGGATTTACGTTTGGGTGCCATAGACACTACTAACGTAAACAGAATGAGAAAGAGATAGAGAAGGAGACAATCAGAAAAGTCCCAAAACAGTTCACATATATCAAATATATTGAACAATAAGTACGTATGCATGGGAATGCATGAACATGTGACATGCAAATTAAAAAAGCATCATAGGCTCAGCCCAATCCAATCCTACCAGCACACAAACATAGAACACACATCTAAATGCATGTAAATACCATTCTAATGCACATGAAATGCAATGTATGACATTTTGAACACATTTAAGTGAAAACCCAACCCAAAATTTCAAGAAAAACTCATTAATTTTGAAAAACCCCAAAAATTTTCAAAAACCCCAAAACCTAAGCTTCAAAACATGAAATGCATGAAAAAGGAAGGAAAATGAGATCTTACCAAGTGATTAGAAGCAAGGTAGGGCCGAAAATCAAGTGGGTTGGAAGTTTTGAGTGAGAAAATCAAGTTTGGGAGAGGAACCGTCACGGATAGATCGAGAGAGATCGAGAGAAATGAGATCAGAATCGCGACAGAGGCTTAAATAGGCACCTCAGTAATTCTCGACAGCTGAGGTGTCGAGAGGTGTCGACGAATCTGTCGAGGAAGGTGTCGAGAAAAGCACGTCGACAGCTGAAGGTGTCGAGGAATGAACACCAGAACCAAGAACAGAAGCTCGATCAATCGACAAGGTATCGAGAAGGTATCGAGGAGACAAGCGATTTCTCGATCGATCCATCAGGTGTTGAAGAGGTGTCGAGATTGCGATAAGAAAAGGCTTGAGAAGCTCGACAGATAACAAGGTATCGAGGAGGTGTCGAGGAGGTGTCGAGCCAGCAGTTAAAAGCAGTTTTTTTTTAGAAGTGAAAAACACAGACATGAATGCAATCTAATCATACACCTCAACCAATGATCCAATCAACATATTAGGCTCTCAAAATCATCTCTCAACAAAAATTTTAAGCACATGGATCCTCAAAAACACACACACACATTAAACAAGTCTAACCAATTTTATTTTTCAAAAACAAGTCAAGACAGTTTAGTGATCATACATTAGCACATGTAAACACTTGTGATGGCCAAATCACATTGTACCTGCACATGTATCAAGAGTAGCAAAGAATATTGCGTGTTGTGTGTGAAAAACATCGCAAGATTGCATATGTGTATACATGTTATGACGATCTGAGATATGAGAAAATAACTTTAACTCACACACAATCATAACTGTTTGATAGGGACTATTACCTTCGAGGTACATTCTATAACTCCCATATCTCCTAGAAAACACGCTTGCAATCATATTTAAAGCATTTTAATCTTTTTGCTTTTTATTTTCTTTGCATATTTTCTTTTAAGCATATCATGCATGGGCATATAAGAGAGAAAAGAAATACCCAATATGTTAAGCATAGACATTGCACTTTTGCTATGCTGAAGCATACGGATGTCTTTGACACTGCACTTTTGCTATGCCGAAGCATACAGGTGTCTATGACACTGCACTTTTGCTATGTCGAAGCATACAGGTGTCATACTATGATTGGCGGGCAACAGTGGTGAGATGGTCATTTATGCCTTTCTCTTAGGATTTTCTAGTCCTACCCGTCAAAAAGAGTGATATGAGTTAAGTTCTAAGAGATAACTTAATCTTACTCATCACGAACAAGAGCCACAAAGCTCACTTGCTTAGTTGTGCATAGAGATGCTCATCTAAGCTACAAGAGATAAAAAGTTTAGAAAACTTTGTTTCAATGGCCATCCAAGGTACACAAGTACCAATGTACACATAACACACAATGTTTTTGTATTTTTCAATTTTTCAAAATTTTTTTTTATATCAAAAACAAAATAAACAAAACTGAAAATAAACAAACAAAAACATGTTATCAAAGCAAAGCAAAAACTAGATGACAAAAAAAATGCAAAACACACAAGCAATGCAACAAACAAAAAAAACAAGAAGAGAAAAGAAAGTGATGAAATCACTTAGAGTCCTTTTTCTTCCACACTCTAGAGGAACCTTTCCTTTGATTGAATCCTTGAACCGACGGTGAGGGGGAAGAATTGAAATCGTTCCGAAAGGAACATGAGGGCTTTTAAAAGATCTCCAAGAGGAGCAAGAGAGGATTGAAGTTGATTTTGGCTTCCAGATGCTATCATGCCGTTGCTCTGTTGAGTGGCTAGCCACTTGTAGTAATTTGGTTGAGTATGACCGGCAGCTCCACAATGATGACAGAGATGCTGCTTCTTTTGTTTAGGCTTTTGAGAGTTAGCCTTCTTAGCCCTAGGGTTTTTAGCATATTTCTTATCTTGCTTAGGGGGTGCTCCTAAGATAGATTTACCCTTGTCTAAGTTCTCACTAGCTAATTCAGTTTTAATATCAGTGTTCTCAATTTCAGTGTTATTAGCAGGAGAAACAAAAACAATAGTACTAGTAGAAGCAATATGAGAGGAAGAAAGACCATACCCTAAACCTGTTCGATCCGAAGCAGATTTCTGATTGCTGAGCATCTCATCAAGTTTTGCACTTGAAGTCCTCTCCAGTTGAGCTCTAACTTGAAACAGCTCCGCTTCAAGCTTCTTAGTCTTCTTAGCCAAGAAATTATTCTCAAACCTCAGTGCACCAATAGTTTGATTCACCTCGTCAAACTTTGTGGACAACTCTTCACGATCAAGTTCCACATCACTGAGCTTCTTGGTGGCTAGCCTATACAGTTTTTCATGCTTCTCAGAGAGCTTGTATAGTTTCTCATAGGCTGAATGGATATCATCTTGATCATCCATCTTCTCACACTCAGAGTCCACTAATTCTTCTTCTTCGTCCACTTCTTCAACAATCCCTTCAGTAGGATTGATTGTGGTAGTGAAGGCATTTAAGATTCCGTCATCCTCATTGTCGGAATCATCTTCAGACTCAGTGTCACTCAGGGTTGCAGCAAGTGCCTTACTTTTCCCAATGCTCTTGAGATATGTGGGGCATTCATGCTTCATGTGACCAAATCCATGACAACCAAAGCACTTTGGTCCTGCAGGAACAGTGTACTGACCGCCATCCTTAGCATCCTTCTTCTCTTTGTCTTGGCTTTTAAACTGAGAAGAATTGGACTGCCTGCGGTCCTTGTCGAAGCTTCTTCCATTTGCATTCTTCATGAACTTCATGAACTACCTTGTAATGAAGGACTTCATCTTGAAATCTTCATCATCGGAAGACTCATCTGTATCACTGCTCTTTGCCTTCAAGGCCATGCTCTTGCCTTTACTTGACTTGCCAATCCTAGATAACCTTATCTCATAGGTTTGTAAGTTTCCAACCAGCTCAGTCAAAGGAATCTTGTCAATATCCTTTGATTCATCTATCGCCGTAATCTTGGCATGGAATCTCTCTAGTAGAGATCTGAGCACCTTCCTTACAATCTTGGGTTCAGGGATGGTTTCCCCAAGATTGAAGGCTGAGTTCACTATGTCCTTGAGCTTGGCATAGAACTCATCGAACGACTCATCCTCCTCCATCTTTATTTCTTCAAAGCTTGTTCTGAGCCTTTGAAGCTTTGAATCCTTGACAGCCTTTATGCCCTCATAGGTTGTCTGGAGGATGGTCCATGCTTCCTTTGCAGTTTCAGTAAAGGATATCTTCTTGAACTTCTCATTGGTGACTGCATTGAATAGGGCATTCAACGCTCTGCTGTTGAAGTTTGCTGCCTTGATCTTGGCTTCATCCCAATCGGCCGGTTCTTCTTTTGGCTTGGTCCATCCAATCTCTACAGCTTGCCACACCTTCTCATCTAAAGACTGCAAGAAATCTTTCATGCGTACTTTTCAGTATGCATAGTTAGTGCCATCAAACAAAGGAGGTATGATCAATGACTGTCCTCTATCCATGACAAACAGGGGTCAATGGATCAACACAGCAAAGATTAAACCTAATCAGAGTGTGTCTGCCCTGATACCACTTGATAGGCCACAAACTGAATGACCCTTTATGATTAAATCAATTAATTAATTAGCCAAGTTATTAATTAATCAATTTATCATGCAATTGCGTGGAAGAACAAACAAATCACCAAAAACTAAATATGCAGCGAAAATTAAAAGACACGATGATTTGTTTACGAATGGGGAAAACCCTTACGGCAAAAACCCCACCGGGTGATTTTCAGGTCACCACTCCCGAAACTCCACTATTATCAAATCAAGCGGTTACAAGTAAAGGAATCCAAAGTACCTTACCAACCTACAGTTGAACCCTTACCCCAATACCCAATTGGATTTGATCTGTAGTGACAGTTCCCCCTTTTGATGCACGACTCCCAAGTACGTGACTAACCAATGCGCAGATCCCAGTACGCGACTTCAAACACCAACTTAGAAGGAGAGGTTGGCTGCAAAGTTCTTCAGTTCATCCTACACGATGAAGATCAGGAAGATGCTTGGTCACAAAACCCTTTGGTGCAAATACACAGCAACTTCTTCAGAGAATATGAACTAGGTCAAGAACTTCGTCTTTGATCACAATTTTCTTGAACAGAGATTGCTCAATGTTTTTGCAACTTGTGCATTGTTTGACGACTCTTAAAACAATCCTTTTATATGTTTAGGATTAGAAGAAAAGAAGGCCAAAAACATATTCACGGGTCCCAAGAAATTAGATCAGAAAATCTGATTTTATAAATCTTGACAGATAGCAGGTGTTGAGGAGCTATCGAGCAGGTGTCGAGCTTTAATGATTTTGCACTTCAGCTTGTTTTCTTTGACAGACTTGATGACTTCAACACTTGATCTTGAAACCTTGTTTCTGGAAGTATTAAAAACACATAGAACTACCCAATTACAAGTAGAGTGCGTTTTGTCAAAGGATTAGCCAATTTACATAAATAAGTGACATATGTTCTTAACAAGTGAAAACACATATGTCCTAACACACTTTATTGATAATTTTTTTGAGTGATGTGAATGATTCTAATATTTTTATCATATTTTTTATTTATAAATAATACTAATTAAATTTATTGTCACGTCAATTCTTAAGTTTTTATAATAAAATTGATAGTAATTTTTTTTAATACCAATTTATAGATAAGTTTGTGGTATTTTTCATATGTAGGGAACTTCTATTGCATTACCTCCTGTATTCTTAAAATGAATACACGAAATGCATCATCATAACTCAAACTCATAACTAATTTGCTTGTCCTTGTAGCTGCCACTCAACTATTCAAAGAGCTATTGTTCAACCAAGGTATAGTTGAATATATTGTGTTCAACTTCATTTCCACTTTGCCACTGCATTTGAGATTAATTAAACAAGATGAATTCACCTAAATAAGATTTAAAGTCGAACAAAGCAAAACTTTTCTTTATTAGCCTACTGAATCCTATGTTATTGATATGGTGCAGTTTGAGGAACCCCCTCTTCTATAGCAAAGCTTATATGTGATGATTTTGGCAATATACATAAATAAAAGTGACTTAACATCTTACTCCACCAAAAAAAAAAAAAAAAAAAGTCATCAATTTCTTCACCTTAACAAGGCAAGATGTCAGTAAATATTATCCATTGTGAATATTATCATTGATTTGCTTGAATTTTTATTGCTTTTAGCCTTCCATCTCACAGCCCTGCCTTAAAACCAAATCTCAAGCATGACTCAATCAGCAAGTTGGTTTGGCAAAACAAGCAAAATGAAGGCCGAAGCCTCAAAATTCTTAGATGTTATTGATCAAAGAGGTTTTACAGATGAAGCTTGTCAAATCATATACCAACATTTGAGTAAACTTTTCATTGTAATTTTACACACACACACACACAAAAAAAAAAAAAAAAGTCGAAGCAAACACTGAAAACCAGAATTGTTCGAATCCTGAACTTGAATTAATAGTAACTTTAAAATACAGGTACATAACTGATTTCATGGCCATCTGTTCAAAATCATCATAGAGGAGAGGTGAGGCGAGGGATGAGAACCTTTACACTGAGCAAATTTGGGCAGAGCTGGTATGGAGTCATCTTGCTTCCCAACAGCATGTTGATAAACACAGAGGATTACATTGCTGGAAGCAAGAGAAATAAAGTAATTAAACATAACTACCATCAAGCTTTCAATAGTTATTACTGTTAAAAACAAGTAATTATGGCGTCATCATTCATCAATCCCAACATTATATAAATGCATGCCAGAACAACAGAAAAATGACCGAGTTGTTCATAACATGATTAAAGAATATATAGGAGGGAGATGAACCATGTAACCAGAAGTAACTTGCATTGTGCCAGCGATGAAGGCAAGCGAAAGATTAAATCCGAATATATAAGAAGAAACCAATGCTGTGAAAAGCATTGCCACTGAAGTAGAATACACCTGCACAGCATGAGGAAGCTAATAAAAATGGGAACTTCAATCGCAAAGTGCAGAAAATGATGGCAGATGTCTTTTCACTTTTATGGGCCAAAAAATAACTAACGATTGCAAAAGAAATCTCGCTATGAAATGCCAAGGAATAGTTTCAGGACATTATATAAAATCACGTAAATGCATTTCTGTTAATGTCTCACAAGATTCAAGGTCATATTTCCCTGACTGACATACCTTCACAATATTGTCAGCATACTTCATTACCATAGATACAGCAAGGCCACTGCACATGAGACAATTTAAGCAGATTGTATTAAAGGACAGGGAGTGAGAAATCTAGGACTAAGCAAAAGCTAAAGCATGCAAATAAGCTACATTTTACGAAGCCAAATGAGATATTTAAGATACCTTAGTGCCTGGTTGAGAATCATGAGAACTGTAATAAATGAGTATCCATAGAAGAATCCCATGAACAAAAGAAACAATAACTTCTAAACTAAAACTTCTTCAATTCTAATCAGAAAAGAAGAATATTACACTTCTAAGGCAGTAAAGAATCTTTTAAATAATGACTTCACAGGAGGAAAATGGAGAGGATAGACCGATTGTAAGAGGAGAATCAGAAACAGAGACTAGAATTACTTGTTCATCACTGCATCCAAAAAAAAAGAAAGAGAGAGAGACTAGAATTACTTGTTCATCACTGCATCAAAATCTTGGGTCACCATAGCAACAGCATTAAAAACCATACCAAATATATATAACCAGAAGTTTTGCACATTAATGTTTCTCGAAGGACACTTTTTCATTATAGCCTGTGAAAAATGAAAATCATAAGCAATGGATCACTCTAATGAGAGTTCTCAATCAGTCTTACAAAATCTATCAATTAACAAAATTCAACCCAATCATTGATCAAGTTTTGTCGGGTTAGGATTCAAACAGTAAATGACTAAATGACGGACATGAATTGTAGTTCAGAAGAACTAGAGTGCAAACTGTGTACTTAAAAAACTCACCTCAGTGTACACTCCTGCAAAACCACTTAAGAGTGCCATGACCTGCAAAGAAATCACCCCCAATTATGATAACAAGAACCTTGAGCTATAAAATGTTTTCCTCTGGTTTTTCTTTTTTCTTCATTGTTGTATTAAGAGTATCTAAAATTTTGGTTAACTCACAATGGCCATCACCCAACCTTGAACAGGAGTTTGAAAAACATCATCAGAACTGCAAAAACAATGTAATCTTCTAAGGCACAGACAATTAGTTGAAAGTACAAAAAAAAAATTGAATTTCAAGAAAAGATTATACAAATAATATAGTTAGAAATGATGTTCAGTAATTCCTACTTCTCAAGTACATGGCTACATGCACCAAGATATCATCACTTCATATAAGTGATATTAGATTTAGTAAATAATATTTTCATTCATTACTAGACTACATCTTGTCCTGTAACATAGACATGAATCACGCATCTATCAGTATGGATTGTACATGTGACAATTTCAATAGTGTCTTTAAGGTCAACATTCCAAAACTCAAAAGACAAGTAACAAGTCTGAAACAGTCCGTAAATAAGTGTGAGAAATCTTACTTTGTTTTTAGCTGAGTAATGATGCACCCAATACATAGTTGAATTAAAGCCACCCATTGCATATTGCTTAACCTGAAAGAATATATAATTGGAACGCAAAACTCAATAAAAATTTTGCAGTCCTAATTGGTTTGGCTTAAATTCTTAATTTGTTTAAATTAGCTTTTTTCCTTAATCTTTCACTCTCCGTCCTCAGATACATAGCCCAAGAGCAGCTGAATTAGTACATATATTCATGCTCATGGATGCATTTCACATTCCCAATATGTTTTTGAATTTATAAATCTCTTTCTCCTATTTGGGCCAACATTCTTAACATTAAATATTTTTAAGAGTATCAATAAGATGACATGTAAACCAAATGAATTATTATGACTCTTCCATCTTCATTGTATTTGTTAAGGGGCTTTTGCAAACGTTTTCCATGATGAAATGAAAAAATCCAATGTAAATGATGGTAAGGACTTACTTCTTCTTAAGTATAATTCTATACAAAACGCCAGTACTGATAATATTCAGATTTTTAAGTATTTGATAACCCGGGGAATCCAGATGCTGAAGGATGTGGTACTGCAACATGAACGAGAAGAATACACATTAATCAAACTTCAGCAAGCAAGAATACCAATGGAATTGTGACTACCAAAAAAAGAAAAAAAAAATGATTTCCACAACTAACCTGGAGCAGATTTTTGACTAGGTAAAGTAATGTAGGAATGGGGTATACAATAACTTCATCAAATGTTGTACTCAACCTAGTTCAAAGGCAGAACAAGAAACAAAAAATAAATAGAGATATGATTGGAATAAGAATGTGAACTCTAACTAAAAATATAGTTGAATAACTGGGATGAAACAAAATGTGCATTTCATCTTAGATACGGTGAAATCATTTGGTGCACGCTGTGTAATATCATATGCCCTCCTCTCACGTCGGAGTGAGCTCTACACGTGGGTCCTACAGATCGGACCCACCATTATGTGAAGTACATCGAGTGTACAGAATAATTTATTCTAAATATGATAATTCTAACTTAATGAGAACATTAAATCACAAGTATTATGAAAACTTAGCATAAAAACAAACAAGGAAAACCTGTTATCTTCAGTAACACCTTCACTTCTCCGTATTCTTGCGAAGGCTAAAAGTGATAACCCACATTTCAAAGTCTCTACCTAATTCAATAAAAGAGTAAATAAATCAATACCCATTTCTTTGATTACCTAAAAGAATGACATATATCTATTCATTTGATAGGTGAGATTGAACCTGAGACCTACCAAACTGAATGTTACACATAAATTACACTTGAAACATTGATTGATGTCTTTTTTTTTCTGAAAATTATTCTTGTGCTTACCATAAAATTTGTAGTGGTAATACTATACTCTTACTTGCCATTTCTTTTAGACCACACAATAAGTATACTTTGCGAGCTCGTAAGAAGTGTCAATGCAATTACCACAATAATCCTATAACAAAAACAAACAAAATTATATAATTTACTTATTGCTAGTCTCTCTAAATTAAAACTTGGGTTTTGATTAGAATTAGAAGGAAAAAAAAAAAAAAAGCATACTTGAGCTTCCATTTGGACCAGTCAATGATGGTATCTCCCAAGGTGGGCACATTAGTCACTGAAAGAGCTTTCTGGCTTTCTATGATGTCTACACCACCATTACCATCTTCATCCTTTTCTCAAAAAAAAATATAAATATATAAATTAAGGAGAAAATTTGGTTAAAAACTTATTTAACATCTTTTTATTGGATATGAATTTCTCTATTAAATTAAATTTTCTTCTTATATTCTTCATGTTTGCAAAATTTTTAGAAAATCAAATATTAATAGTTATGTCATTAATCAAATGTTTAAATTTTTAAGTTTTTATAGCCTAAAATTATGCACAAAAGATAAGTTTATTAATAAAATAGTAAATAATATCTAATTAACACGAAATTTGACATGATTATTTAGATTTTCAAAATATGTAATCATTTTTTTTTTTTTTTTGGAGAATTGTAGCTATTGGCTACAAGCCTGCAACCAAGCTTGTAGCGAAACTTCGTCCATAAATTAAATAGATGGGTATATACATGGGTACCACATGAGTGAAGAGAAAAAGAAAGGTACCTGATCTTTGAGTTTTCTATATTCCATTTCCATATCTTTGTGTCCTCTTCAGAAATCTCTCTCTCAGATTCTGTTTTGGATTCACATGGCTAGATCGCAAAGGCGCGTTTTCTGAAAACACGAAACAAACTAACAAAGTGCAACTCAGCTCAATAATACAACTATATTTTTCTGTATGCATTATTATTCTTTGGTTTTCAAAAGAAATCAAATTTAAAAGAAGCTTCTCAAACAAAAAAAAAAAATCAAATTTAAAAGATATATATAGTAAAGTGTCTTAAAATAATTCAAATGCTACTCGTCCACATTTTCAATAAAGACAATAAGGGCTTAAGATGTTAGTTTATGAACAACTTATCTAGTTTTTTTTACTGAAAACCTTTTAGTAAAAGTACTGTAGGTAAAAAGTAAAAATTAAATAAAATAAGTAAAGAACTCACGTAGGACCTGCAAATAGTAAAAAATAAAAAAGTTATATACTGGTTTATAAGAAACATCAAGTACGACTCAAATATGTACTAGTAGGCAGGGATACTAAAATGAAGAATGATTAGGAGGTTTTACATAAGATTGGCAATTCGTGTTTAACCATATAGGTCAACCCAAACACATTCTATTTATTAATAGTTTTAACTTTTAAGACCCATCAAGCCTAACAATCAACTAAGCAACACAATTTGGGTAACCTTTTAACAAATAGGCCACGTTGCCATGTTGATGACCCAAATATGGCTTTTTTCAAACCTTTTTAACAATTAATAATTAAACAAAAACTTCTAATAGTTAAATTGATAATGTAACAATATTAAAATAGAATGCTACAAATTGAAGTTTTTTGAATGGTGGAAAAATTCTAATTTTTTCTTTCTTTTCTAACTATCATGATGGGAAAAACTTACCCCACTATATTCTATTAGTAGGGGAATTTAGGCCAAGTTGTAACTAATCTCCTAATCTGATATGTAACTGATCCACGTGTACTAATTCTATTTTGCACATGAGTAGTTCTATTTTGAACATGGTTAATTCTATTAATCACATGCAACTTTACAGGGCTGTTACTAACAGCAGACTTGCACTATTGATGTTCTGTTTCACAAGTGGCTAGAGGTCATAATTTTTTTTTTTTTTTTTTAAACTAAACAAACAGCAAAGAAATTAAGTTTTTTTATAAGGCAAATAATTATTAAAAAAAGGTCATAATTTCATTATAAAAAAAGAATAAAGTGAAAATAAAATAAAATCTATATGGTTATCAAAAAACAAACAGCAAAGAAATTAAGTTATCAAGGCAAAAAAAATATAAAAAAATAAACTTTATATAAAATATATAAATTAAAATAAATTAAAAAAATCTATATGGTTTAGAATTTATCTTCTACCAGAGTCACCAAAAATATTTAGCTACAGCCAGCAGGTGCCATCATAAGTTCATTTACAATTCTGATTTGAAATACATACAAGACTGAGCTCCACTCATTAGTCTCTTATCTCAGCAAAACCAAAGTGCACCAAATAATATATCACCCGCAGGTGATGCAATCTCTCACTCATAACTGAAAATAACTGAAACAACCACTCCCTATAAAACCCTTTATCTTGGGGCTCTCTCTCAAAAACTCTTCAACATTTCTGCACTAATTAATCACTCTGTCCTTTATTTCCCAAACATACAAACACCCTTCTCCCTCTCAAAAGCTCTTGTAGAGATAGATATATCAATGGCTAAACCTAAACAAGATCAAGACAAGTTTGATCTTGACTTCTCCAGAGTTAACGAGTTGTTTCATTACATGCAAGCATTGCATGAACCTACTAGCCTAATGATCATGCGTATTCTGGAACTGCAGATAAACATACAAGACTCGAGAAACAGGTTCATCGACTCTCGAACAAGGCCTGGCTTTCAAGAAAAAGCTCCTGTCAGAAACAGGGAGAGTCAGGGGAGCTACAATGAGTTTCAAATTCTATGGAAGCGTCTCAATGATACTCTTCTTGGAGGTGGCGGAGGTAGCAACCCTGCAGGAGCTAGCAGTGATGCAGTGTCGAGACACATCTTTGGATTATTTTTGATAAAGGAAATTGAAGAGAAGATGGGGTCAGACTCATCAGTTAAAAGATTGGAACAAGATTTACGCGCAAGTATAACAATGGATGATGCAGGTAGTGGTGTAAGAGTCAAGAATGAAGAAGGTGTTGAGGTTTCAGAACTAAATTTGCAAGTACTGAGGCGTACATGTGAAGAAGGATTCAAGAAAGCAAGTGAGAGTGGAAAGAAGAGTTTGATGGATTGCGTAAAAGAGTGTAAGAAATCTGATAAATTATTCAAGGTTCTGAATGCTATGAGGGTTCAAGTAGCTGAACTTAGGATTGAGCTGTCTCGTTTGATGGATGATTTCATGTTAATGATGTCGGGGAAAGAACAATGGGCAGAAAAGATTGGACGATTCATGTCTAAACTCAATGGTCTTAGTATTAAAAAGATTATCAAGTTACCGAAAAAGGAAAAAATTGAGGAAAGAAATCTGAAGAAACTCTTGAAAATAAGAAGCCCAATTGATGACCTAATAGATAAATTCCTCGAGCAAGTTCTAGATCTACTCTCTGATCAATTCATTGTGATAGCTCTGCATTTGGAATCTATTATGAGTCATCAACTTCATCCGGAATCACAGGACTTTATGAAGGTGGAACTGGCTGCCTACAAATGTGGTCTCAAGCAATCTGAGGAGATGCTGAAGGGTATAGGGGAGAATATTAATATATTGAAGGCAATAGTTTCATCCAAACTAGATTGTAAGGACAAGAAGATGATTGACGATTTGTATTTTATGGAGTCTATGATAGTTCGATATTGGAATAAATGAGGATTTTCATACAAGATGGAGTGAAAGGTTTGAGGCTCAATTTCTTTGCTCTTGTGGTGTGTCCAAAGCTCCCACGCAAAGGTTAAGAAGGTGCAAAGGTTAGATAATGATAGATTAGATATAAAGTTCTGTTCTTTTTTATTGATTTGACGTTGTGGGATTTCTTTAGTTTTGTTGGTAGTAGAACACATTGCTTGTCAGTTGTTTGGTGCACAGATTTAAAGATCAATTGTAGTTGGGAAAATGGATTGAAATTGTAAACTTTTGCCAAATAAAGAATTTTTTGATAACGGTAAATAGTTAATGAATTTGAGTTCTGGTTTGCTCCCTCCCTTGTTTCCTTGTATTTTGCTCAATGTCCACAACTTAGTTGAAAGATTGAGTGAACTTTTGTCAAGGGTTATTGGATTCTTTTTAAGTGTTAAACTTAAATGGGAAGATTGTTTGTATTTGGGTCATTTGAAAGAATATCAACAAAAGTGTCAAACCTATCTCATTTTCAAAAATGTGAAAGAAGAAGAGAGAATATGGTTAATATTCTCTTAGTCAATTCAGAAAATTATTGTAAAATGTCTAGGAGTTCAACAGAATAAATATGCTTGATCAGTCTTGGAAGGACTGTAAGTTGAATTTGCTTTTCTTCTGCTAAGTGGATTTCACTATATATCATGTTATTAATCCCCCAAAAAGAACTTTTATGAAGCCTAACTCTGATATAATGGAACCTGCGTGCATGACCATGACCTTAAAATATCAATGTTGTGTCAGACTATGAATTCTTGAAAGCTTAACCAATGGTGTTGATAACCAGAAGGAAAAGTTTGTGCCCGTAGTGAAACTTAGCATTTAAAAGCAGCATTTCACATTGATAATATAGTAAAACCTTTGCATCTTCTTTGTAATGAATTCGAAGGAGGAGTGTTGTAAAAAAACCATGTTATGAATTTAGCCTTTCTCAAAATACACTCCTCAAATGTGCACCAACCACAAAGTTGCAGGTTGTTGCCCTTATAACCCATTACTTCATCATGCATAATAGTTGTGAATTTCAGTTTTGAACTATGTCTTGCTATACTTGTCTCTTTAAGAAAAACTGTCAAGACAGAACAAACCTATCTGGATTAGACTTCACAAACGAAGAAGGTAAAATTCTAGTGTCATTATCTTGTGGTCATTGTGGAAGTTTACAGCCAAACAATTACCACATACCGTTTCTTTTTCTTCTATTTTCTTTACCGAAAACAATTTGAACCTTCAGCTAGAGCATGCTGTTGGGGCAGCATTGCTGTCCCGGAATTTCTTGTTGAAAGAATCAGAAAGGCACCACAATAAGTGACCAGGGATCTCCTACAAGTGTTCTACTCTGTCTTTCAAAATATAAGAAGATATTCAAAAAAATATTATTATTGTCAGTGAATCTCTTGTATGTAGGCTGTGTAGAAAGATATTGTGATACTCTTTAATTAATCATTAATTTATCAAAATTAATTCTAAATCAATATTCAGGCATTTCTTTTCAAAATTCGTATGATACAGAAGATGAAAACAGAGTTGCTAGTATAAAATATGAAGACATACCGACATGGTTGCAATGGTTTTATTATATTCTATCATGTGAAAAATATTGGGTTGCTTAATCCATATCCTTGTGAAGGTGCCTCTCTACACTGATGACCATCCTAAAAAGTGATGGAGAAATATAGTGTTCAAGTGGCTTGTGTTATTCATTTTGAGCTGAAGTTAGCTGTTGATTCAAACAATTTCTCCTGTATTGGGAACAATATCCTCTTAGATATATATAAGCCAATGGCAGGTCATCAACAGTCTATTATCAATAGAATATTTCCAATTCTTTTGTGAATAACATGGTGACAAGCTGTGTTCCAAAATTAACTAAGCAATCTAATTTGTACCTCCTTGTATGCTCTGATATCTTTTTCTTTGTTCAGGATAAGGTGTTTCATATCTTGTTTCATATTTAAAAACTGAAGCGTGGCATTTGTAGTTGTTGTGCTCCTATTGAGCTATATTAGCATAGCATTTCAATCCATTTCGATCCACTCAGTCCACATTGGTTGTAAAATCTATTAGTAAATAATTAAATGCATTAATTATAATTAATCAAATAATAAGATCTTTTAAATAATGCATCTTATGAATGTTTTCATTTAATTTTTTTAATAGTAAAAAAAAAATTAAATGATATCATTTACTAACTAAAAAATTTACAAAGTGACATAATTGGTTAGTTATACATCAACAACATAATAAGCTTTCCTAATTATTTTTTAGTGATACTATAGTTAGTACACATTACATATAAGTCTTACAAAACTATATAATATCTAAAAGATTAAGCATAACATTATTGGTTGCTACGCTCCTTCTAAGTCAATTCAGCAAAGCATTTCGGTCCATTCCATCCAGTTTGGTCATTCAGTCCACTTTGATTCATTCGGTCCACTTCATCCCATTCAGTCCATTTCAATCTTATTCGGTATATTTTGGTCTTATTCATTCCACTTTGGTTCATTCAGTCCAATTCGGTCTATTTAGTCCAACTAGGTCTTATTCGCTCCACTTTGGTCTTATTCATTTCACTTGTATCCATTCGGTCCACTTCGGTCTATTCAATCCAACTAAGTCTTATTCACTCCAGTTTAGTCCAAAAGAGAAGGGGGGGAGTGATTGTTAGCATTTAAAGTTTTCCAAAAAAAGGATTACAATTTAATAATTGCCAACTAGAGTGCTTCCTCCTAAGACAATACTCTTTTCCTTGCCTTCCTCTTGCTTGTCCCAATCGATTTATTATTTTATGTAACAGTTGTAAATAACATCCCTCTCCATGTAAGAGGGAATAGTATACAGTCACTATACAAGATATCACCTCTTCCCCCAATGGGAAGAGAGAAAAAGTCAAATTACTATTTTGGTTTTTCAACAATGTAATGTCGGCAGCTCATACAAAACACCCACACACTATCTAGTTGAAAACAAGATTAATGTTTTGTTATATACTGTAGCCAATCACCACATTGTATGTAATCTCCTAATCTGATATGTAACTGACTCACGTGTACTAATTATATTTTGCACATGGTTAATTCTATTAATCACATGGGACTTTACAGGGCTATTACTATTTACTAACAGGAGACTTGCACTCTTGATGTTCTGTTTCACAAGTGACTTGAGGTAACTGAAACAACCATTCCCTATATATAAAAATCCTTATTTTGGAGCTCAGGCTCTCTCAAAAACTCACAAGAAACACACACACTCTCTCTCTCTCAGAACCTTTTTGTAGAGATATCAATGGCTAATCAAGATCAAGACATGGTTGATCTTCACTCTGCCAGGGTTGCCAAGTTGTACCATTGGATGTATATATTGCATGCACAGACTCGCAAAAATATCATGCATCTTGAGTCACTGCAGAGTATTACACAACCCTTGACAAAGTGGTTCACTGACTTGATAACAAAGCCTTTTTTCCCAGCAGAAGATACTGCCAGATTCAGGGAGACCGTGAATGAGGTTCCAAATTTGTTGAAGAGTATCAGTGATGCAGCGACGGGGCAGTACTTAGGTAAGGTGATAAAGGCCTACGGAGAGATGATGGGGTCTGACTTATCATATGATCAAGGTGATAAAAGATTGGAACAAGATTCCGGCATAATGATAGCTGCAGCAAGTGGTGGTGTAACATTCAAGAAAGAAGAAGGTCGCGAGGCTTCAGAACAAAGAGAGCAAATACTGAGTAAAAGTGAAGAAGGATTCAAGAAAGAACGAATTGGTGGAACTGGAAAGAAGAGTTCGATGGAGTGCATAAAAGAATCTGATAAAGAATTTGGGGTTCTTAATGTGATAACGGTTCAAGCAAAAGAAGTTGGAATTTTGCTGTCTCGTTTGATCGTTGATTTCATGTTTCTGATGTCAGGGAAAGAACAATGGGCAGAAAAGATTGAAAGTTTCAAGTCTGAACTCAAAGGTGTAAGTATTAAAAATGAGAACTCCATGGTGATTAACAAGATTATCACTCTACTGGAAAAGGCCAAAATTGATGAACCAATGAAAGGAACGTGGGATGGTATGGAGCAAACAGAGCTAGATGAAAGCACTCGGAAGGAAAGCTTGAACAGAAGCCCAATTGATGAGCTATTTGATAAATACCTTGAGAAAGCTTTAGATCTACTCCAACCTCAATTCATTGAGATATCTATGCATTTGGAATCTATTATGAGTCATCCACTTCTTCCCGAATCACAGAACTTAACGAATGTGGCGCTCTCCAAATTCATATGTGATCTCAAGAAATATGAGGAGAAGCTGAAGCGTATACGGGAGGATATTAATAAACTGAAGGCAATGGTTTCATCCAAACAAGAGCGTAAGGACGAGAAGATGACTGAGACTTGGATCTTTGTAGAGTCTATGATAGCTGAACTGTGGAATCAATCAGAATCTTCATACAAGGAGTGAAAGGTTTGAAGCTTAATTTAAAGGATCTTGTAATGTCCAAAGCTCCCACAAAAAGGTTAAGAAGGTGCAAAGGTTGAATAATGACAGATTAGATACAAATTTCTGTTCTGTTTACATATTTGGTGTTATGGGATTTCTTTGGTTTTGTTGGTAGTAGTACACACTGCTTGTTAGTTGTTTGGCGCAGAGATTTAAACACCAATTGTAGTTGGGAAAATGGATTGAATGTGTAAGCTTTGCCAAATAAACATGTTTTTGATAATGGTAGATAGTTAATGAGGAATTTGAGTTCTGGTTTGCTCCCTCACTTATTACACTGTATTTTGCTCAATGTCCCCAACTAGGTCAAAAGATTGAGTGAACTTTTGTAAATGGTTCTTGGATTCTTTTTAAGTTCTGAACTTAAATGGGAAGATTGCATGTAAATTTGGGTCATTTAAAGCATTTCAACAAAAGTATCAAACCTATCTCATTTTCAAAAATGTGAAAGAAGAAGAAAGAATTAGGTTAATATTCCATTAGTTTAATTCAGAAAATTATGTTAAAATGTCTTGTAGTTTGACTAAACAATGATACATTAGATATGAAATATTCGGACACGCCCAACATGGTTTCAATGGTTTATTTCTTTTTATTAAATTAAAAACTATTGGGTTTCTTAATCTATTTACTTGTGATGGTGCCTCCATACACTGACAACCATCTTAAAAAGTAATGGAGGAATATGATGTTCATGGAGGTGAGTTCCAGTTTGAAATATGTCCTACTTTAGTTTTCTCTATATTCCTGGAGGTTCCCTTTATGGAAGGGTAACTTGCTTTTACTATAAAATAATAGAAAGCTTAGAACTTGTAAGACAATGATTTATTCCCAATACAGTTTTCCTTGTCCCAGTTTGTCAAAGTAATCAACTCTGTATTCCACTGGGTGTGTTTAAATGTGGGTTTAGTTAACCGTGTCACAGAGAAATGAGAGAGATAGATCGATGTTAGATAATTTGATTTAATCCAAAGAGAAGTATTGCAATTAAAGAGTGCCTGCCATGTTGAAGTCCAGCATCAATCTAGTACATCGTTCTAATATTGACGTTGGGAATTGAGGGGGGTGAGACCACAATGCTAGGTAGTTTACAAAGTCAAAAATCTGGAGGTAATGCACGGTTATCTACCATACATATATAGAGGATAAGCAAGGTCCATACTCCATACACTTTTCTTCCCTCTATTTTAGAGCACCAAAATTCTGGACTCCTACACCATATGATATTTATAGGCCAAGACTTCATCATAATGATCAAGGGGCAGCAACAGAGTTTCAGGTCATTGATATGAGACGTGCTTAAAAACCGCTAAAGATATGGAGCTGGAACTCTTCATGTTGGTTGCAATAGAATTCAATTGTGACATGAAAAAAGCCGCAGCCTGGTAAACTGATGCAGGAGGCCATAAACTACTACCTTAAATACAGAGAGGTCAACTAATTGAAATTGTACTATTTACTAGAATGAGTTGTACTTGAAAATAAAAATGGGACATCTGGCAGAGGATGCAAAAAGATCAAAGCACAATGCAGAAGGTGGAAAATCCTGCATTCAAGCACAGCAAACAACAAATGGGCAAGGAAATTAATATTGTATGCAAAGCAGACAAATCAGGATTGTATATGGAGAAAGGAAGGAGCAGAATTCCTAAACCAGATCCTTGCCTCTGATGCATTCCACACTCAATAAATAAATATAAATATCTACCTTTTAATTAAAAAAAGAATCCTTGAAATTTTTTTAAAATCTCAACTGAGCAACACAAACCACCGCGCACCCTTGGTGCAGTGATAACTCCACAAGTATAAGTGCTTGTGGGATGTGGATGTAGGGTGTGGAGGGCAAGGGCTGGGGTTTAAGTCTCCAGATTGGAGTTTCACACACATATACACTTAGATTAAAAAAAAAAAAAAAAAAAAAAAAAAAAAACCTTGAGCAACACAATTTGGGTAACCTTTTAACAAATAGGCCACGTTGCCATGTTGATGACCCAAATATTCAACCTTTTTAACAACTAGGGAAATTTAGGCCAAGTTGTAACTAATCTCTTTATTACGATAATAAAATTTGAATGATCATTGCAAAAAGGCTAACAAGAGAAAATCCATGCTCGTGACTCAAGACATTAAGGGATGGTCTTTGTTGGCCATGGTATTAAGGAGTCGGAGAGAGCTTTTGTGTATGGCTAAACTATTATATGAAGTTTGGGCGTGGATGAATAACTAATCAATCAAAATTTGTAAATTGTCCACAACAATTTCACAACAAATCATATATGGTAAGTTATTATTGGTTGTTATGGGTAGGCAAAAAAATAATTTAAACTGTGAATTCAAATTAAAACTAATAACAACTTACCATATATGTTTTGTTGTGAAAATGTTATGTTGCACTTCTCTAGATTTTATGGATAAAAAGTAATCCAGGGAAGGATTTGAACTACCATGAAACCATTTGTACGTGTTGTCACTTTGGGGAACAATAACCGATATATAATTCCTTTTCTAGGGTCCAGAGTTTTATGGCTTACGGAAAAAATAAAAATAAAAATTTGTCGTCATTCTTTCTAATTAATCATTTGTTTTGAAGTACTATTTGTATGCACAAGTCATGTAAATCAGCAATTTTTCAACAAACAAAAAAAAATATCAATCTACCACCTTAAGAGTGGTTCTAAATGATGAGGATGAATATATTTCTTTTCCCCTAAACATTGACAAGATTTTAATTATGATCTACTCCAGCTCTATTATTCTACCTCTTTATTACCTGAAAATTAATTCAATAGAGTAGGAAAGTCATTGTTTTGTTAAAAATTGTATCAAATTCCTAATTTGACTTTGTAACGATTCCGCTCCAACTATGCAAATATTGTCCGCTTTGAAGCTCATACCCCTTATGGTTTTGTTCTCTCCCAAAGCACACAGCAGGGGAAGAAAAGGCATATGTATCATGAAACCGTACCTCTATCCTCATCTTCCTCAAATCTTCCAAGATTTGTTCTTGTCTAGTCAACAGTGTTGCCAAATTTCCTGCAGACTTCCTACTTAAGGCATCAGTCACCAAAAATATTTAGCTACAGCCAACAGGTGACTTCATAAGTTCATTTACATTCTGTTTTGAAATACATGTAAGACTGAGCTCCACTCATTATTCTCTTATCTCAGCAAAACCAAAGTGCACCAAATAATATATCACCCGCAGGTGATGCAATCTCTCACTCATAACTGAAAATAACTGAAACAACCACTCCCTATAAAACCCTTTATCTTCGGGCTCTCTCTCAAAAACTCTTAAACATTTCTGCACTAATTATTCACTCTGTCCTTTTATTTCCCAAACATACAAACACCTTCTCCCTCTCAGAAGCTCTTGTAGAGATGGATATATCAATGGCTAAACGTAAACAAGATCAAGACAAGTTTGATCTTGACTTTTCCAGAGTTAACGAGTTGTTTCATTACATGCAAGCATTGCACGAACCGACTCGCCTAAAGAGCACGCATATGCTGGCACTGCAGATGAACATACAAGACTCAAGAAACAGGTTCGTTAACTCTCGAACAAGGCCTGGCTTTCAAGAAAAAGCTCCTGTGAGAGTCCAGGAGAGTCAGGGGAGCTACAATGAGTTTCGAATTCTATGGAAGCGTCTCAATGATACTCTTCTTGGGGACGGCGGAGGTAGCAACCCTGCAGGAGATAGCAGTGATGCAGTGTCGAGACACATCTTTGGATTATTTTTGATAAAGGAAATTGAAGAGAAGATGGGGTCAGACTCATCAATTAAAAGATTGGAACAAGATTTACGCACAAGTATAACAATGGCTGATGCAAGTCGTGGTGTAAGAGTCAAGAATGAAGAAGGTGTTGAGGCTTCAGAACTAAATTTGCAAATACTGAGGCGTAAATGTGAAGAAGGATTCAAGAAAGCACGAGAGAGTGGAGAGAAGAGTTTGATGGATTGCGTAAAAGAGTGTAAGGAATCTGATAAATTATTCAAGGTTTTTAATGCTATGAAGGTTCAAGTAGCTGAAATAAGGATTGAGCTGTCTCGTTTGATGGATGATTTCATGTTAATGATGTCGGGGAAAGAACAATGGGCAGAAAAGATTGGACGATTCATGTCTAAACTCAATGGTCTTAGTATTAAAAAGATTATCAAGTTACCGAAAATGGAAACAATTGAGGAAAGAAATCTGAAGAAACTCTTGAAAATAAGAAGCCCAATTGATGACATATTAGATAAATTCCTTGAGCAAGTTCTAGATCTACTCTGTGATCAATTCATTGTGATAGCTCTGCATTTGGAATCTATTATGACTCATCGACTTCATCCGGAATCACAGAATTTTATGAAGGTGGAACTGGCTGCCTACAAATGTGGTCTCAAGCAATCTGAGGAGATGCTGAAGGGTATAGGGGAGATTATTAATATATTGAAGGCAATATTTTCATCCAAACTAGATTGTAAGGACGAGAAGACGATTGACGATTTGCATTTTACGGAGTCTATGATAGTTCGATATTGGAATAAATGAGATTTTCATACAAGATGGAGTGAAAGGTTTGAGGCTCAATTTCTTTGCTCTTGTAGTGTGTCCAAAGCTCCCACGCAAGGGTTAAGATGGTTCAAAGGTTAAATAATGATAGATTAGATATAAATTTCTGTTCTTTTTTACTGATTTGATGTTGTGGGATTTCTTTAGTTTTGTTGGTAGTAGTACACACTGCTTGTCAGTTGTTTGACGCAGAGATTTAAAGATCAATTGTAGTTGGGAAAATGGATTGAATTTGTATACTTTTGCCAAATAAACAATTTTTTGATAATGGTAGATAGTTGATGAATTTGAGTTCTGGTTTGCTCCCTCCCTTGTTACCTTGTATTTTGCTCAATGTCCAAGTTGAAAGATTGAGTGAACTTTTGTAAAGGGCTCTTGGATTCTTTATAAGCGTTGAACTTAAATGGAAGATTGTGTGTAAATTTGGGTCATTTCAAAGAATATCAACAAAAGTGTCAAACCGATCTCATTTTCAAAAATGTGAAAGAAGAACAGAGAGTATGGTTAATATTGTAATAGTTCAAATCAGAAAATTATTGTAAAATGTCTTGGGAGTTTAACAGAATAAATATGCATGATCAGTCTTGGAAGGACTGGAAGTTGAATTTGCTTCTCTTCTGCTAATTGGATTTCACTATATGGCATGTTACTAATCCCCCAAAAAGAACTTTTATGAAGCCTAACTCTGATATAATGGAACCTGTGTGCATGACCTCAATATATCAATGTTGTGTCAGACTATGAATTCTTGTTAGCTTGACCAATGGTGTTGATAACCAAAAGGAAAAGTTTGTGCCCGTAGCAAAACTTAGCATTTAAAAGTAGCATTTCACATGGACAACACAGTAAAACCTTTGCATCTTCTTTGTAATGAATTCGAAGGAGGTGTGTTGTAAAAAACCCATGTTATAAATTTCAGTTTCAAACTATGTCTTGCTATACTTGTCTCCAAAAAAAAAAAACTGTCAAGACAGAACAAACCTACCTGGATTAGTTTTCACAAACGAGAAGGTAATTGTCATTATCTTGTGGTCATTGTGGAAGTTTACAGCCAAACAATTACCACATACCGTTTCTTTTTCTTCTATTTTCTTTACCGAAAACAATTTGAACGTTCAGCTAGAGCTTGTTGTTGGGGCAGTTTTGCTGGCCTGGAATTTCTTGTTGAAAGAATCAGAAAGGCACCACATTAGCTGGCCAGGGATCTCCTACAAGTGTTCTACTCTGCATTTCAAAATACAAGAAGATATTCAAAAATATTATTATTGTCAGTGAATCTCTTGTATGTAGGCTTTGTGGCAAAATTTGCTCAACAGCATCTTTTTAGAAAAATGTTTTTTGAAAATCGAGTTTCTCAAACTCAATTTACACTTGACCTTGATTAAAAAAAAAAAAAAGGTGGAACTCGAGTTTAGTAAACTCGAGTTCCATTTAAAAAAAATAACAGAACTCGTGTTTCCTACACTTGAGTTCGATTTGGGTTTTTTTTTTTTTTTTAAAGCATGGAACTAGAGTTTAGTAAACTCGAGTTCCACCTTTTTTTTTCTTTTTTAAATCAAGGTCAGGCATAAATCGAGTTTGAGAAACTCGATTTTGGGTTGGAACTCAAGTTTTACAAACTCGATTTTCAAAAAAAAATCCAACTTACTAAATAACTTCAAACGCGTGCTAGCCACCGAATTTTTTCCAAAAAATGTACTGTTGAGCAAATTTTGCCTAGGCTTTGTAGAAAGATAATGAGAAACCCTTAGTTAATTTTACTCATCAACTTATCAAAATTAATTCTAACTCACTATTCAGGCATTTCTTTTCCAATTTCATATGATACAGAAGATGAAAACAGAGTTGCTAGTATAAAATATGAAGACATACTGACATGGTTGCAATGGTTTATTCTATTCTACTAGTTGCGGACCCGTGCGTTGTACGTGATAATTTTTTAGATAAAAAATTATTTTAGTCCCTAACTTTATAAAGAGTTTTTTTTTTTTTTTTTTTAAATAGTTTTATCATATTTTTCATAATCTTGTCTATAACATTTTTTACCATTATCATATATTTTTTGGTTGATGATTTGAATAACATAG
This sequence comes from Quercus aquifolioides, assembly GCA_019022515.1. Classification (NCBI taxonomy): domain Eukaryota; kingdom Viridiplantae; phylum Streptophyta; class Magnoliopsida; order Fagales; family Fagaceae; genus Quercus; species Quercus aquifolioides. Next base: position 67,846,139 of record CM032328.1, read on the forward strand.
GCATTAAATAATAGGTAAAACTATTAATTAATTTTTTTTTTTTTTTAAGTCATGGTGTATGAAGATTATGATTATATATATATATATATATAATTTTTCTAGTTAGAGTTTGATCAGTTTGAAGTTTAAATTTTGTATTATTATATTTAATTGTTGATTTTATTGCACCATAAATTTTTCAATATCCTTTGTATAGCCATCTCTATTTTATTTCTTGCTTCTCTTGACCACCTTTTTATTTTCCAAATAACAGTTATTAATTGATGTTTGATTTCATTTCTTTTTTTCTTCCTTCATTTATTCTTTATTACTTTGTATGTTCCCTTGCTAGTTGTAAATTTTATGATTATCAATAAGAAATAGATATCACGGATGGCTTAAATAGTTATAGATGTAGTTACCTTAGTGGTATGTCAAAGGGTTTTTTTTTCTTTTTTTTTCTTTTTTTTTTTTCCTTCTGAATTTTCAAGGAAATATGAAAGGCATTTCTCTAATTTGGTCTCAATCAATTAAGATATCTATAATATATTAATGGAAGTTGTAGGGACACGATTTTTAGACCAGGCCCCAAAATGTATGGGATCTTGGCCCAGTGAGCCCAGTACAATGAATTTATAGAGAGTGGGTCAAAGAGCTAGGCTTTAGTGCATGGATAACAGTTAATAAGGTGTTCATGACAATCAAACAGAGATGAACTGAGTTTATCAAAGAAGGTTTGTTCTCGGCACAATCAGAGGGGTTTTGTTTTAGTAAATATTGGATGAGAATGGTTACAAGAGTTCTTGAGATTGCTACAGTGCTTTCTCTCTCAATTGTCGGCCCCCTTTTCTCTAAGTTTCTACCCTTATTTATACTACATCTATTCCTTCACCTTTACCCAACACGTGGACAGTTAATGGTTTATCTTGATACTTGTCCCATCAGCCCCCTCTAGAAGTCTTCTGGGGTGGTTGTAAGGCTGCAATAATACTGTGCAGAGGTCACTCCCTCATTAATGCGGCCAGGGAGTTAGCTGGGGTGCATTCAATGCGGTGACAGCAGCTTTTCCCAAGATATTTTGGGATTCTTCTGTCTTTTGTTCCTGCAATGCTTATCCATATTTCCAGAACTTCATGGATCGCACCTCTAGATGGCAAGCATCCTTTACAGACCTCGGCCTTGGCTAGCCGAGGACAAATTCATCCTCGTCAAAAACTCCTAGGTCATTATGTTCAATATTGTCTTCCTTATCCACTAGCATGGGTTTCCTTGGCTATACTTACCCATCCTCAGACGGCCCCTTATCCTCGGCTTGGACCCCAAGCCCAAAATCCAGTTGTATGATCTGGGCCCATGACCCCACAGAAGTAATAATGAGCCTTAAATTTTTTTTAAATGTATGAAGTGGTTAGGTTAATGGTATGTCAAAGGTTTTATAAAAATAATTCAAAAAATAATTCCAAGGAAATGTAAAAAGCCTTCCTTTGAAAAGAAGAAATTTTTTTTTTTTTTTTTTGAAAAAAAAAAATCTAAGTTAAAATAGATGAATATGTAAAGGTAAAATTATATGAAAAGTTAAAACTACCTAAGATGAACGTTTAACCACTTGTAGATGTGTGTTTTTGAAAGACTAAAAGTGTACACAATTGCTTTAATTGGAACTATATAACTATGCAAATATTGTTGCGAGTGGTTCCATCATTTGCAAATTATCAAGTTTGGTGGTCTTACAAAACAAATATTTTATTTTGCAAAAAACTTTTACATGAACTCCTCTTTTGTGACAACCTTTTTTTTTTTTTTTTTTTTTGCCAAAACAACTTAAGAATATTAAGACTTAACTTAACACGTGGTAGTTGTAAAACACGTCAGTCATATCAAAAATAGAAAGATTTAAATATTTAAAAAAACAATTTTAGTAGATTGTAATATAAAACATTTTTTCTCAATATTTTATGAAACTTTTCCCATTTGATCAATATTGTTGGCATCCTTTAAAGATGATACATAATATTTTTGAAAAGAAGAAGAAGAAACAGAGATGATGCTAACACATAATATAAAATTATTAAGTTTGCGTGATTTAAATTTGTGGCAAAAAAATATTAATGTATCTATGATAAAAGTTTTTATCTAAATGATATACAGTAGTTCATATTTTTTTTAGACTTGATTCAATAAATTCATTCTCAATAGTCTTTTAAGTCTACAATTTGCTTAATCTATGTGCCTAAACACATTCAAAGGGTGCTATCTAAATTATGAATTATATGACCCTTTATCACAAAAATATATTGATTCCCCCAATGTATGGTAAAGGAATGCAAGTTTGTGTCTAGCCATTTTCTTGATTTGTGCTGCATAATTTAATAGTATGGAGGATGTGACTGGATTTAAATGTTGAATAAAATAAGATAAAAGGAAAAAATAGTAAAAATAAAATATATAGCAATAAACATCAAACTATCCAAGTCATTCTATGTAATATAATAACATTATATTATTATATACTATATGTATAGTGTAGTAGGATAATATTTAATAAAAGAGAATATAAAAGATAACAACTTAAAACACAAAACTAAGTTACGTCAACCAAAGTAGAATTCTAATTATATAACACAAAAATTCATCAACCTAAAGAATTGATGCAATAAAAAAAAAATATCAAACAAAAAATTAGAAACAAATTGAGAGAGAGAGAGAGAGAGAGAGAGAAGTAACCTTTTTTGTGTGAGAAAATTATGCACAGAATGAAAAAAAAAAATGTCAAATTTAGAGTAAGATGTTGAGAATAAGAAAAGTCAAAATAAAGGAAGATAAAAAGGTAGAGAAATAATGATATTAAGGTAGAAAGTAGTGGAGAGATGAAGAGGTAAAAGGGAGGGAGAGTTTGGGAAAATTAATAATAAAAATAATGGTTAAAAGATATTTTAATTTTTAAATAATGGAGTTTTTAAGTCACCTTAAAGGAGAAAGTGTTTAAAAAAATATATAAGAAAAATTGGAAGCAAAAAATGATGATGTGACTGCTGATGTGGCTCAACGTGAGCGTAGCAACGTTAAATGCTACACTTCAAGCTTTTAGTAATATATAGATATAGATTATGTGAAAAATATTGGGTTGCTTAATCCATATCCTTGTGATGGTGCCTCGCTACACTGATGACCATCCTAAAAAGTGGCTTGTGTTTATTCATTTTGAGCTGAAGTTAGCTGTTGATTCAAACAATTTCTCCTGTATTGGGAATAATATATATATATATATATATATATATATAAGCCAATGGCAGGTCATCAGCAGTCTATTATCAATAGGATATTACCAATCCTTTTGTGAATAACATGGTGACAAGCTGTGTTCCAAAATGAACTAAGCAATCTAATTTGTTCCTCCTTGTATTCTCTAATATCCTTCTCTTTTTCTTTGTTCAGGATAAGGTGTTTCATATCTATATGATATCTAAAAACTAAAACGTAGCATTTGTAGTTGTTATGGTCTATGGTCCTGTTGAGCCATATTAGCATAACATTTCAATTCATTTCAATCCACTCAGTCCACTTTGGTTGTAAAATGTATTAGTAAATAATCAAATACGTTAATTAATATTAATCAAATAATAAGTTCTTTTAAATAATGCATCTTATGAATGTTTTTATTTAATTTTTTCAACAATAAAAAGAACATTTAAATGATATCATTTACTAACTAAAAAAAATTACAATGTGACAGAATTGATTAGTTATACATCAACAACATGATAAGAAAATTCCTAATTATTTTTAGTGATACTGTAGTGAGTACAAATTTTTTTACATATAAGTCTTACAAAACTATATAATATCCAAAAGATTAAGCATAACATTATTGGTTGCTAGTGCTACACTCCTAAGTCAAATCAGCGTAGCATTTCGGCTCATTTTAGTCCTTTCCTTCCACTTTGTTCATTTAGTCCACTTCTACCCCATTCAATCCATTTCAATCTTATTCAATCCACTTTGGTCTTATTCGGCCCAATTCGGTCTTAGTTGGTCTATTCGGTCTCATTCGGTCCACTTAGAGCTTATTTGGTCCACTTCGGTCTGTTTAATCAATTAGGTCTTATTCGCTCCACTTCAGTCCAATTCGGTCTTATTTGGTCCATTCAATCTATTTTGGATAATTGGGCCTTAAATTGATTCTTTTTGTAGATTGTATTTTTCATTTTTTCGCTCAATTTTTTTGCCTTCTTAATTTTTGGGTTTGATATATGATTAATTAGCCAAGTGAATTAATTAATCAAATTAATATGCAATATGCGTGGCAACACAAACAATCACCAATTAAAATAAGTGCAGCAGAAATTAAATTGACACGGTGATTTATTTACGAATAGAGAAAACTAACACGGCAAAAGCCTCACCGAGTGATTTTAAGGTCATCACTCCCGAGAATCCACTATTATCAAAACAAGTGGTTACAAGTAAAGGAATCCTAATACCTTATACCAACCTACAGTTGAACTCTTACCCCAATACCCAATTGGACTTGTTCTGTAGTGACAATCTCTCCTTGTAATGCAGGGTTTCCAGTACGTGACTAACCAATTGCGCGGATCCCAGTACGCGACTTCAATCACCAACTAGAAAAGGTTGTTGGCTGCAAAGTTCTTCAGTTCATCTAGACGATGAAGATCAAGAAAATGCTTGGTCACAAAACCATACGGTGCACAAACACAGCAACTTCTTCACAAGAACGATGAACTAGGGCAAAACTCTATCTCCAGTCATAATTTGCTTGAACAAACTTTGCTCAACACTTGTGCAACTTGTGTCCACTTTGACAGCCCTTAAAATAATCTTTTTATATGTCTAGGGTTGTGAAAAAAGAAAACTCAAACACATAATCACGGATTGGAAGAAAACAAAACAGAGAATCTGTTTTTCTTAAACCTCGACAGATAGCCATCTGTCGAGCAGCTGTCAAGCCACGGGGTTGGAATAGCTCTTCAAGCTCAATAGATACTTGCTGTCGAGCTAGCTGTCGAGCTTTAATGAACTTGCACTTTTCATCTTGAATCTTGGACAGACTTGCATGTCTTCAACACTTGATCTTGAAACAAAGTTTCTTGAAGTATTAAACACATCCTAGATCTACCCAAATACAAGTAAAGTGCGTTTTGTCAAAGAATTAGCCAATTACATAAAATAGTGACATATGTTCCTAACTAGTGAATCACATATGTCCTAATAGGGTTGGAAAGTATGAAATTTTATTTTATTTGAGCCAAATTCTTTAGCTTTGGTCTAAAAAATACAAATAAAATAGGTATTAGAAATATAAACCCTAATAAAATTAGTAATTGTATTCTAGTGCTGGTTAAAGTACTCGTGTGGAGAAGCCACAAAACACTGACAACTGATAGCCAAAATTAGGAATAAATGTTTAGACTTTAATTTTATGTAAGTTGAAAAACTGAGAGCAAAAATATGTCTAATTTAAGTGTTATACATTGCTTATGAAGATTTAAGTCAAAATTCAAGAACAATCAAGCTACAGAAAGAAGAATTCATAATCTGCAAAACTCGACCGATCAAAAGAAAGGCTTGGTCAATCGAAAATCGTGTTCTGCAGAATTTAATTCAAGCCCAAAGCTTGCGAAAACATTTAGGGCTTATGTCCAATACTACCTAGTATAAAAGGAAAACCCTAAATACGTTTCAAAAGTTCTTGGAAGTCTTGTGAATTACTCCTATGAGATTTGTGAAAAGGTACTCGGAGATTGCATGTCATGATAAGGTACTCGGAGATTGTAATCTGAGAACTTTTTGCAAAAAAATTTCATAACTTTTCATAAAACTGGAACTTTTTGTAATCCTAAATAGGCAATCTAAATTTTTCATAACTTTTACCTTTATTTGAACATCCTTGCCATGTCAGGGTTTTGGAGTCAAAAGGGAAGGGGGGGAGTGATCATTAGCATTTAAAGGTTGCCAAAAGAGATTACAATTTTTCATAGAGAATACTATTTTCCTTGCCTTCCTCTTACTTGTCCTAATCGATTATTATTTTATGTAACAGTTGTATATAACATCCCTTTCTATGTTAGAGAGAATAGTATGTAATTGCTACAAAAAAATCACCTCATCTCCCAACGGGGAGAAGGAAAAAAAAAAAGTCAAATTACTATTTTGGCCTTTCAACAAGGTAATGTTGGCAGCTCATACAAAACACCCACACACTATCTAGTAGAAAACAAAATTAATGTTTTGTTACATACTGTAGTCTGTAACCAAAATTACCACATTGAATCGAATTTAGCCAACCGGATCGAAATGGGCAAAATGCACCTGGATGGACCAAAATTGAGTCCAAGATGTAACTAATCTCCTAATTTGATATGTAATTGACCCATGTGTACTAATTATATTTTTCATATGACTAATTATATTTTGCACATGTGGGACTTTACAGGGCTATTACTATTTACTAACAGGAGACTTGCACTCTTGATGTTCTGTTTCACAAGTGCTTTACATGGTCCGTGATGAATGATATACATAAAAGACTCTCCACTCACTAGTCTCTTATCTCAGCAAAACCCAAAGTGCACCAAATAATATATCACCCGCAGGTGATGCCATTTTCACTCATAACTGAAAATAACTGAAACAACCATTCCCTATGTATATAAAATCCTTATTTTGGAGCTCAGGCTCTCTCAAAAACTCACAAGAAACACTCTCACTCTCTCTCTCAAATGCTTTTTGTAGAGATATCAATGGCTAACCAAGATCAAGACATGGTTGATCTTCACTCTGCCATTGCCAAGATGTATCGTTGCATTTATGCATTGCATGCAGAGACTGGCAAAAATAACTTGTATCTTGAGTCACTGCAGGAGAGTACACAACTCTTGACAAAGTGGTTCACTGACTTGATAACAAAGCCTTTTTTTTCCAGCAGGAGAAACTGCCAGATGCACATCGCGAATGAGGTTCTAAATTTATTGAAGAGTTTCAGTGATGCAGCAAGGAGGCAGTACTTAGGTAAGGTGATGAAGGCCTTCGGAGAGATGATGGGGTCTGACTTAATGGATGATCAAGGTGATAAACTCGAACAGGAGGCTAAAAGATTGGAACAAGATTCCGGCATAATGATAGCGGCAGCAAGTAGTGGTGTAACATTCAAGAAAGATGAAGGTGGCGAGGCTTCAGATCAAAGAGAGCAAATACTGAGGAGTAAAAGTGAAGTAGGATTCAAGAAAGAACGAGTTGGTGGAACTGGAAAGAAGAGTTCGATGGAGTGCATAAAAAAGCCTAAAGAATCTGATAAAGAATTTGGGGCTCTGAATGTGATAAAAGTCCAAGCAAATGAAGTTGGGATTTTGCTGTCTCATTTAATCGTTGATTTCATGTTTCTGATGTTAGGGAAAGAACAATGGGCAGAAAAGATTGAAAGTTTCAAGTCTGAACTCAAAGGTGTCAATATTAAAAATGAGAAAATCCCTTAACAAGATTATCACTCTACTGGAAAAGGCCAAAATTGATGAACCAATGGAAGGAAAGTGGGCTGGTATGGAGCAAACAGAACTAGATGAAAGCACTCAGAAGGAAAGCTTGAACAGAAGAAGCCCAATTGATGAGCTGTTTGATAAATACCTTGAGAAAGCTCTAGATCTACTCCAACCTCAATTCATTGTTGAATGCTCGAAAATGTGTGAAAACACGAGAGCTATTTAGACCCCCAAATTAAAGATACGGCTCGATTGATTTTACTCTAACTTAATACTAAGTGCGGAAAAGAGTAAATGCGAGCGGATAAACAAACAAGCTACTCTAACCATAATCATAATAACACAGCAGTAAAATGAAAGGTAAAAGAGTAGGAAAGAAGAATACAAACACAAGATAACACGTCGATGTGTTATCGAAGAGAAAACCGAAGAACTCAGCAAAAAACCTCTCCGCCGCCCTCCAAGCGGTAATCAATCCACTAGACAATCAGTTAAGATACATGAGTTAGCAAGAGACCCACCAAGCCTAATCTACCCGATGCACCTAAGCCTTCCAAGCTATTACTACAACAAGGCTTCTCGGAACTGTGTCTTGTCTAGCTCTCCAGATCCCATAATACGCCTGATTGCATCCGCCAAAGCCTAGCTTCTTCCAATGCTTCTCGGAACTGTGTCTTGTCTAGCTCTCCAGATCCCACAATACGCCTGATTGCATCCGCCAAAGCCTAGCTTCTTCCAATACTTCTCAGCAGCACCAAAACCTCACTTGACACTCTAAAAGAGTGTGGTAAGTATTTGGACTATCAACCTCTCAATGGTATGAAAATGGAGAGGTAGGATTTGAGAAAAATTCACAAGCAATTGTGTAGAGAAATGTGAGTATAACAATCTTTAACTCTCAAGATTTGTGGCTAGGATTTTCTCTCAGAAGAACTCATCAACATCTGTGGATAATGGAGGTATATATATAGTGTGGGTACAGAAAGTGTGTATCAGAAATGACAATTTGGCAAAACAGAATGTTTCGCGAGTATCTCGCGGGAAGGCCTTACCCGCGAGACACTCGCGAACCCGCAAGACACTCGCGAAAACCAGCTGTCTCCATCCTATCTTGACTCTTCGCATTTCAGTCATGTGCAAGGCACATGCATTACTTTGCGGGATGCTTACTCGCGAACTACCCGCGAAAACACTTCAGTCTTCAATTTGCCTTGAGTCTTCACACACTCTCTTTCACACACAACCCTTACAATGAAATCCCACATTAAATACAGGGTACAAAAAATTGAACAAAATTACAATAAAATTTGGCACGGAATTAAAGCCAACAAAACACATAGTTGTAAATTACAACTTTACAATTGTGATATCTCTGCGTTTGGAATCTATTATGAGTCATCCACTTCCTCCCAAATCACTGAACTTAATGAATGTGGCGCTATCCGACTTCATATGTGATCTCAAGAAATATGAGGAGAAGCTGAAGCGTATAGGGGAGGATATTAATAAACTGAAGGCAATGGTTTCATCCAAACAAGAGCGTAAGGACGAGAAGATGACTGAGACTTGGATCGTTGTAGAGTCTATGATAGCTGAACTGTGGAATCAATCAGAATCTTCATACAAGGAGTAAAAGGTTTGAAGCTCAATTTAAAGGATCTTGTAGTGTCCAAAGCTCCCCCACAAAGGTTAAGAAGGTGCAAAGGTTGAATAATGATAGATTAGATATAAATTTCTGTTCTGTTTACAGATTTGATCGATGTTGTGGAATTCCTTTAGTTTTGTTGGTAGTAGTACACACCGCTTGTTAGTTTTTTGGCGCAGAGATTTAAACACCAATTGTACTTAGGGAAAATGGATTGAATGTGTAAGCTTTTGCCAAATAAACAATTTTTTGAAGAATATTGTTGTTGTGAAATTTTAAAATACTCGCAAGTGTACGAACAGTACCGAAGTATAGTTTGACAAGAACGAGGTCGAACCCACAGGGACTTGAATGAACGTAGGAAAATTAATTAAACCTTAACCAAATTAATCCTAATCTAGTTTAATAAAAATTGGTTGTTTTGAAATTAAATAAACTAAGCAAATAATAAAATTAAGGAAATAGTTAAACTAAGCAAAAGATATAAAGCAATAAAAAGATGTAAACAATCAAGAGAAAGGAATTAAGGTTTTGGAATCCGCCTTGTAAGTCATATCAGCATATATTTATGATCATTAATTTTTCCCAACTCACTACATGATAATCTAGAAATCAATCTTGCTATCATGGAAAATATCCTCATTAAAATCCTTATTTTAAAAATCAAAAGCATGTTCTTCTTCGCTTCTTAAGTATAAAACCAAATCATCAATTGTATCCGTAGTCAAACAAATCACAAGATATATCAAATTCTAAAAATCAAATCATAACTTGTATCCATTGACAGACAAATCACAAACGATATCCAATTTTATAATCAAGAATTAATAAACCAAGCATTCAATTAATTAAGACAAATCCTAAATCATGAGAAAAACATGATTGAACTCATATCTAGAATCTCATCTTAGTCAATTGATATGAAGCAAGAACAATTTAAATCATTAAAGAACAACTATTGTGGGAAAAATCAAATCACATAAATATTACTGATAATCCTTAACAAGGTTTCATCCTCAACCCTAATTATAAATTTAACTACTCATGGTAATTGAAATAAAACAAAAGAATAAAATACTAAACATTAAACTAGACAAATAAAATAGAGAAAGAAATAGTCACAATGCTATTATGGAGAAAAGCTACAAAGAAGCCACATGCGGCACTGCCTCTTGCTCCAATTTTCTGTTTTGCATCACAGCCTTAGCACTAGCCTCAGCCCCCTGAATTTTGCCCTAAAAAGCCTTTAAATAGGTCAAGGAATCCTATTACAAGTTGAATTCCCGTTTGAAGAAAATCCCAGAATTTTAGGCTTCACTTAACCGACTATTTTGGCCCATTTAAAGTCAGAATTAGGGCTCCTGGTAAACTACAAAGTTGTAGCCCTTTAAGTTAACTTTCCAGCCCAACTTGAATCATCTCGATTGGACATTTGAGCCGAAAGTTATGCCAAAAATACTAACTGATGTGCAGGCTGGAATCCTAATCCGAATTGGACTTGGATTTGATGCAAATTTCCTTTGATTCCTTACTTCAATTAGATTTAAATTTAATATTCATGTCTGGCTGGATGTAAGTTGGCTTGATTCAATTGGCCTAGCCCCACTTTACATGTAAAGCCCTTGTTACCTGCAACACAAAGATATTACATAATCAGTCACAAAATAACATAAAAGTAAAGCTAAATATGTAGATATGTGAGTATTTTATTGTATATATTTCATGCACATCAATTGTTATTGTTTGTGAATCTTTTGTATGTATGCTTTGCAGAAAGATATTGAGAAACTCTTTTATTAATCATAATTATTATCTTATCAAAGTTAATCATGACAATTTTTCCGACATTTCTTTTCCAATTTAATAAGATACAGAAGATGGAACTAGTATAAAATATTCGAGACACGTCCAACATGGCTTCAATGGTTTATTTCTTTTTATTAAGTGAAAAATTATTGGGTTGCTTAATCTATTTACTTGTGATGGTGCCTCCATACACTGACGACCATCTTAAAAAGTGGTGGAGGAATATGATGTTCGCGTGGCATGTGTTTTTCTTGGATTCCTTTTAAGTGCTGAGCTTAAATTGGAAGATTGTTTGCAAATTTGGGTCATTTTAAAGCATATCAACAAAATTATCAAACCTATCTCATATTTTAAAATGTGAAACAAAAAGACAGAATTTGGTTAATATTCTATTAGTTCAATTCAAAAAGTGTTGTAAAATGTCTTTGGAGTTTGACAGAATATTTGGTATGCGTGGTCAGCCTGGGAAGGACTGGAATTTAAATTGGCTTCTCTTCTGCTAAGTGGAACTTTTACGAAGCCTAACTCTGATATAATGGAACCTGCGTGCATGACCCAATATATCAAAATTGTGTCAGACTCTTGTAAGCTTGACCAATGGCGTTGATAATCAGTAGGAAAAGTACATGCCCGCAGTCAAACTACACTTTGAAAGCAGCATTTCACGTGGACAATACAGTAAAACCTCTGCATCTTCTTTTTAATGAATTCTAAGGAGCAGTATTGTACCAAACCATGTTCTGCATTTAGCCTTTCTAATAACAAATTTCTCAAATGTACACCATCCACACAGCTGCAGGTTGTTGCCCTTATAAGCCATTACTTTATCATGCATAATGGTAGTGAGTTTCAGTTTGATCGATGTCTTCCTTTACTTGTCTCTAGATTCCTCGAGGTTCTCTTTATGGAAGGATAACTTGCTTTTACTATAAAATAATAGAAAATAACAACAAAGAGTTAGCAGCTTAGAACTTGTGAGTTGTGAGACATTGTTTTATTCCCAATGCAATTATCCTTGTCCCAGTTTGTCAATGTAATCAACTCAGTATTCCACGGTGTGTATTCAAATGCGGGTATAGCTAACCTTCTCACAGAGGATTGAGATAGATGTTAGATAATTTGATTTAGTCCAAAACGAAGTATTGCAATTGAAGAGTGCCTACCATGTTGAAATCCAGCGTCAATTTAGTACATTGTTCTAATATTGACATTGGGAATTGAGGGTGAGACTACAATGCTAGGTAGTTTACAAAGCCAAAAATTTGGAGGTAAGACATGGTTATCTACCACACATGTATAAAGGATATGCAAGGTCCATACTCCATACCCTTTTTCCCCTCTATTTTAGAGCACCAAAATTCTGAACTCCTACACCATATGATATTTATAGGCCAAGACTTCATCATAATGATCAAGGGGCAGCAACAGAGTTTCAGGTCATTGATATGGGACGTGCTTAAAAACCGCTAAAGATATGGAGCTGGAACTCTTCATGTTGGTTGCAATAGAATTCAATTGAGGCATGAAAAAAGCCACAGCCAGGTAAACTGATGCATTAAGCCATAAACTACTACCTCAAATACACAGAGGTCAGCCAATTGAATAAGTAGTACTCGAAAATAAAAATGGGATATCTGGCAGAGGATGCAAAAAGATCAAAGCACAATGCAGAAGGTGGAAAATCCTGCATGCAAGCAAAGCAAACAACATAGGGGCAAGGAAATTAATATTGTATGCAAAGCAGACAAATCAGGATTGTATATGGAGAAAGGAAGGACCAGAATTCCTAAACCAGATCCTTGCCTCTGATGTAGTCCACACTCAATAAATAAATATAAATATCTACCTTTTAATTAAAAAAAGAATCCTTAAAACTTTTTTAAAATCTCAATGTGTTATCCCTTGGTCCCCGTATGGTAACTTAACAAATGACAATTTCTAATGTGACAACTTTATTTTGTAAACAAGTCCTTCAAAAATATTGTGATCCTTAAAATTTTAGTTTTGGAAAATCAACATATGAGCATTATAAAGACATAAAAAATGTCTACCACATCAGTATTTGCTATTTGCTAGTGATGATAAGGTAATAAGTCAAGGGACACAACATTTTTCATAAATACTGAAATGGCTTATTGTGATTGGTACAACAGGTACTGCAATTTATAGAGCAGAGTAGAGAGATACAATTACATACAAATTCTATACGCACAAAAATAACTCACCTAACTAAACCATAATAAAAACCTTTAAGTAACTAATCTCCTAATCTGATATGTAACTTGATCAATTTTGCACATTTTTCACATTTTGCACATTGTTAGTTCTATTAGTCACATGGTTAATTCCATTTTGCACATGGTTAATTCTTTTAGTCACCTGTGACTTTACAGGAGACTGAGTTGCTGCATGAAATTAGTTATAACCAAAAAAAAAAATTTATTAACTTTATATAAATAAAAAAGAAAAAAGAATAAAATCTATATAGTTTAGAATTTATCCTCTACCTAGTGTCACCAAAATATTTAGCTACACCAAAAATATCATAAGTTCATTTACATTCTGATTGATATACATACAAGTCTCTCTCCAGCAAACCCTAAGTGCACCAAATAAAATATCACCTGCAGGTGATGCAATCTCTCACTCATAACTGAAAATAACTGAAACAACCATTCCCTATAAAATCCTTTTATCTTGGCTCTCTCTCTCTCTCTCTCTCTCTCTCAAAAGCTGTCAAGATTTCCCAAACACTTTCTCCATCTCAAGTCAAAAGCTTTTGTAGAGATAGATATCAATGGCTAACCAAGATCAAGACACAGTTGATCTTTTGTAGAGATAGATATCAATGGCTAACCAAGATCAAGACACAGTTGATCTTGACTTTGCCAGAGTTAAAAAGTTATTTCATTACTTGGAAACATTAGATACAAAGACTAGCGAAAAGATCATGCACCTTCAGTCACTGCAGAAGAATATAGAAGACTTTGAAGAGGTTGTTGACAGGCTAACAAAGTCTAACTTTCGATTAGAAGATCTTGTCAGATTCATGGAGACCGAGAATGAGCTTCACAATTTAACGGAGCTTATCAGGGATATTCGTCTTGGAGATGATGAAGGTTTCAACCCTGCAGGACTACGCAGTGATGCAGCAAGGAAGCGGTTCTTTGATAAGGTGATGAAGGCCTTGGGAGAGATGATGGAGTCCTATTCATCACAAGATCAAGATGATAAACTTGAACAAGAGGTTAAAAGATTGGAACAAGCTTTAGGCATAACGATAGCTGCTGCAAGTACTAGTGGTGTAACATTCAAGAAAGAAGAAGGTAGTGAGGCTTTAGCTGGTGCAAGTATTAGTGGCTTAACATTCAAGAAAGAAGAAGGTGGTGAGGCTTCAGATTTAGAAGAGCAAAAAATGAAGAGTAAATTTGAAGGACTCAAGAAAGAACGAGACAGTGGAAAGAAGAGTTTGATGGATTACATAAAAGAGTGTAATGAATCTGATAAAGAACCTGGAGTTATGAATGCACTAAAGGTTCAAGCAGTTAAAGTTGGGATTGAGCTGTCTCGTTTGATCATTGATTTCGTGTTTATGATGTTGGGGCAAGATCAATGGGCAGAAAAGATTGGAATTTTCAAATCTTCACTCAAAGGCTGCTGTATTGAAGATGAGAATTCCATGGTGATTAAGAAGATTCTCAATCTGCTGGAAATGGCAAAAATTGATGAACGAATAAAAGGAAAGTGGGCTGGTATGGAGCAAACAGAACTAGATGAAAGCAATCAGAAGGAAAGCTTGAACAGAAAAGGCCATATTGATGACCTATTTGACGAATTCCTCGACCAAGCTCTAGGTCTACTCGGTCGTCAATTCATTGAGCTAGCACTGAATTTGGAATCTTTTATGAGTCATCCACTTCTTCCCAAATCAGAGGACTTAATGAATGTGGTGCTGTCTGAATTCAAATGTCATCTCGAGCAATCTGAGGAGAAGCTGAAGGGTATAGGGGAGGATATTAATAAATTGAAGGCAATGTTTTCATCCAAAGTAGACCGTAAGGACGAGAAGACGACTGAAGCTCGGATCTTTGTAGAGTCTATGATAGCTGAACTGTGGAATCAATCAGAATCTTCATGGGAGATGGAGGGAAAGGTTTGAGGCTCAATTTTCCTACTCTTGTAGTCCAAAGGTTAAGAAGGTGCAAAGGTTGAATAATGATAGATTAGATATAAATTTCTGTTCTGTTTACTGATTTGATGTTGTGGGATTTCTTTAGTTTTGTTGGTAGTTGACGCACTGCTTGTTAGTTGTTTGTGGCAGAGATTTAAACATCAATTGTAGTTGGGAAAATGGATTGATTCTGAATTTGTAAATTTTTGCCAAATAAACATGTTTTTGATAATGGTAGATAGTTGATGAGGAATTTGAGTTCTGGTTTCCGTATTTTGCTCAATGTCAACAACTTAAAAGATTTGAGTGAAAATTTTGTAAAAGTTTCTTGGATTCTTTTTAAGTGCTGAACTTAGATGGGAAGACGGTAAATTTGGGTCATTTTAAAGCATATCAACAAAAGTATCAAACCTATCTCATTATAATGTGAAAGAAGAATATTTGTCTTGGTCAGTCTTGGAAGGAATGGAATATGAATGTGATTCTCTTCTGCTAAGTGGAACTCACAATGGCATGTTTCTAACCCCCCAAAAAGAACTTCTATGAAGTCTAACTCTGATATAATAGAACCTGTGCGCATGAACTTAAAATATCAAAGTTGTGTCAAGACTCTGAATTCTTGTAAGCTTGACCAATGGTGTTGATAACCAGAAGGAAAAGTTGATGCCCACAATAAAACTACACTTTGAAAAGCAGAATTTCACATGGACAATACAGTAAAACCTTTGTAGATTCTTTGTAATGAATTCTAAGTAGCAGCATTGTACCAAACCATGTTCTGCATTTAGCCTTTCTCAAAACACATTCATCAAATGTGCACCACCCACACACACATGCAGTTTGCTGCCTTCATAAGGAAAACTTGCTTTTACCATAGAATAGTAGAAAATAAAAATCTATATATTACTAAAAGTTAAAGCGTAGCGTTTAATGCTACTGCTCTCACGTTGCGCCACATCAGCTGCCACGTCATTCTTTTTTTCTTTTCTTTTTTAAAATATAATTTTCCTACAATTTTAAAATAATTTTTACAATTTTCAGTCCTATAAATGCAGCCCACTACTTATTTATTTACTTCCATTACTTATTTACACTTCTCCAACCTTTCTCTCTCCCTTACCATTTCATCTCCCCACTACTTCTTCAATCTTTCTCCCTCCTTTACCTTTTCATCTCCCCACTACCCTCTACATTAATATCATTCTTCCTCTTTCTCTTCATCTTCCTTTATTTTTGTCTCTTCTTATTCACACATTCTTACTATAAATTTGTCACTATCTCTTCTATTCCATGCATAGTTTTCCCTCACAAAAAAAAGGTTCCCTCTCTCTCTCTCTCAATTTTTTGGTAGATTTTTTTATTTTTCTTGCATCTCTACTTTAGGTTGATAATTTTTTATATTCTTTAAAACTCTATTTTTGGTTAATGCAATTTAGTTTAGTTTTTTAAATTGTGATTTAGTTTAGTTTTTTAAATTGTCGTTGTTGTTTTTTTTTTTTTTTTTTTATTCTCTTTGAATGTTAAATGTTGTCCTATTGCGTTCTAAAGAATTAAATATAGCATATACAAATATAATATTATTCTATTACATAGCATGATTTAGATAATTTGGTATTTATTCTGTTACATAGCATATTTTTTATAGTGCTCAGTTTAGATGTTAAACTGTGAGACTTTACTAATTTTTGTTTATTTTCTAATCCTTTGTAATAGACAAAGTACTCTTAATAGTTGTACTAGAAGTACTTTATAATGCCATTTATTTAAAGAAAAGCAAAGGTTAGCCAAATGAAAGAAAAGCAAAGGTTAGCCAAACAAAAATAATCGGATAGGTGACAAATTTTAACTTTTGCAATTTTATTTTAATTATTATTATTTTATAACAATTCATGTATAGAAATTCAATTCTTAGATTTTGCTAATAATTGTTTATTTGATAATATGTTTTGAGTGGCCGAAATTATAATTTCTACAAAGAAAATAACCTTAATAGATTATCAAAAACAAAATTTTATCCTAATATTGGTTCAATTAATCATTGTTAAGTTTTATTAATTTTTTTTTAGTGTATGTTTTTTTGGTGTTTTGGATTGATCCTATATTACATTTATGATTGTTCTTATAATAAATAAAAATATAATTACGAAATACATTACTCATTATTAGATTAGTTTAAATTGTAAATTTTTTTTTAATAAAACCACCATAAAAATAATTATCACGCGCAACGCGCGGGTTCGCGGCTAGTTAGTAATAAAAAACAAATATTTAGCAGTTTAGAACTTGTGAGACATTGTTTTATTGCTTCTGTCTTTATCGTTGTCCCATTTTCCAAAAGTCATCAACTGGGTATATTCTCTGGTGTGTTCAATTGTGGGTTTAGTTACCTCTCTCACAGGAGAAATGAGAAGTTGGATAATTTGATTTAATCCAAAAAGAAGTACTGCAATTGCAGAGTATCCCATGTTGAAGAAAGTCCAGCATCAATCTAGTCCATCATTCTAATATTGACATTGGGAATTGAGAGTGAGACTATAATGCTAGGTAGTTTACAAAGCCCAAATTCTGAAGGTATGGTTATCTTATCTACCACATATATAGAGGACAAGCAGTTCCATACTCCATACCCTTTTTTCCTTCTATTTTAGAGCACCAAAATTCTGAACTCCTGCACCAGATTATATTTATTGGTCAAGATTCATCATAAAGAGCCAAAATCCTATAATCCCTTGAGTTGTTTTCGCTTGGAGCATCAATGTGGAAGATGGAAAATCCAGCATACAAGCAAAGTTGGCAAGGAATATAGTATTTTATGCAAACCAGACAAATGAGGATTGTACATGGACAGAGGACCTACCAGAATTCCTAAACCAGATCCTTGATTATTCCATACTTAAGGAACAATTTTTTTTTTTTAATTATCTATATCTACCTTATATCCCCAGAAATAAGTCCCTGAAATTTTAAACATGTCAACAGGTTACCCTTTGGCCCCCTTATTACTACTTTACAAATGACAATTTCTATCGTCACAACCATGTTCAGTATACAAGTCCAAAATAAGAGTGGTCCTTCAACTTTTAATTTTAAAAAATCAACATTTGAGCATCCTAAAGACATAAAAAATGTCTACCATATCAGTAATTGCTATTCGCTAGTGATGGTAAGGTTAAAAGTCGAGAATACAACATTTTTCACAACTATTGACATGGCCTCTTGTGATTGCTACATAGTGATAATGATGTCAATGATGGATCCAATGAAAGAATGTTGCTCTATCATGTCAAAAAAAAAAAATAGTCTCTATTATTACTCAATAAAAAGGCAAATAAGAATCACACTAAGGACTAAATTAAAATAATCAATATTGCATGCATGAAATCTAACACACATTCTTATCGAAAAAAAAAAAAAAAAAAAATCTAACACAATTCAGGAACCAAGATTGTGTTTTGGCTCTACATATTTCACTTTTTGTTACCGCCAAGCTTTTCCCCAACAAAACCCACATGAATAACTTTCACTTCTTTCTCAGAAGTATGTGACAACAAAAAACAACAAAATGCTTACCTCGCATAGTGAGAGGAATTTAAATATACCTAGTAAAACTAAAAACTACTTTTATTAATCTTTTTATGAAACGCATATACATTAGGAGCTATGAACCTATATAAAGCAGTGGGAAAGTGAAATAAGAAAAGAAAGAAAAAAAAATACTCTCTGATTTACTGGGGACTAGGGAACTACCTATTGCTCAAAGGACAAAAAGAAAAATTTGACAATTCTGTGCCACAAAATCCTCCGAGTTGCCATGCCCATATAACTGTAACTATTTGGCTACTCTCATATATATATAAGCTATGTATCTTCTTCAAAAATCCTTCTTTAGTGACCCAAAAAACCTTGCTAACATCTCAAATAGAGGAATATCTTTTAAAGCTCAAATATGCCAGTATGTTCTTCTATTGTTTGGTTATTTTAATAAAGGCAATGGATGCTTGGCAATGACTCCCAGAAGATGCTGCCATAACCAAACATGCAGCAATAGGAACAAAAATGAATTATGTAGCCTTGCACCTGTTAAGCAAAAACAATCAGAAAATAAATTAAGTAATATTATCAAGTCAAGTAAAAAAAGTAATAATTTATTTCAAAAAATAAAGCGAAAATAAAATAAAATCTTTCCTGACATACACTAAAGCCAAAGAAATATGTCAGTCATGTTGAATTAATATGACAATGTAGGAAATAAAACCACAAAAACTGGTCAACTGTACCTAATGAAAGAACAAATCAAACTGGTCTAGTAGATTCTCCACTCAATTCTCTTTTTACCAGCTTCAAGATTTCAATAATCTGCAACAAGGGAAAAGCTGGATAGTTAGACTGATGTTTCTATAACATAAAAAGATTAGTATATGCAAATTAATGGTACAAATAGAATTGTTGATTGATAACCACAATAATCATCATTAACTCATTTCTTTAAGAAAGCATATTTTTAAAATTTGGCCTTCTTGATATGAGCGTGTTCAATCCAAAACAATTTTATTGCCCTTTTTATCAATGTCGACCTTTTTTTCCATTTTTAACAGTGATCACAGAACAAATTTCAGCAATTCAAAGTTGCACAACATGTGGAAAGGTGCGATCTATATAATTCCAAAGTATGACAAGGAATGTCTACAACACACGTGGATTGTTTCAGGCATGAAAAGATTAATTGGTGTCAGAAAGCAAAAAAGCTTGACAAAGTTTTAAGCAATACTAAAAAAAGACACAAGGAAGGCTGCCAAAAATGATCGCTAAGAAACAATAATTGATGTTAGAAAATTAGTTGATTCCACACAAAAAATTATTGTTAAGAAACAATAATTGATGTTAAAAAACTTATTGAATCCACACAATAAATCTTCTAGGCCAAGGACTAACCAAAACATAAAAAGGAATGCAACCAATGGAAGGAGAAAAGAATCTTACTCCTGGATAATGCTGCAATATTGGTGAATAATGATCGAGTGCAATGTATATTTTTTCAAGAAGGCTTAGAAGAGCATCAACTTCATCACCCAAAAGATCAACCTGAAATTCAAAAATAAAATCCAATAAAATTGCTACAGAAATAAAATAAAAATCCAAATCCTGAATTATATATAAAGACTCCGGATGCAATTAATAATTGTTAACAACATCCTCTGTTTATTTTTCCTAACAGCAAAAATGTATCTCCAATAAGATTTGATATAATAATTAATTTCCCAATTTACCAGAATTCTAAAATTTATTGTCAGGATGTGCACCACTTTTTTTTCTTTTCTTGTCTTTTTTTTTTTTCCCAGCTAATCAGAAACAAAGATACTTTCTGGCATTGGAGAAATGGTAAACAGACATGTCACCAACCACAAGAGGTAGCTCAGATATTTTTTTTCCAAATAATGTACAACAAAGCTTGAAGGTAGATCCTAAACAAGTCATGCATATAATTTTCTCTCTAATTTTTCAAAGATGATTAATAGATGCCAATGATGAGCAGATCCAACTTTTTCGTCCTTTTTTTGTTTGCATCTCTATTAATCCAATCATTGGTGAAATTAGCAACTCTCAACAGTCTGGTTTTTTTACTGAGTCACATATTCCTACCCCAATATGACACAACCATTAAGAATTAGAGACTAAGAAAAATACCCTAATGGCTCAGTGATGGTAAAATATTCACAAAGAGACTTAAAATCATAAAATGTAGCATTGTTAAACCATCTCATAGCATGGTCCTCTATGCAGTGAAAGACAATGGGTACTCATATATATATATATATACACACACACACATACTAATACTGCTAAGTTCTGTTACCAATATATCTCCAGATAAGCTTCTTTTTTTTTTTGGTAGTTGAAGATGTGTCATTCAATTCCATTTACAAGTAAATACATAATACCCTAGCATGGACTACATTATAAGACCATAAGATCAAGCTGAAATGCAACAATATGCATCACCTACAACTACTGCAAACTTTCTTATCTACATACCTCAGCTTCAGCCTTTTCAAGGTCAGAACATTTCCTTTCAAGTGTCTGCTTGTACGACAACCCTGTTCTTCGAAGCACATTAGCATTTGGGATAAGCAAATGCGATTCAGAACTCAAATTTTCCAACCTGAAAAGAAATGCACATTGTCCAAAGTGACTTTCAAGTCAATAACCTCAATCTAAAATTCACTTAAAACTTGCAGATAATGATGATGAGGGAAAATAAAAAAATAAAAACATACAAAGCATATATAATGCTATCCAAATAAAGGACATATTCTAGAATCTAGATGAGTTCTGATCTTCCAGCAAACAGGATTCTTCAAGTCTCAGTTTATGTAAATCTTACTCATATATCAACATGAAGCAGATTGGTTGTGTACTTAAAATTTGTCTCTCCAGTGCTACCTCTTTCAGCCACTTAAAGAACTAAGATCACCATTAAATAGATCATACACACATGCATATGTGGGTTTTAATGTTATAAGACACAGATATCTTATAAATTTAACCAGCTATCCTCAATCTCAATAATCATGCCAGAGCACAAAATAACACACACGATAGTCACTATTAGCTCAGAGTTTCTAATATATTTTTTTAACAAAATAAAGTTTAAAAAGTTAACAATTATTACCTCAAACTGATATTTGATATATTTTCTGTTACTCTACATTCAAAACCAGCAACCGCATTTGACAATCCCTGTGCAAGAGCAATTAATAACTTCATTTGCTTCTGATGCTCCCTTTCTTTATTGTTGACCAATGACAAAGCATTCTGCCTCTCTTGGGCAAGAGCATGAATCACTCTTCTCTCCTCATGAACTTCCGCCAACTGTTTCGTTATTAGTTCAAGCTTCTGATTTAACTCACATTTCTCCACCTTATATATTTCAATTTGCTCTAATGCCTTACTCATTTGATCCTGTACATTATCAAGCTTTTGACAAGCTAACTCAGATCGCTCTTTCTCATTTGCCAATGCAACTGTTGTTTCCTTTGCTAACTTCTCCTTTTCTTCAATCGATTCTTCCAATGATCGTATCTCTTGCTTTAGTCTTTCCTTATCCACAAACTCCAATCTTAAGGCTGCTTCTTTTTCTTGTGCCTCCATTTCCAGAGAATCTCGAATTTTCTTTTCATCAGTATATTTCATGTTCAAGTTACTGACTTTCTCTTCAGCATCTTTCAGGGCTTCTTCGAATATAATCCCACATATCCCTTGCATGATAATAGACTCTATATCAGAATCTTCAATATTGAAGTTATTTCTAGGATTAACAAGATAAGCAGCTTCTTTTAATATAATTTCATAAATTTCTCTCATTATATTACACTTCAAATCTGACTCATCAGTGACGCAATTAATTTGGCCAATTAACTCCCTGAGAACACATTTATAAACATCTTCACAAATTAAAGCTTTAATTTGGGCATCTTCTACAGCACACAACAACTTTGCCTCAAATAGTTGGCGTTGAGACATTCTATCTGCAGCATCAGAAACTTGTGCTAAAAGGCATGTGACCTCCTTTTTCTTATCTGCAAGCAAGTCTCTAAGCTGGCAATTTTCTGAAAGAAGGGATTCCAGTCTGTACTTCAAACTGCCAAGATTTTCAGCATTTTTACTAAATGCACATAGCATCTTATTTTCCACAAGAATTTCATCCAACTTTGAAATGAAATGGGGAATTTTTCTCTTTAATATGTCAAGCTCATTATCCTTCTTCAACGGTGAAGCAGATCCCCTTTCCTTCATACACAGTATTTCCCCCATCAGTCTAATATTTTTTTCAGTTATCTCTTGCACTTTAGACTCATGATTTCTCCTCATGTTGGTCATCTCAGTGATCAATTCATCTTTTGACATTTGCTTTAGTTTGGCAGGATCTGAATTTTCTGGGATATTACTATTTGAATCTTCATGTTTGCCATTTCCTTCCCAAATCAAAGTGGACAATGAAACACTATTGCTTAAGCTTTTGCTGCGGAAACGATCAGCCTTTTTATCATTACTCCACTCCCCACTAATCTCTAAGGACCCCAAAGAAGTTAGTGGCCGACTTTCGTGAATAGACAGTGATTTTGAAATGGCATCCAATTCCTGCCGTAAACTTGAGATATCATTAATCTTTTCAAGCCAATTCACATTTTTATTACCACCAAATTGCACATTTTGATCCCAAAGTCTTTCTTCAAACCCTTCTTGAAGACTCCGAATACAATTCTTAATTACCATACCTTCAATTTCTGCTTTAAACTCTTGCTCTTGTTGCCATGAACAGAGTGATTCCCTAGACAACTCAAACATATCTTCCACCCGTTCATGAACTGTGTCAAAAGTAGCATTTAGACTTTCAAGAATTTCATCCACATCAACCCATTTTTCGGATGCCTTCTCCGGAAGAATACCACCCAATCCCAGCAGCTCAGAACCAGAATTAATCTTCCTAATAGAACTACACCCTCTTACACCATCAATTGCTTTCTTGAGCTTATTGAACTGCTCTTTAGCCGCATTTCTAAGGCTCACCAAAGATTCTTTCATTCTATCATGCTCTACAAAAGCATCTGGACAGTTACAATACATCCTGTGGTGACTTGTGCTTTTGGACTCATGGTGTGTCAAAGCAGATCCCAAAGATTCATTTTCATCTGCACCCACATGGTTAAGATGTAGCATATGCTTCAATTTTTCCACCTCCAACTCTTTCTGGGCAATTTTCTCATCTGCTTCTTGTTTAACTGCATTAACCATGCCCCTTATGACAGAGTCACTCACCATCCTAGAAATAGTCAACCGATCATCGATATCTTGAAAATATGAGTCCAAATTCTCAAGGATCTCATCACCCAATATCTCACTTACTTGAAAGTTATCAACATGCTGCCCCAACCCATCATGGCACAGAGCCAGACTAGCATCCATAACCCTTACGTCCTCCATAATATACCAAAAAGCCTATTTACAGCTTAATCACTTATGAGATTCCATACCAGACTTGCAAAACTGCAAATATAAAGAAAACAATAAAGAACAAAAACTATAATGAAAATATTCAGAAAGAACTGTAAATCACATTTTCTTTTTTCTTTCTCTTTTTTATATGGGAATATAATTCTTGTAAAATATGAGCCAAATCACAAAAGGGTCTCTTTAGTTACTGAGAAATTTGGGGAAAACAGAAACCAAAACAGAGTCTTGAATCTTGTGCATTCAATTCTCTCCATACCCACAAATTCAAAATTGAAAATTTAACAACTTAACTAACCCAAGTAGTTGTATTTGGGACCCAAATACCCAATTGAGTTCAAAAGTCTATACCTTTAACAACCACTATTATTTTCCTTCATTTTCTCAACAACCAAACACACACCCGAAAGCTAAAACCACCAAAAATGAACTGACAACTTAGCTTAAACTCATTAACACTGCTTATTATTAGTTCAAAAAAACAAAAAAGAAATGAACTTTAGCAACATAGAATACTTACTGGTGAAAAAGATAAAACCCAAGTAGACAGTAGTAGTGGGAGAAACCGTATTTCCCTCGAAAACTTAAGGTTCAGAAAGTGTTTGAAAATCCCAAAATGGGCATTGAAATTTAAAAAAAGAGTTTTTCTTTTCTTTTTTTCTTTTTTTTTTGGGGTGAAGAAAGGCTGCCTGGTTTTTATGTCTGTTTGGTTTGTTATTCAGTTTTGGCTTTTAGGGTTTTGAAGAAGATTATATAAAAGCTGGGGGCAGACTAGACAGACCAATTTAGTGAGCGGGAGAGAAGTCCTTGAGTCTAAATTGGCCCCACAATACCAGGAATTTACCCAAGTTGCCCCCTTTTTTACTTCAAGAATCAAGACTACCATGCTAAAGTCTTTTTGAGTGTTTTTTTTTTTTTTTTTTTTTTTTGGAGTGAATTTAGTTATTGGTCTGAATCAGAGAATTTGTTTGTATTAGGTGAATAAAATTCTTCATTGTTTTATTCATATTTCCAATGATGTTATGGTTTTTCTCTTTTGTTTTTTTCTTTACCCAAAATTTATGTGGTTAAAAGTTAAAACTTAACTTATATTCTAACAAAGAAGAAATGAACTGTTGACTTTGATTATAAGTCATGAAATCTATAAAGTCATCCTCTATATATGGTTTGATTATTGACTATAAATTTTTTGGTTTTTTTTTCCCTCTTTTATAATCTAGATTAGAGATAGTAACATGGCTTTCTTTATTTATTTATATATATTGTGAGAGAATTGCTTTTCTTTATCTTTAATATTAAAAAAATTAAGATATACCCTTTCATAAATCTTGACCAAAAAAAAACAGTTCACATAATAAGTGACCATTTGGATCATGTCCACGTCCACATCCACGCGTTTTGTGTTTCAACTTTTTTTTTTCTTTTTGGACCAGTGCCTAGTGCACTGTTCATGAGACATGAACAATGCAAATAGGCAAATGAATAGTATTTTTTACTGTGAACAATAACCGAAAATTATTTTTTTATTGTTTTTAGTTTTTAGCAAAATAAGCAGTATCCAAACGCACATTAAGTATATTTGAATCAAACATCTATCTAATTTCACTTCTCCCCAAGTAAAAGACTTGAGAACATTTTTTGTGATCATTTTGTTGAGTGAAGAAAGCGTTGACTAATTATATTGATTAAACTGCTCATAAAATTCGGATTTTTCAATTTATTTAGTGGCTTCAGTCTGGCATGAGAAGGGAAGATCAAATGCAAGTCAATGAAAGATAATAGAATTGCCATTAAATCATGGCAAATTATCATGGACCTTTCTCTCTCTTTTTTCTTTTTCTTTTTTTTTTTAACTAATTGTGATAAAGTCTAGGCATAAAACTTTGATGAGGATAAAGCAATGAGAATCAAGGATTTAAGATCTTGGGCCAAGCAAGGTACCATTTCTACATTTGTACTGTTACTTACTGCTGCTACATTTAAATAATTGCAGCATTGCTTTATTAGTTAGACCAAGATTTAGGTTTAAGAATCTTTAATAGTAATATGTACAACTGCAGGAGCAAAAATAATTGTTTATTTAACAATCATGTTCATCATGATCACTAATAATGCTGTTTCTTTCATCTCTTTCTACTACTTTACACCTTATATTTGTCATTTAATAGAACTATTCTAAGTGAAGAAGTTTCAAACATCTGGCCCACTGAAAAAAGAAAAGAAAAGAACTTTCTTAGTGGAAAGACTGGACTGTCCTCATTTACAATGAAATTCAGTTTGAAACTTTCAGTTGGCTTATGCTGTACCAGAAATAAGAACTGCTGAGGATTGAGACAGCAAAAAGGCTGGAGAGTACCAATATTCACAGAGAGTGGAAATAATTACACGCTGTATTTGTGTACGAAAACACAAACACAATTCTACCATTTTACCATTATAACTGAAATTGCGTTTTAATCTGGAGTGTATATGGCAGTGTATAACTTAACGTTTGTTATTCATAATAAATCGTGATCTTTATTTTTTAAGCCATAACAATTAACCGAGCGCAAAGCATGACATGGTTGATGATTTGTATGATGTATACAGGGGAAACATTGGACCAGAGTTACAACCTTGTATAACTTTTCTCCATAGCACCGCCAATCATGCTTTTTGACTGTTGATGTACTGGGATCCTAAGCTTTTATAATAAAGATGGAGCGTAAAACGGATGGCCCATGCACTCAAAATCTCTCTCTCTCTTTTTTTTTTTTTTTTTGAATTACCACATTTTGTGGCTGCTTTATAGATAGCCGAAATATGACTGTATGCATCCCTTAACACTCTCTCTCTCTCTCTTTTTTAAAGATTTCTAAAGACCCGCTAAAGCATTGCCAACCCACCGCCCCACTTTTTTCCAATGTATGTGAGTCACATTAATTGACATTTACAAGATGATAAATTCCCAACGGTGGAGGATGGCTAAAAGCCTTGGAAATTTGGCTAAGTGTTTTCTTTTTCTTCTTTTTTCTTTTTTTTAGGGTAAATTACAACTTACTTATATGTAGTTTGACTGAAATTTAAGTTTTTTATATGTAATTTAAAATTTGACATTTTACCCACCTGAAGTTAGCTTAATTAGGATTCTGTAACCTACCTCTATTTAAAATAAGACTAAATATGTAATTTTACTTTATTTTTATGTCTCTCCTCCAAAAACACAAAAAACATAAAAATATAAAATAAAAAGATATTGGTAAAGTGTTTTTTTTAAAATTAAAAGCCACTTTTGCCTAAGCTAAAGTCCACTCCATTGGTTGATCATCCAACTCAATTGATTGTGGACTCCCATTCTTCAGTTCAGTCCACAAACAAACTTCCTACAAGCAAATCAATGTACCAAGGTACCAGTGACTAATGATTTACAATTTTTTGTATGTATTGGATACTCTAAAATAAATGAAGGCCGAAAGAAAGGTAGTAAGCAGTGGGCCAATGACTTTACGCAGACTAATTGAGTGGGGGATTTCAAGATAGAACATGATTCTCAATTGAATGGATGTATGGTATGAACACACTATCAATGGATTACTTAGCAAAATAAAATTAGTAGTTGTAAACATTATCATCAAATTAAAGGACAAAACTGCACGATGCTTGTCAATCACAAGCAATTATATTTGGTGTTGTGTTCAATATTGTTCTCTAAACATTGGAGGGGTATCCTTCAAAGCAGCTGTGCCCAGTCCTTTAAAGATTCCCAATTGTTCCTTCAAACAAGTATTCAAGTTTATGATCATAAATCCTGTAGATATACTACTTTTATCTAGTATTGGAACTATAGAGTCACTCTAAAACTTAACCAGCAAAAAAACAAATCAATGAGAAATTCCAATGTATTTGAACATATACAAACGAGCATATCAGTGCATACAATCCAGTAAATCAACGACGAAGAGAGACTTCATGTAGCTGTATATAATTTTTTTTTTAACTTTACCAACATCTTTTTTATATTATTTTGATCTTATATTTTTATGTTTTTTGTATTTTTGGATAAGAGAGACATAAAAGTAGAGCAAAATTACATATTTAGCCCTATTTTTAACAGAGGTGGGTTATGGAATCCTAATTAAACTAATCTCAAGTGGGTAGCCACAAGAGGGTAAGTTGCAATTTTCCCTCTTTTTTAAATAAGAACACTGAATCAAATTTATAAAGATAAGATAGCATTTGTGAAGAGAAAAAAAAAAGTAAAGATGGAGAATGGAGGTTAGAGACGAGCCAAATGATAATGGTCTTTCATTAGAACGTTAATTATTACACATCAATGTGTACAAAGTATGAGCGCCATGTCAATTGAAATTGTGTTTTAGATGTTTTCAATTAAATTATGAAATCGTGTTTTCAAAACATGATTTTAGGATTTCAAAATTATAATTAAAATTATGTTTTCAAAACACAATTTCCAATGTTGTGTGTAGGGATGTGTACAACTAGTAATGTATAACAAACATTAAGGTCATGTTTGGCAACAGTTTTTTTATCTATTTTCAAAAACTTGTTTTGGGGAATATAGAGAAAAAACAATTTTCTTGTATTTTTGGAATCAAAAACATGTTTGGTTAGTTGAAATCAAAAAAATATATAGTTTTTTGAAGGAAAAAAATAGAAAATACTAGAATTTGTTGTTACTAGGATTTAAACTTTAATGCTAATTTATTAAATGAGACAGATTTATTAAATCAAATGTGTATTTTCATTGACTTTTGAAAATTAGAAACTGAAAACAGCATTTTGCATGTTTTCAGTTTCCTTCACAAATTGAGTTTTAAGAACAATTTTTGTTTTTAATTCATTTTGGGTTGCCAAACAAGTTTTTTAGTTTCAAAAATAGAAAATTTTTTTTGAAAACAGAAAATAAAGGGAAAAAACAATTACCAAACATACCCTAATGTTTTCGTTATTTGGTAGAACAAAGATCAAGAGAGAAAGAGAAGAGGATGGATGCCAATTTCACATAAGTCCACCATAACTTCACAATTAAAAACCAAATAGAAATATAGTGTATGAATATTTAAAAAAAAAAATTTAATTTATCACTTTATCTTAAGAAAGATAGGACTCAAATAATGAAGAAAAATAGATCCATTTTTTCGTCTATGATGGTCACAAAATGCATGTGGTATATATGTTACAAGCTATAGTGGACCTCTCTTTCATCTCTAAAAAAATAACGTTTGTCTTTAGTGTGTAATCTTAGTCCAATTACTTTAAGAGCCTAAACGCAGTCCTCTATCAACTTACTATCCCTAAGCCTCTAAGAGATCTCACATCTAACTCCTCCAAGCTTTTACAAGCTCCTTGAGTGCCAAAAAACACCATGTGTTCATCTTCCCTTGCTATCCAAGTTCCATGGGCTATCGCTCGTGTGATTTACACCTTGACTCCTAGCCACATTGTGTTGTATGGGCTATTAAGTTGTCCACTAACACTCAAATCATGCTGCAATGATATTTCCAACATTATGTGTATGAGAAAGGGCAACTATTATATCAATGGTCAACTGCAAACACTTAGAACTCAAACATGTGTTTTAGGACCATGTCCATGTGTAATCACCTCGGCTATATTTTCCAAATAAATGATGTGTGCTTTCTCTACGGTATTAGGATTCTTAGTGCATACCAACAACCACCATACAATCTCACAACAAGTTGATAGGGGTATTTTTTACTAAGAAAATTTCTTAACTCTTTGACCCGTCAGGATAAATATCTCACCCAAGACCCATCGGGACAAACATTCCATTCAATTTCTTCCCATTCAATCTCTTTGAGACCCGACAGGACAAGAACCTCTTTCTCCTTGGGACCCGTTAGTACAATATCTCCATTGGTCGCCCGAAGACCCATCGGGGTAGCATCTCCTTCAAGCCCGGCGACCATGGGGCATTACTTGTACCTCCGTCGTCGGTCCTACAATATTTTACGTGTTTTCCACTCATGTCCCCCTATATGGAAAAAACTTGTATGCCATGCACAAAGATCTTACTACATATTTATATCCTCCCAGTATGAGAAAAAAAGCCCTAAGACATCAGACCTTAACTTAAAATCCTTTCTACTACTTTACACCTTATATTTGTCATTTAATAGAACTATTCTAAGTGAAGAAGTTTGAAACATCTGGCCCACCAAATAAAAAAAAAAAGAACTTTCTTAGTGGAAAGACTGGACTGTCCCCATTTTCAATGAAATTCAGTTTGAAACATTCAGTTGGTTTATGCTGTACCAGAAATAAGAGCTGCTAACGATTGAGACAGCAAAAAGGCTAGAGAGTACCAATGTTCATAAGGAGTGGTAAATCGGTAATAGTTACACTGTGTCTGGGTGTACGAGAATACAAACACGATTCTACCATTTTACAATTATAATTGAAATTATGTTTTAATCTGGAGAGTGTACGGCTGTACATTACTTAATGTGTAATATTCGTAATGAATAGTGATCTTTATTTTTTAAGCCATAACAATTAACCGAGCGCAAAGCTTGACATGGTTGATGATTGTATGATGTATACAGGGGAAACATTGGACCACAGTTAAAACCTTGTATAACTTTGCTCCAAAGCACCGTCGACGGTCAGACATGGTTGATGATTGTATGACGCGTCAGTCATGTTTTTTGACTGTTTTAATGTACTGGGATCCTAAGCTTTCATAATAAAGATGGAGCGTAACGGATGGCCCATGCACTCAAAATCTCTCTCTCTTTTTTAAAGATTTCTAAAGACCCGCTAAAGCATTGCCAAACCACCGCCCCACTTTTTTCCAATCTATGTGAGCCTCATTGACATCTACAAGATGATAAATTCCCAATGGTGGAGGATTGCTTAAAGCCCTTGGAAATTTGGATAAGTGTTTTCTTTTTCTTTTTCTTTTTCTTTTTTAGGGTAAATTACAACTTACCCACATATACTTTGATCAAAATTTAAGTTGTTTACATTTAATTTGAAATTTGACACTTTACCCACCTGGGGTTAGCTTACTTAGGTTTCCGTAACCCACCTCGGTTTAAAATATGACTAAATATGTAATTTTGCTTTACTTTTATGTCTCTCCTCCAAAACACAAAAAACATAAAAATATAAAATCAAAAAGATATTGGTAAAGTATTTTTAAAAATTAAAAGCCTCTTTTGCCTAAGTTAAAGTCCACTCCATTGGTTGATCATCCAACTCAATTAATTGTGGACTCCCATTCTTCAGTTCAATCCACAAACAAACTTCCTATAAGCAAATCAATGTACTAAGGTACCAGTGATTAATGATTTACATCTTTCGTATAGATTGGATACTTTGAAATAAATGAAGGCCGTAAGAAAGGCTGTAAGCAGTGGGCCTATGACTTTACACAAACTAATTGAGTGAGAGATTTCAAGATAAAACATGCTTCTCAATTGAAAGGATGTATGGTATGAACACTCAATCAAAATGAATTAGTAGCTGTAAACATTATCAGCAAATTAAAAGACAAAACTACACGATGCTTTTCAATCACAAGCAATTATATTTGGTGCTGTGTTCAATATTGTTCTTTAGACATTGGAGGGGTATCCTTCAAAGCAGCTATGCCCCACTCCTTTAAAGATTCCCAGTTGTTCCTTCAAACAAGTATTGAAGTTTATGATCATAAATCCTGTAGATATACTACTTTAATCTAGTACTAGTAGCAAACTCATGCGTTGCGCGTGATTTTTTTTTTTTTTTTTTTTTTTTTTGTGATCTCATTAAATATATATTTTTTAAACCTTACATATAACTTTTTTTAAACTTTTACATTTTACATATATATATAATGTGAATCTTTACATATACCTTTAAGTAAACTCTATATATTCTACTATTTAGATGCATAAAGCTATAGACTATTACTCCATAGTAATAGTTACTAATTGTTGATGATCATTTTGAGGCCCAATAGCAGGAAGAAGCCGAACAATATGGGCAGAGAAGAGTTAGCGGATGGTTAGAAGAACCATTAAGCCTAGATGGCAGAAGCAGTGGTTCATAGGCCCATGAAGTACATAAATGGGCCTTGAGGAAAGCAAATGGGCCTAAAGGAGCCCAGAAAGAGAAGAAGAAAACTCATGGGCATTATGTGATGTAGCAAAGTAAGAATGGGTCACAGCCGACCCGAAGTAATGAAGTAAGAAAGTAAGGAGCTGATGGGAAGCCCATGAGCCCCAAGGATGAGGAATAAGGTAATTGGGCCAGAAAAGCCCAAAGGAGTTAGTAAAAGCCCATAGGTATGCAGAATTAGAAAATAGGCCAAGGATGCCCAAGGAAAGCGAATGGGCCAAGGATGCTCAAGAAGAAAGAAATGGGACAAGAGAGCCCACAAGCAATGAAATGGGTCAAGTAAAAACCCAAAGTAGCATAGGTATAAAACCAACGACCATATTGAGTCATAAGCAACAGGCCCAAAGAGGCTCAACAGACACGGGTCAAATAGCACCACGGTAGGAACAATAAAGTGGTATGGCAGAAAACGGTAGCAGGATTACTGAAAGAGCAAAGAATGGGCTCAAGAAGGGAAAGCCCACAATCAAGCAAGGCCCAGTCCTTGAAAGGAGCAAGCTGTAAAGAATGAGAAATCAGAAAGCAGTTCACACCATAAGGGGTCAAGGATGAGCAGCAGAATGAACAGACGAGCCTTCAAACCATGGCAAACGCATGGGCAGCGGACAAGCTTTGGACATACACAGAAGTGGAGCATGCGCAAGACACAGGCACTACCAACCTGTACCCACCCAATACAGGAGTGGTAGGTCATAGGTCAGAGGTAAGAGAGGGGGTATGGTTTGGTAGTGGAGAAAATGGGAAGCCTATTCTAGGGTTCCTACTCAATCTCTTTTGGGGCAAAAGTCCTGCTAGGATTACATACCACCCAAAAGAGAGAGAATGAGCTAAAACCACTAGGTGCATGCCATAAGGGATAGGAAGAGAGAACACCCACACCGTGGCAGATTAGAATGCCACAGTGAGCAAGCAAACAAAATAGCCTTCTTTGTCTGGTAATGGGGAGTGGCACAGTCAGCACAGGTAAGTGGTGGTGGCTGGGCAGCTACCAAACCAGTGGTGGTCGGTAAGGACACCCAGACCAGACAAAGGTAGTTAAAGGCTAAAATGGTAAAAGCTAGTCACGGCAGGCAGTATATAAAGGACCTTTGCCCTGCACAGTAGGATCATCATCACGGCAATGGTAACCACTAAGAGAGAATCACAACATTGCTAGATAAGTAAGCCCTGAGAAAAAAAAAAGGAGGAAAAGAATTAGAAATAACAAAAAACAGAGAAGAAAGAAAGAATCAGGAAGAGAAAAAACAAGGAGTGTAGAATGGTAGGCATGCACCAATAGGCTAATCCATTTTCTCCCTCTAAAAGCCTATCCTCTGTTAGAGAAAAATGACTCATTTGGGCACAAGCCATTCAGGCCCATTCCCTCATAGTGGATAATTTCCATGGCAGGATCATCCTGTGAAGTTACCCATGTTGAGGAAATGGTTTTCCTCCTTGGCCCTACCCCTGTAGCACAATCAAACGTGGCAAACTGATCTTTCATTCTTCGATTTTCTCATTTATTGTTATAATTTCTCATCTCGTCTTTGTAACCTCACTCAGAATTTTCTTTCCTTTCCTGTTTTGACTAAGGATTTCTCGCTTATCTCACCCTAACAATAACTTATTTATTCCATAATTGTTTTATCATATTTGTCTGTCGTGGCTCTTCTATAGAAGCTATGTCTGTCGTGGGCACATGATTAAAGTTTCGGCAAACGGAGCATAGTTTGCATACAAGCCGGTTCAAGATGGGTTACAATTGGACCGGTCCCAACTCTCCTATCTAGAATATTTGGGCCACAGTACAGCAGGAGATAGTCCAACCCAAAATCACAAAATTCTCACCACATTTAAATTGGCGACTCTGCTGGGGAGTTGGGAAACAGATGGGACAGAAGACAGAAGCCCTCGCAAATAAATGCCCCAAAAATCCAGAACAACATGAAACATAAGTGTCGTGCCCTCGCAGGCAGAGTCTAGGCTAACTACGCCTCACCAATAACAACCTAACCAGGCGGAAGGTATTAACAGAGTGGGGGCTGAACCCCAACTGTAGCCAAGGATCCCCACTGACAATGCCAACGTTTTTATTGAGGTGTTGCAATCACTGCAACATTCGCAGTAGTAGATGATGGAGGAAATTCGTCAACTAAAAACAGATAAGACGAAAGAGAAAGGGAGCTAGTATGTCCCGGAGCATGCAGTGGACAAAAAGGAGACACCAGTTGGAGGTGCTCTGCAGAATGCGGAACAACATTTCATCACTATAGTTGAAGTAGCAGCTCTCCTAGAGCAGGAGAAGGCCAAAGCACCAAAGGAGAGATTCTATGCACAAAGACCTCCTTACCCGCTAAGGATACTCAACAAACCATACCTAGAGAGATACGAACCACGAGTCTTTGCGCAGAACAATGGCAGGAAGGGAAGTGTCGTTGAGCACGTAAGCAAGTTCATTGATACTTTTGGTCCTTACGCGACAGACGAGGACTTATGTCTTCGAGAATTTTCTAAATCATTACGTGAGCGTGCGTATACCTGGTACATTGATCTAAAGCCAGGATCAATCCCAACCTGGGATGACATGATGGATGTATTTTGCACTAAATGCTTCCATGGAGAGGAAACAGTAACACTTGCAACCCTACAGGCAACCAAGCAAAGGAAGGGTGAGGATTTGATAGAGTACATCAAAAGATTCAGAGACATAGCACTTGACTGTTATGACCATTGCGAAGAAAAGACATTGGTGGAGATGTGCATGACGAATATGATCAAGGAGTACAAAGTCGTTTTGGAAAACTTGGAAATCTCCCAGTTTGCACAATTTTTGCAGAAGGCTAGAAAGACTGCTCAGTCAGTGACGCTGAGCTCGGACAAAAGAAGCACTCCACAGGCCATGGAAGTATCCACCGGCAAAAGAAAGAGGAAAGCTGACGGAAAGGAATATGACACCCCTCCACCATTACCATGCACCCTAAAGGAGCTAGATGTGCTCCTAGACAAGTGGATAGCAAACGGAGTCTTCAAGCCTAACCAAGTTTCCAGAGAACCCACAGAGGAAGAGCGGAGGGACCTACACTTCTGTCATTTGCACGATTACGTTCAACGTCCTATCGTAGAATGTTAGGCGCTTTGTAGATTGGTACACCGTAGAATCAAGGAAGGGACCCTAAAGCTGTCCCAGCTGGAAGTTTAAAGAAATCCACTCCCAAACCACAAAGAGAAAGGTGTAGCTGTAGTTGTGATTTGTGCAGATCCAGGGGAGGACGAAGAAGGGAATCTAGCCCTACCTGCCGCAGTAATTACCACATTGCAAAAGAGCTCTAAGTTCAAGAATTTATTTGACCAATTGGGGCTCACGGTAAAAGAGTGAAGGATAGCCACAGAGGCCCTGGTGAGCATTGCCTCCGGGGCAGGAATAGAATGTTTAACAGCAGAGGTAGCAGATGACAGAGCCCTCTTGCAAGAATCAAGTGAGATTACTTTTAGTGATGAAGATATAGAGGTGGGGTACTCAAACCACAAGAGGCCCCTTTACTTAGCAGCATTTATAAACCAAATCCCCATCAAGAGAGCCTTAGTGGATACAGGCGCTTCTGTGAATCTCATCCCATTAAGCACTTTACAAATGGCAGGAATTTCAAAAAGAAAGATTCAGGGGTGCCCAATGGAAGTGACAGGGTTTGGAGGAAGGGGCGAATACACCGCAGGCCACATCCAGCTGTGGTTAAAGGTAGGCCCTATAGCTTCCCTAGCTCGATTCCAAATGGTAAAAACAGAAGTCTCGTATCATGTGCTTTTGGGGAGGCCATGGTTCAACAAGCAGTGACTAGTCCCATCCACCTATCACCAGTGCGTAAAAGGAAGATTGAATGGCAGGATGATATGCCTAGCAGCAAATCCATCGCCATTTGAGCAAGCAGGGGCTCATTTAGTAGAAACTATGTTCTACAACCAATGGGCACCATCTGGGGAGAGCTCAGTATCAAAACCACAACGTACCTTCGTACCTAGATGGGAAGACATCCAAAGTGATCTGGAGCCTGATCTAAGGGAGTTGCTATCATAGAAGAAGAAAAGGAAGGGAGCACCTGCTACGGAGTCAGATAACACACCACAATGTGTCAGGGTCCAAGGCCCTGATGGCAGGATTGTATACAAATTATGAAGATGCGCAGGGCCCACATGTGAAATGCAAGCGGGCCCCAAACAAGAATGGCAGCGCAAAAGCTTGGTGTGTTATGTGGCTCAGGAAAGCTTAAAGAAGGAGAGTAATGAAGAGAAAGACGAGGAAGTTATGGCAAAAAAGGACGTACTGGTTGTGGCAAAAGAAAAATTAGAGGAAATTAACCTGGGGTCGGACCCACAAGAAAAAAGACCCATCTCAATTAGTTCAAGACTGTCAAGAGAAGTCATAATTGATACTGCTGCTGAAAGAATTCAAAGATGTCTTCGCATGGGATTACAGTAAAATGCCAAGATTGGATCCTGGGCTAGTAGTACATACATTAAATGTGGACCCCGAGGCCAAGCCAATGGCCCAGCCTACCAAGATATTCCACACTGAGATAGAAAGGCAAATAGTTAAGGAGGTACATAAATTGCTGGCCGCAGGATTCATTAAGCCCATTCAACACCCGTGCTAGTTATCCAACATAGTGCCAGTGAAGAAAAAGAACGAGCAGATAAAGTGTTGCATAGATTTTAGAAATCTCAATAGAGTTTGCCTAAAGGATGAATTCCCATTACCAAACATGCATTTATTGATAGATTCTGCAACAAGGAGTGCCATGTTTTCATTCATGGACAGATTTAGTGGATACAATCAGATCAGAATAGCGCCAAAGGATGCGGAGAAAACTACTTTCAGAACACCCATAGGCAACTTCTACTTCACTGTGATGCCTTTTGGGTTGAAAAATGCAAGTGCAACTTATCAACGAACAATGACGACTATATTCCACGACATAATGCATCAAGAACTGGAGGACTATGTGGATGACATAATGGTAAAATCAAAGAAGCGAGAAGAGCGCGCCCAAGTTTTGAGAAGGGTATTTGGGCTTTCAAACTAAGAATGAACCCCCTCAAGTGTGCATTTGGAGTGTCCTTTGGGAAATTCCTAAGTTTCCTGGTTCACAGCAGAGGAGGTAAACCCGACCAAGGCTACGGCCATAGCAACCATGAAACTGCCAGCCATAGTAAAGGAGTTAAAAAGTTTCTTGGAGAAAGTCTCATACATCCAGAGGTTCATCCCTGGATTGGCATCAATTACTTTTGCCTTCACCAGATTACTCAAGAAGGGGCAAAGCTTTGAGTGGAAAGAAGCACAGCAGACAGCCTTCAAAAGGCTGTAGCATATCATGATGAACCTTTCTAATGTGCAAGCCCTAATCCGCAAGAAGCCATTGTTGCTCTACCTAGCCACCAACTCGTATGCCATAGGCGCATTGATTGTCCAAGAAGATGGAGGTGGCATTGAGCAACCAGTTTACTACATCAGCCATGCCATAAAGGATACAGAAACTCGTTACCCAAGGGCAAAAAGGGCATGCCTGACCATAGTATATGCCTCGCAAAGACTACGTCATTATTTCCTGACCTACAAAGTGTGGCTGATGACTAAGTCTCACGCAATCAAAGCTTTATTTCGGCAGCCAATTCTTTTCAGCAGAATATACCAGGGGTTGCTACAATTGTCACAATACAACTTAAAAGCGGGAACGCTCAAGGCAGTAAAGAGCCAAGCTATAGCAGACTTGCTGACACAATTCCCAAGAGAAGAAGAATTCATGTTGGATGATGAGGTCACAGGAGAAGTAGCTATGGCAAAAGAAGTTAAAGAGCAATGGGTGATGAAGTTTGATGGGTCTTCTACCACCCAATCAAGAGGAGTGGGAGAAGTTTTGTATCATGAAGAAGACAAGACCGTGGCGCTTTCGTTCAAATTAAAATTCCCTTGTTTAAACAATACGGCAGAATATAAGGCCTACCTAACTGGGTTAGCCACGGCCCTTGAAATCGGGATCAAGCATTTAAAAGTAATGGGTGATTCGAACCTGGTGGTCTGCCAGACCAAGGGAAGCTTCTCCTTGAAGGAACCCAGCTTAGCCCCGTACAGAACAATGGCCTAGAAGATGGAGGAAAAGTTTTCAACTTTTGAGATAGAGCATGCCCCAAGGAACGAGAACCGGTATGCGGATGCATTGGCTACATTAAGCTCACAGATAATTTTTGAAGGAGATAACACTAGGATAAAAGTCTGCAAGAGGAAGAAGTCTATTGTGGAGATGTTGAAGGAAAGGTTCCAAGAGGAACAATGTGAAGAAGATTGGAGGATTTCTATAAAGGAAGCTTTGACGAAGGGAGAAGATATGGCAGAATTAAAGGTGCTAAAAGACTACGCCTTGGTAAGAGGAGAATTGTACCGCAGGATACCAGGTGGGGTCTTGTCTAGATATGTGGGGCAAGAGGAGGCCCAAAGAAAGTTGAAGGAAGTGCACGATAAGACCTACGGAGAAGTCAATCTTTACCGCGGACTTCAAAGGGCGAGTTTCTATTGGCCAAGTATGGGTAAGGAAGCAGATTAAGTCCAAACCCAATGCGAGACCTGCCAGCTTGCAATAGACAGAGAGGAAAGTTATGCTGTGTTCATTAGCGAAGACTGGAGAAGTCCATTCACTTAGTACTTCACACAGTACTTGACAGAGGGTATTCTACCACAAAAACACAGTGAAAGATACAAGCTTAGGAGGTTGGCGACATGTTACTTTTTGCATAACGGTGTCCTTTTCAATAAAAGGTATGATGGGGACCCATTACAATGTTTGGGTCCCACGGAAGCAAGAGAGATGATAAAAGAAGTACACGCAGGAGAGTGTAGGAAACACAGGGGAAGAAAAATTTGTACAGATGCTTGCTACAAATAGGTTACTACTGGCCCACCATGAAGAAAGATACAGTAGAATTTGTGAAAAAATGCCACAGCTGCCAAGTACAAGCCAACCTGATTCACACTCATCCACAGAAGTTACACAGCATGTTCACCCCATGGCCTTTCCACACTTGGGGGCTTGATTTGGTGGGGCCAATTAACCCACCACCATGTGGATACATATGGATCTTGGTGGCTACAGAGTACTTCACCAAATGGGTAAAGGCAGTGCCACTCCATAAAGCTACAGGAGGAGCAATAGCAAACTTCATCAAAGAGAACATAATTGTGAGGTTTGAGGTACCCCATAGGATCATCAGTGACAATGGCACACCCTTTGTCAACAGTGATATGAGGAAGATGTTAGAATTCTACCAAGTCAAGCACCATTGTTCATCGCCCTATTACCTTCAAGGAAATGGGCAAGCAGAAGCGACAAACAAGACCTTCATAAAGATCATCAGCAAAATGAGCCAAGAATATACAGGAGGATGGGCAACGCACCTGCCAGACGCTCTTTGGGCTTATAGAAACTCACCGAAGTCAGCCACAGGGTTTTCACCCTTTTCCTTGATCTACGGGACAGAGGTAATGAGCTCGACAGAAGTGATGACTCCATCTTTAAGAGTTATGCAGATGCGAGAGAAAGAAAAAGAAAAATGAGTCTTTACGGCAGAAAGATGTGAGGACCTAGAAGGATTTAATGAAAAAAGGAAAAAGGCCCAAGAACGCAGCCGCAGATACAGACAAAGGATGACTGAAGCCTATGGTAGAATGACTAGGGAAAGGGTGTTCGTAGAAGGATAGCTCGTGTTAAAGGCAGTGGAGCACGTCAGGCGAGGTATGGCAGGACCATCTAAGTTTTCACCAAAGTGGGAGGGACCCTTGGTGATAAGAGAAGCACATGCAAGTGGGTATTATCATTTGGCCTAGATGAATGGCAAAGATTTGATGGATCCCATCAATGGCAAGTGGCTGAAGCGTTATTACGCTTAAAAGAAAAAGTTATGTAGTTGCCCCTTTTGTTTAAGTGAGTTTTATGTTTCCTTTTCCTTCAAGTGACTATGTCACAAAACATACTATGTCATAGCAATAGCCAAAAGCAGTAATAAAGTGTAGCATAATAGTTACAAACCCAAACTATGACAATCATATCAAACTTGCCAAATAAGTGTTATAGGAAACATAAAGTGTACAAGAGAGGGGGATAAAAAAATAATAAGAATAATAATAATAATAAAGGGGAAATTACATCATCATCAACGAAGCCCAAAAATAAGAGGCTGATCTCCAAAACGGCTGGATCCACCAATACTAGAAAGAAGGCGTTCACGACAACCCTCTAAGTCTGCCACCTCCTTCCTTAGAGCCTCGATGCGTGTATCAATAGCATCAACAGCTGACTGGACCTTCTTCATGAAGAAGGCTCGGGCAATCTCACGAAGATGGTCCAAAATGAACTCCACAGCAAAGCCCACGCTAACAAGCTCCTGTATCGCAGCCCTCCACTGCAGGATCCTCTCGGTGGAAATAGTGTCAACAAAGTTATGCTCAATGTCATTCATCACGCTCCCCAGCAACTTCAAAAAGTGTTCTCTAGTAGAACGGCCAAGGCGAAATCCCTGCATGAAGTCACAGCAGCTGCTGTAGACCGCCTCCAAATGAGAAGCACAATCCTCAGGAACTCTAAAGCCATGGAAGTCAATATAGGGAGGCTCAGAACCCCAAAAGTCCGCAGGATCGAGGTCATTAACCTCAGGCTGATCGAAACGAGTAAAGAAGACAGCGGCCTCACTCACAGAATCCGGAACTGTGGCAGAACTGCTGCCCACCTCAAACTGAGGAGGGGCAATGGGAATCAGACCTAGTAAGAGATGTGAAGCGTGGTATAAGAGACCATGAAGTAAGCAGAGTGAATTTATAATGAAAGAATGAGGAAGAGAAGGAAAAAAAGAAAACTTACCAGGACCTGTGAGAATGAGGGATGTGGGAATGGCAGAAGCATGTGCAGAGAGTATGGCAGAAACTAGTGCTGTGGGAATGGTAGAAACAGGCACTATAGGTGTGACAAGAGAAGTGGCTGTAGGCATTGCTGTGTCTGCTGCAACTCCTGGTTCCTCAAAAGTCTCTGCAATCAGAAGGAATAGACATGTAAAGTAAAGGGAAACCGCATCAGAGGGTTATACAGATATATATATATATATATATATATATATATATAAAGAGGAGGGCATTGATGTAAAGAAAAATAAACGGGGAGTTTAACAAAATGAGGGAGATACATACCCATGAACTCAGCCTCGTGGTCAGCACTCTCCTCGTCATCAGAATCAGAAATCTCTACAATCAGAAGGAATAGACATGCAAAGCAAAAGGAGACTGCATCAGAAGGTTATACAGATATATATATATATATATATATATATATACATATATACATACATATATACATACATACATATATATATATATATATATAAAGAGGAGGGCAATGATGTAAAGAAAAAAAAAAGGAGTTTAATAAAATAAGGGAGATACATACCCATGAACTCGGCCTCGTGGTCAGCACTCTCCTCGTCATCAGAATCAGAAATCTTCTTCTTCATGGTGGGTTCGTCATCAGGATCCTCAAGAACATCCTCAGATTCCTCAGATGACAAGTCTGCATCAGGCCCATGTGTAGCAGAGCTAGGGTTGGAAGAAAGGGTAACCACCAAAGAAGAGCCATCCTTCACGGCTTGAGATAGAGCTGCGAAGGGATCACTGGTAGAGATAACGAGAGGTGTGGCAAGACAGGCAATCTCAATCTGAGCAGCAACAGGAGGAACGGCCCCCTCTTGGGGAGTAAATGTCTCAATAGAAATGGGAGTAGTCTCAATAACCCTCTTAGTATGAGTACCCTCATCTATGGGTATCGGCTTAATGGAAGGGATAGGAGCCTCAGCAGGAACTCCCTGTGTAGCAGCAAGAGTGGCAGAAGCCATGGCCTCAAACACCACATCAGCCCCATCAAAGAAACCTTCCATGGGTGTGCCCATGGAGGCAGAAATCTCCTCAGTCGTGGGGTGATGTATGGAGATAAGCTTAGGCTCGGCCTGGGAAACAAAAAAAAAAATGAGGAAGAAAGGAATACATAAGGTTAATGATGCAAAAAAAAAAAAAAAGGGATGGCAGAAAGGGAGATGGGACAACCAATGGCATATGGCAAGGGAAATATGTGCAAAAAAGAAGAAAAAGAAGAAGGAAAGGAAGGAGACATACCTCAAACTCGGGCTGATTAAGTAATATAGGATGGGTGACATACGCATCCTCCTTGTGCTTAGACTGCAAAAGAAAAAACAGAAGACAAGGATAAAGAGATGAGTCAGAAAATACACAGGGTTAGCTGCAGAAAAGCCGTATAAAAAATATAAAGAAGACAAAGCAAAATTAGAGATAACATACTCTCCTTTCAGTAGTGATGGACGCAGAAGGGGGAGATGACTTTCTCTTGCTGCCTCGGGTCCTACTAAAAGGAGAGCATCAGTAGATGGCTGCAGAGCAATAGGCTTAGACTTACCGACAATAGGGCGCTTGCTAGAACGGGTACGAGCAGAAGGGGGAGGAGAGCCCTCTAAAACTATGTTACCTACGGGAGGAAGGTCACTCTCAAAAGGTACATTGTCTGAACAAGCCTCAGAAGAATCATCACCCTTATTGAAAGACTTGGACTTGGTAAAACTCTTCTTAACGGGCACAGAAACGTTTGTCACCTTTACTCTCTTCGCCCAACCCAAAGGATAGTCACCGGCATGCCAAAACCAC
Organism: Quercus aquifolioides; assembly: GCA_019022515.1. Taxonomy (NCBI): domain Eukaryota; kingdom Viridiplantae; phylum Streptophyta; class Magnoliopsida; order Fagales; family Fagaceae; genus Quercus; species Quercus aquifolioides. The sequence continues at coordinate 67,889,089 of CM032328.1, forward strand.
CACCTCTCCTCCTCAACCCACTCAAATATGGCAGACCGACTCTGCTTCCTAGCATATGCCAACATAGATTTAGAGGGCAGAAGCAGCCGAGGGTTGGCAAAAATAACCGCACCAAGTCCATCAGGAGGAATAAGAGAAAACCCACGGCTACCCAACAATTCCTTCTCAAATGAGGTCATCACAGCCTGCCAGTATCCGTGCATGGCAGCAGTACAAGTACCCTCTCTCTGTGAACCTGGGATAGTGACTGCAGTAAAACGCTTACTCCAAAACTCAAAGGCAGTGTACCGCAGGAATGGTTGAACAGAAGTAAGGGACTCCACAAGGGAAGAAAGGTTATCAAGAATATCCTGATCCAGCCCAAACTGTCTCCTCACCCTGTTGGCAGGATAGTGCACGAGTCTAACACCCTCATCAGCCATATAAGGCAACCACCCAGCATTGGTGGCAACCAGGTAAGTGATGCCCCTCTCCTCAAAGCCGGTCAACGGGGTAGTGGTCCCAACAGTATCAACAATTAGACCCATCAAAGAATCAACACATGTATAACCCGTGCCTAAGTTCCTATATGCTCTTCAAGAAAACCCAACTCCTTTATCAAAAAACTCAACAGCAGGATGCCCAATCGACTTCAAACCAACCTAACGAAAAGTTAACGGAAAATCATACTCAAACCTACCACAAAAATCAGTAATGACTCTCGAACATGACTGGTATCTCTCCTTGGCAAAGCGAACAGGCCTACACTTCACCAAATGCCTAGCACAGTGCTCATACAACAGATGTTGCAAAATAGTACTATGGACAGAAAAAGTAACAATATGGCAGGAACCCGCCTAATCCTCATCGCTCTGCAAGATATCCAACTGAACATATAGATGTCCCAAGAACATAGATGCCAATGGCAGACTTACCGCAGCAGATATCTTAATGGCTAATTGAAAATACAAAGGCTTCACAGCATAGTGAGGATGAGAGCCAAAAATGAACTTATAGAGCTAAAACGTGACAAGGGTCGCAGGGCGAGCAGTAGCCGAGGCCTTAAAGAAAGAACTAACCCAATGTGATAACTTTGCGTTGACACTCATCCCCTTCCTCAACTCGGTCTCCACGGCCTCTTCCTCTGGAGAAAGCTCCAAGGCACCAGGGTCAATATCCCCAAGAATGGGCAGAAGCAACTAGTTAGCCACATCCTCAAGGGTCATGGTGATCTCACCGCAAGAGAGAAAGAAAGTATGAGTGGTTGTGCACCACTAGCGGACCAAATGGCGGAGGTTGAACAAATCTCTGTAATTAGATAAGCAGCAGGACAAGACAATGGCCTTCAACACACCAGCCTGCTGTAGCGCCTCCATAAAACCCGTGTCGGACAACTCGTTGTCCACCCATTCCTTCCAACCCAAAGTAGTGCCCGATCCGAACTCGAAAAGAATGGGCACAAGAAGTGAAATGCCTTGGCAAATGACAAGATCTGGAATCGAAGAAGCCAACGGAGCCTAAGATGTGTTCATGTTGCGACGACAAAGGGCAAGCCACACACGGCCCAGCAACAGCGGCGTGTAATCACTAGGAACTTTTGGGAAATGGGCATTGGTATCATACCAAGGGTCTATGAGAGGAGCGCACTCACTCTCGGGATCGCGTCGTGCCTCCTTCTCATCGGAATAGTCCGATTCGGAATAGGTGGCCTCTTCGCCTACATCTCACGCAGCAGGATCATCGGAGACAACCTCTTTTCCCTTACGGCGGGAGGAACCTTGGCCTTTCGCCGGCATCATGGTGTAGCGGTTGATCGAAGTAAATGGATGATAGTGTTTGAAAGAGAGAACACAGTAAAGAAAGGGAAAAGGAGAAAGTGTTTATATTTGGAATGTGAAGGGAATCTCCCTTAAGTACCAACGTCATTAAACCTGACACAAAATGAGGCAATGGGTCAGCCATCAGATAAGGGATGGAATTAATGAAGCAGAGGCAGTGTTTCAAAATAACTGCTAAACTAGGAAATTCAAAGAGACAACACTGTTTATGACAAGAAAAGAAAAACATATAAGTTGGGGTCCACTGTTCGAAAAAGCCCGCGAAGGGAAAGAAGAGGGAAAGATAGAAAGGACAGGAAAGTCTTTTATTCACATATGAACCACAGGAACGCTTCATATGCTCAAAGGGCTAAATGTTAATGATCATTTTGAGGCCCAATAGCAGGAAGAAGCCCAATAATATTAGCAGAGAAGAGTTAGTGGATGGTTAGAAGAACCATTTAGCCTGGATGGCAAGAGAAGTGGTTCATAGGCCCATAAAGTACATAAATGGGCATTGAGGAAAGCAAATGAGCCTAAAGGAGCCCAAAAAGAGAAGAAGAAAACTCATAGGTATTATGTGATGTAACAAAGTAAGAATGTACCACAGTCGGCCCGAAGTAATGAAGTAAGAAAGTAAGGGACTGATGGAAAGCCCATGAGCCCCAAGGATAAGGAATAAGGTAATTGGGCCAGGGAAGCCCAAAGGAGTTAGTAAAAGCCCATGGGTATGCAAAATTAGAAAATGAGCCAAGGATGCCTAAGGAAAGCGAACGGGCCAAGGATACTCAAGAAGAAAGAAATGGGACAAGAAAGCCCACAAGCAATGAAATGGGTCAAGTAAAAACCCAAAATAGCATAGGTATAAAACCAATGACCATATTGAGTCATAAGCAATAGGCCCAAAGAGGAAAACAGGCACAGGTCAAATAGCACCACGATAGGAACAGAAAGTGGTATGGCAGAAACCGACAGCAGGATTACAGAAAGATCAAAGAATGGGCTCAAGAAGGGAAAGCCCACAATCAAGCAAGGCCCAGTCCTTAAAAGGAGCAAGCTGTAACGAATGAGAAATCAAAAAGCAGTTCACGCCATAAGGGATCAAGGATGAGTAGCAGAATACACAGACGAGCCTTTAGACCATGGCAAATGCATGGGTAGCGGACAAGCTTTGGACGTACACAGAAGTGGAGCACGCGCAAGACCCAGGCACTACCAACCTGTACCCAGCCTGTAAGGTTGAAATTTATCAACCATCTTGTTGGCTTTATTCCGTACCAATTTGCTTGTAATTTAGCACTTAGTAACCCTGTATTTAGGTGGGATTCATGTAAGGGTAGTGTGTGAAGAGAGTGTGAAGAAAAGCTCAAGTTTGTGCAAAGAAGTAAAGTTTCGCGGCTAGGACTCGCGGCTGACTCGCGACTGGCAAGCCGCCAAATGCAGGCACATGAAAAGCACACAAGGGAGCTAAAGGGTCGCGCCAGCTGTCGCACTACAGGAAAAAAGTCCCAGGCTGGCAAGGCCGTTACTTCGCGACTTGAACTCGCGACTTGGACAAGCCGCAAGGTCAAGCCGCCAACTTACCCTGTTTGGCAAAAACTGACTCTTCGTATTCCAAACACACACCACTATATATAGACCCTTATACTCACAAAATGTAGAGAGCTTCTAGAGAGAATTTTTTAGAGAAACCCTAGAGAAAAACAAGATTGATTCATCCACAATCTTTACCTTAGAGTCTCTACAAATTCCTCTACTCTCTTCCTCTCCATTGATACATCCTTGAGAGGTCATTGACCAAATCCTTTTCTCACCACACCCACGTCTGTGAGAAGGTTCATTTGGTGCTAAGGGAAGCAATTTGGAAGGAACCAATATACATTGGTTGATGCTATGGTCTAGTAGCGGAATCCGGGAAGCTAAAGAAGAAATACGTTCGGCGTAACCTCGTTGGAGCAAGAAGCTTGGAGAGCTTAGGTACTTGGGTAGATTAGGTTTGGAGGGTTTTCTGCTGTTCATGTATCCCAACTACATTCTTTAGTGGATTATTTCACCGCTTGGAGAGCGGCGGAGAGGTTTTACGCCGAGGACTTCGGTTTCCTCTTCGATAACACATCGTGTGTCGTCTGTGTGTTTGCATCTTCCTTCCTTTTATCTTTGCTTTATATTTACTGTTGTGGATGTGTTTATATTTGGCTTAGATTAGTTATCAATTCTGTGATTGGCTTATGTTCATGTTCCGCACATTAATTGTTTGATTATAAGCTTGAATTGATAATTTATAATTTGGAGTCTAAACGTTCAAGGATGTTTTATACACATATTGAACTTTCACAGCCAATACAGGAGTGGTGGGTCATAGGTCAAAGTTAAGAAAGGGTGTGGTCTGGCAGTGGGGAGAAGGGGAAGCCTATTCTAGGGTTCTCGCTCAAGCTCTTTTGGGGGAAATGTCCTGCTGAGATAACATACCACCCAAAAGAAGGAGGATGAGCTGGAACCACTAGGTGCATGCCATGAGGGATTGGAAGAGAGAACACCCACACCGTGGCAGATTAAAATGCCACGATGAGCAAGCAAACAAAATAGCCTTCTTTGTCTAGTAATGGGGAGTGGCACAAGTAAGTGGTGGTGGGTGGGCAGTTGACAAACCAGTGGTGGTCGGCAAGGACACCTAGACCAGACCAATGTAGTTAAAGGCTAAAATAGTAAAAGTCAGTCATGGCAGGTAGTATATAAAGGACCATTGTCGTGCATAGTAGGATCATCATCACGGCAATAGTAACCACTAGGAGAGAATCACAACATTGCTAGATAAGTAAGCACTGAGAAAAGAAAAAAATGAGGAAAAGAATTAGAAATAACAAAAACAGAGAAGAAAGAGAGAATCGAGAAGAGAAAAAACAAAGAGTGTAGAATGGCAGACATGCACCAATAGGCTAATCCCTTCTCTCCCTTTAAAAGCCTATCCTCTGTTAGGGAAAAATGACTCATTTGGGCATAAGCCATTCAGGCCCATTCCCTTAGAGTGGGTAATTTCCATGGCAAGATCATCCTGTGAAGTTACCTACGTTGAGAAAATGGTTTTCCTCCGTGGCCCTACCCCCGTAGCACAATCAAACGTGGCAAATTGATCTTTCATACTTCGATTTTCTCATTTATTGTTATAATTTCTCATCTCGTCTTTGTAACCTCACTCAGAATCTGCTTTCCTTTCTTGTTTTCACTAAGGCTTTCTCGCTTATTTCACCCTAACAGTAACTTATTTATTTAGAAACAAAATAAAAGAAGATAAAAAGAAAGAGAAAGAGTGATATTAAAGTAGAGGGTTTGGGGAGATGAAAATGTAAAGGGAATGAGAAAGGTTGGAGAAAATGTAAAATATTATATATTTAATTTTTTTTAAATAAAAGATAAGAAAATATAAATAATTTAATGATATGGAAGATCTCATCTTATTTCAATGCTGAATAAAATAAGATGAGAAAAAAAAAAGTAAAAAGAAAAGTTATAACAATAAACGCTAAATTACTCTCGTTATATTACACTTCAAATCTGACTCATCAGTGACGCATTTAATTTGGCCAATTAACTCCCTGAGAACACATTTATAAACATCTTCACAAATTAAAGCTTTAATTTGGGCATCTTCTACAGCAAACAACAACTTTACCTCAAATAGTTGGCGTTGAGACATTTTATCTGCAGCATCAGAAACTTGTGCTAAAAGGCATGTGACTTCCTTTTTCTTATCTGCAAGCAAGTCTCTAAGCTGGCGATTTTCTGAAAGAAGGGATTCCAGTCTGTCCTTCAAACTGCCAAGATTTTCAGCATTTTTACTAAATGCACATAGCATCTTATTTTCCACAAGAATTCCATCCAACTTTGAAATGAAATGGGGAATTTTTCTCTTTAATAAGTCAAGCTCATTATCCTTCTTCAACGGTGAAGCAGATCCCCTTTCCTTCAGACACAGTATTTCCCGCATCAGTCTAATATTTTTTTCAGTTATCTCTTGCACTTTAGACTCATGATCTCTCCTCATGTTGGTCATCTCAGTGATCAATTCATCTTTTGACATTTGCTTTAGTTTGGCAGGATCTGAATTTTCTGGGATATTACTATTTGAATCTTCATGTTTGCCATTTCCTTCCCAAATCAAAGTGGACAATGAAACACTATTGCTTAAGCTTTTGCTGCGGAAACGATCAGCCTTTTTATCATTACTCCACTCCCCACTAATCTCTAAGGACCCCAAAGAAGTTAGTGGCCGACTTTCGTGAATAGACAGTGATTTTGAAATGGCATCCAATTCCTGCCGTAAACTTGAGATATCATTAACCTTTTCAAGCCAATTCACATTTTTATTACCACCAAATTGCACATTTTGATCCCAAAGTCTTTCTTCAAACCCTTCTTGAAGACTCCGAATGCAATTCTTAATTACCATACCTTCAATTTCTGCTTTAAACTCTTGCTCTTGTTGCCATGAACAGAGTGATTCCCTAGACAACTCAAACATATCTTCCACCCGTTCATGAACTGTGTCAAAAGTAGCATTTAGACTTTCAAGAATTTCATCCACATCAACCCATCTTTCGGATGCCTTCTCTGGAAGAATACCACCCAATCCCAGCAGCTCAGAACCAGAATTAATCTTCCTAATAGAACTACACCCTCTTACACCATCAATTGCTTTCTTGAGCTTATTGAACTGCTCTTTAGCCGCATTTCTAAGGCTCACCAAAGATTCTTTCATTCTATCATGCTCTACAAAAGCATCTGGACAGTTACAATACATCCTGTGGTGACTTGTGCTTTTGGACTCATGGTGTGTCAAAGCAGATCCCAAAGATTCATTTTCATCTGCACCCACATGGTTAAGATGTAGCATATGCTTCAATTTTTCCACCTCCAACTCTTTCTGGGCAATTTTCTCATCTGCTTCTTGTTTAACTGCATTAACCATGCCCCTTATGACAGAGTCACTCACCATCCTAGAAATAGTCAACCGATCATCGATATCTTGAAAATATGAGTCCAAATTCTCAAGGATCTCATCACCCAATATCTCACTTACTTGAAAGTTATCAACATGCTGCCCCAACCCATCATGGCACAGAGCCAGACTAGCATCCATAACCCTTACGTCCTCCATAATATACCAAAAAGCCTATTTACAGCTTAATCACTTATGAGATTCCATACCAGACTTGCAAAACTGCAAATATAAAGAAAACAATAAAGAACAAAAACTATAATGAAAATATTCAGAAAGAACTGTAAATCACATTTTCTTTTTTCTTTTTCTTTTTTATATGGGAATAAATCATATTTTCCTATTCTATTGAATAACACTGCTTATAATTAGTTCAAAAAAAAAAAAAAACCAAAAAGAAATGAACTTTAGCAAAAAAGAATACTTACTGGTGAAGAAGATAAAACCCAAGTAGACAGTAGTAGTGGGAGAAACCTTATTTCCCTCGAAAACTTAAGGTTCAGAAAGTGTTTGAAAATCCCAAAATGGGAATTGAAATTTAAAAAAAGAGTTTTTTTTTTTTTTTTGGGTGAAGAAAGGCTGCCTGATCTTTGTGTCTGTTGGGTTTGTTATTCAGTTCTGGCGGGTTTTGAAGAAGATTATATAAAAGCTGGGGCAGAGTAGACACACCATTTTGGTGAGCGGGAGGGAAGTCCTTGCTTGTAAATTGGCCCCATAATACCAGTAATTTACCCAAGTTGCCCCCTTTTTTACCTTAAGAATCAAGACTACTATGCTGAAGTCTTTTTGAGTTTTTTTTTTTTTTTGGGAGTGAATTTAGTTATTGGTCTTAATCAGAGAGTTTATTTGTATTAGCAAACTAGTGTTAGGTGAATAAAACTCTTTATTGTTTTATTTATATTTCCAATGATGTTATGGTTTTTCTCTTTTGTTTTTTTCTTTATCCAAAATTTATGTGGTTAAAAGTTAAAACTTAACTTATATTCTAACAAAGAAGAAATGGACTGTTGACTTTGATTATAAGTCATGAAATCTATAAAGTCATCCTCTATATATGGTTTGATTATTGACTATAAATTTTTTGGTTTTTTTTTTTTTTTCTCTCTTTTATAATCTAGATTAGAGATAGTAACATGGCTTTCTTTATTTATTTATATATATTGTGAGAGAATGGCTTTTCTTTATCTTTAATATTAAGAAGATTAAGATAATAATCCCTTTTCATAAATCTTGACCCAAAAAAAACAGTTCACATAATAAGGATATTTGAATCAAACATCTATCTTAATTTCACTTCTCCCCAAGTAAAAGACTTGAGAGCATTTTTTGTGATCATTTGTTGAGTGAAGAAAGCGTTGACTAATTATATTGATTAAAGTGCTCATAAAATTCGGAATTTTCAATTTATTTAGTGGCTTCAGTCTGGCATGAGAAGGGATGCAATAAAGATCAAAAGCAAGTCAATGGAAGATAATAGAATTGCCATTAAATCATGGGCCTTTCTCTCTTTTTTTTCTTTTTCTTTTTCTTTTTTTTCCCTTTTTTTTACTAATTGTGATAAGTCTAGGCATAAAACTTAGATGAGAATAAACAATGAGAATCAAGAATTTAAGATCTTGGGCCAAGCAAGGTGCCATTTCTACATTTGTACTGTTACTTACTGCTGCTACATTTAAATAATTGCAGCATTGCTTTATTAGTTAGACCAAGAATAATTGTAAAATATGTACAACTGCAGGAGCAAAAATAATTGTTTATTTAACAATCATGTTCATCATGATCACTAATAATGCTGTTTCTTTCATCTCTTTCTACTACTTTACACCTTATATTTGTCATTTAATAGAACTATTCTAAGTGAAGAAGTTTGAAACATCTGGCCCACCAAGAAAAAGAAAAGAAAAGAACTTTCTTAGTGGAAAGACTGGACTGTCCTCATTTTCAATGAAATTCAGTTTGAAACTTTCAGTTGGTTTATGCTGTACCAGAAATAAGAGCTGCTAACGATTGAGACAGCCAAAAGGCTTGAGAGTACCGATATTCATAAGCAGTGATGACTCCATAAATTTTTTTCAGGATATTATTCAACAAGCATAAATTATACAATCTAATAAAAAGAAAATTTTGTATATTGACAACAACAATAAAAAAAAAAAGGCAAATACATAAAATTTACAATTGCCTTCTACGAGTTTTTATATTTTGAAATCATTGCATGATAGTCTCATTATCAACGCTATAATAATAATAAAATTATTAATTATTGTTGTTCAGTTGTTTCATTAATTTGTTTGTTTTTTATAAACTGTAATTTGTTATATGATTGTTTCATTAATTATAAAATTATTAATTGTTGTTTAGTCTAACATAATTTAATTTGTTCGTCTTTTATAATATATTGGTTAATTAAATTATTAATTATTGTTTATTAGTTGCTTTCCCCAATTAATTATTGGTTAATTAAATTATTGTTTATTAGTTGCACTAGCACACACCTCATGTGCATTTACTTCCCCCAATTTAAAACCTAGAAGTGTATTATTTTCTGAATTATTATATTTCTTTCTTTTGAAGAATGAATTAATGATTATTATCTTTGCCCATATTATCAATTAAATTATAACCCACTAAGTATAATGATTGAGATTCAACAAATACCAATAGTAGACAAATTGTTTTTTCAAATTTCAATGTCTAAAATGCTCATAAAAAATTTAAATGTATAAAAAATCTTATTAAATACAACTAATTAAATTTTCTAGTATTATTTTAGATATGATATACTGTAGTATATTATATTCATTCATAATGTTATATAATATAAAATACTTTAACAACAAATAAGCATGAAAAGTAAAGAAAAAATATGGCCCATACCTAACCACTTGTGTGGGTATTATTAATTGCTTTTGAAGACTTTAAGTTCAACCATACACGTGGTAGAGGCAACAGGCAATTGATAAGTGTTTCTTATTTCTTGGTTGGGCAAAATGTAACACTCTAGTACTCTACTTCGGAAACAACGGAAGAACCAAAGAAGTAATGAAAAGAAAAACAGAAGAAAAAAAGTAGAAGAGCATATTAGATTAGGATGCCAGAGACTGAGAAAAGTGTGAAGACTCACTTGTTATGGTTGCCACCGTTGCATCATGCGTATGTTGCTCTATTGCTTTAGGTACATTGGAATGTGATTCTAGCAGACTTGCTGCGATGGATGAAAAGCTAGATGAATCTGTTGTCGTTGATGTGGCTCCCCCTTGGGCCCCAACGTGGGTCCACCACTGGCGCCGTCCATTGGTTGTTGTTGTTGATGTGCTCTGTTCTGGTTTTGCTTTACTTGATGAATCTGTTACTCTGGTTTCTTTAGATTAGGTTGTAATCGCGTATATTGGGTTTTGGTTTTTTATTTTTTGAGAATCCGTGGGTTTGCTTTCTTTAGATTGGGTTTGTAATCTGTTGTTTATGGTTGATGTTGGGTTTTTTTTTTTTTTTCTTTCTTGGGGGGCTTGCTCTGTTACAATTTTTTTTTTTTTTTTTTTTTTTTTCAGATTTTAGTTCAAAATTTTTTTTAGGCTTTTTTTTTTCTTTTGCTTGAAAGTAGAATAAATAAATTTTTTTTCTTTTTTAGGGAGTTCCTAATTTTGGTTGAGGGTGTTCCTAATTTTTTTTAAGGGTAAACAAATAAAAAAAAAATTTATCATATATAAAATTTTTTTCTTTTTCAAGGAACACACTGGCTTGAACGTGGCGTTGCCACTGTTCATAAGGGGTGGTAATAGTACACACGGTATCTGGGTGTACGGGAACCCAAACACGATTTTACTATTTTACAATTATAACTGAAATTGTGTTTTAATCTGGAGTGTCTACGGCTGTGTATAACTTAACAGGTGCTATTCATACTGAATAGTGATCTTTATTTTTGAGCGCAAAGCATGACATGGTTGATGATTTGTATGATGTATACAGGGGAAACATTGGACCAGATTTACAACCCTGAATAACTTTTCTCCATAGCACCGCCAATCATGGTTTTTGACTGTTGATGTACTGGGATCCTAAGCTTTTATAATAAAGATGGAGCGTAAAACGGATGGCCCATGCACTCAAAATCTCTCTCTCTCTCTTTTTTAAAGATTTCTAAAGACCCGCTAAAGCATTGCCTGCCAACCCACCGCCCCACTTTTTTCCAATGTATGTGAGTCACATTGACATTTACAAGATGATAAATTCCCAATGGTGGAGAATTGCTAAAAGCCCTTGGAAATTTGGCTAAGTGTTTTCTTTTTCTTTTTCTTTTTCTTTTTCTTTTTCTTTTTTAGGGTAAATTACAACTTACTTATATATAGTTTGACCGAAATTTAAATTGTTTACATGTAATTTGAAATTTGACACTTTACTCACCTGGGATTGGCTTAGTTAGGGTTTCTGTAACCCACCTCTGTTTAAAATAGAACTAAATATGTAATTTTGTTTTACTTTCATGTCTCCCCTCCAAAAACACAAAAAACATAAAAATATAAAATAAAAAGATATTGGTAAAGTTTTTTTTAAAAAAATTAAAAGCCAATTTTGCCTAAGCTGAAGTCCACTCCATTGGTTGATCATCCAACTCAATTGATTGTGGACTCCCATTCTTCAGTTCAGTCCACAAACAAACTTCCTACAAGCAAATCAATGTACCAAGGTACCAGAGATTAATGATTTACCAACTGTTGCATGCAATTTTGGTAATGGCGTGTGAGTTTAACGAAAAAAAAAAAATCATGGGCTTGTCCCACATTGATGGGTGTGTGTGTGTGTGTGTGTGTTTGGGTTTATAACTTACTCCACGTTACCAACTGTTACATGCCATTTTGGTAATGGCGTTTAACGAAAAAAATAAAGTGATTAATGATTTACAATTTTTTGTATGGATTGGATACTCTAAAATAAATGAAGGCCAAAAGAAAGGCTGTAAGCAGTGGGCCAATGACTTTACACAGACTAATTGAGTGGGAGATTTCAAGATAGAACATGCTTCTCAATTGAAAGGATGTATGGTATGAACACACTATCAATGGATTACTTAGCAAAATAAAATTAGTAGTTGTAAACATTATCATCAAATTAAAAGACAAAACTACACAATGCTTTTCAATCACAAGCAATTATATTTGGTGTTGTGTTCAATATTGTTCTCTAAACATTGGAGGGGTATCCTTCAAAGCAGCTGTGCCCACTCCTTTAAAGATTCCCAGTTGTTCCTTCAAACAAGTATTCAAGTTTATGATCATAAATCCTATAGATATACTACTTTAATCTAGTATTGGAACTGTAGTGTCACTCTAAAACTTAACCAGCAAAAAAACAAATCAGTGAGAAATTCTAATGTATTTGAACATATACAAATGAGTATATCAATGCATACAACCCAGTAAATCAACGACGAAGCGAGACTTCATGTAGCTGTAAATAATTTTTTTTTAAACTTTTCCAACGTCTTTTTTATCTTATTTTGATCTTATATTTTTATGTTTTCTGTATTTTTGGATGAAAGAGACATAAAAGTAGAGCAAAATTACATATTTAGTCCTATTTTTAACAGAAATGGGTTATGGAACTCTAACTAAACTACCCTCAAGTAGGTAGCCACAAGAGGGTAAGTTGTAATTTTTCCTCTTTTTTAAATAAGAACACTGAATCAAATTTATAAAGATAAGATAGCATTTGTGAACAGAGAAAAAAGTGAAGATGGAGAATGGAGGTTAGAGACGAGCCAAATGATGATGGTCTTTCATTTGAACGTTAATTATGACACATCGGTGTGTACGGAATGTGAGCGCTACGACAATTGAAATTGTGTTTTGGACGTTTTCAATTAAATTATGAAATCGTGTTTTCAAAACATGATTTTATGATTTCAAAATTATAATTAAAATTATGTTTTCAAAACACAATTTCCAATGTTGTGTGTACGGATGTGTACAACTAACAAACATTTACGTTTTCGTTATTTGGTAGAGCAGAGATCAAGAGAGAAAGAGAAGAGGATGGATGCCAATTTCACATAAGTCCACCATAACTTCACAATTAAAAACCCAATAGAAATATTTAGTGTATGAATATTTTTAAAAAAAAATTAATTTATCACTTTATCTTAAGAAAGATAGGACTCAAATAATGAAGAAAAATAGATCCATTTTTTCGTCTATGATGGTCACAAAATGCATGTGGTATATATGTTACAAGCTATAGTGGACCTCTCTTTCATCTCTAAAAAAATAACGTATGTCTTCAGTGTGTAATCTTAGTCCAATTACTTTAAGAGCCTAAACGTAGTCCTCTATCAACTTAATATCCCTAAGCCTCTAAGAGATCTCACATCTAACTCCTCCAAGCTTTTACAAGCTCCTTGAGTGCCAAAAAACACCATGTGTTCATCTTCACTTGCTATCCAAGTTCCATGGGCTATCGCTCGTGTGATTTACACCATGGCTCCTAGCCACATTGTGTTGTATGGGCTATTAAGTTGTCCACTAACACTCAAATCATGCTGCAATGATATTTCCAACACCATGTGTATGAGAAAGGGCAACTATTATATCAATGGTGTACAGCAAACACTTAGAACTCAAACATGTGTTTTAGGACCATGTCCATGTGTAATCACCTGGGCTATATTTTCCAAATAAATGATGTGTGCTTTCTCTACGGTATTAGGATTCTTAGTGCATACCAACCACCACCATACAATCTCATAACAAGGTGATAGGGGTATTTTTTACTAAGAAAATTTCTTAACTTTTTGACCCATCAGGATAAACATCTCACCCAAGACCCGTTGGGACAAACATCCCGATCAATCTCTTTGAGACTCAAAGGGACAAGCACCTCTTTCTCCTTGGGACCCGTTAGTACAATATCTCCATCAGTCTCCCAAAGACCCGTTGGGGCAGCATCTCCTTCAAGCTTGACAACCATGGGGCATTACCTATACCTCCGTCGTCGGTCCTACAATATTTTACGTGTTCTCCACTCATGTCCCCCTATATGGAAAGAACTTGTATACCACTCACAAAAACCCTACTACATATTTGTATCCTCCTAGTATGAGAAAAAAAGCCCTAAGACCTCAAGGCCTTAACTTAAAATCTCTTTCTACTACTTTACATCTTATATTTGTCATTTAAGAGAATTATTCTAAGGGCCAAAATGGGGATATACCCCTTTCGCCGAAACTTTCTAGCAAAATACTCCATGTCTGAAACTATTATGGATATGCCCCTGTTTTAAACTCGATTTGGCAAAAACCGAGTTATAGGCAATCAAACTATAAAAAATAAAAAATAAAAAAATGGAATTTTCGCCAAATCGAATTTTTCATTAAAACTCGATTTTCTAAAAATTGTATTTCGAAACAGTGGCATATCCCTAAATAGTTTCAGACAATGGGCATTTTACTGAAAAAATTTGGTGAAATGGGTATTTTGCCATTTTGGCCCTATTCTAAGTGAAGAAGTTTGAAACATCTGGCCCACCAAAAAAAAAAAAAAAAAAGAACTTTCTTAGTGGAAAGACTGGACTGTCCTCATTTTCAATGAAATTCAGTTTGAAACTTTCAGTTGGTTTATGCTGTACCAGAAATAAGAGCTGCTAACGATTGAGACAGCAAAAAGGCTGGAGAGTACCAATATTCATAAGGAGTAGTAATAGTTACACACTGTGTCTGGATGTAAGAGAACACAAACACGATTCTACCATTTTACAATTATAACTAAAATTATGTTTTAATCTGAAGTGTGTACGGCTGTGTATGTGCTATTCGTAATGAACAGTGATCTTTATTTTTTAAGCCATAACAATTAACCGAGCGCAAAGCTTGACATGGTTGATGATTGTATGATGTATACAGGGGAAACATTGGACCACAGTTACAACCTTGTATAACTTTTCTCCATAGCACCGCCAATCATGCTTTTTGACTGTTGATGTACTGGGATCCTAAGCTTTTATAATAAAGATGGAGCGTAACGGATGGCCCATGCACTCAAAATCTCTCTTTTTTAAAGATTTCAAAAGACCCGCTAAAGTATTGCCAACCCACCGCCCCACTTTTTTCCAATCTATGTGAGCCTCATTGACATCAACAAGATGATAAATTCCCAATGGTGGAGGATTGCTAAAAGCCCTTGGAAATTAGGGTAAGTGTTTTCTTTTTCTTTTTCTTTTTCTTTTTCTTTTTTAGGATAAATTACATCTTACCCACGTATAGTTTGATCGAAATTTAAGTTGTTTAATATAATTTGAAATTTGACACTTTATCCACCTGAGGTTAGCTTAGTTAAGGTTCTGTAACCCACCTCGGTTTAAAATATGACTATGTAATTTTGCTTTACTTTTATATCTCTCCTCCAAAAACACATTAAACATAAAAATATAAAATCAAAAAGATATTGGTAAAGTTTTTTTTTTTAAATCAAAAGCCTCATTTGCCTAAGTTAAAGTCCACTCTATTGGTTGATCATCCAACTCAATTAATTGTGGACTCCCATTCTTCAGTTCAGTCCACAAACAAACTTCCTACAAGCAAATCAATGTACTAAGGTACCAGTGATTAATGATTTACATCTTTCGTACAGATTGGATACTCTGAAATAAATGAAGGCCGTAAGAAAGGCTGTAAGCAGTAGGCCAATTACTTTACACAAACTAATTGATTGAGAGATTTCAAGATAAAACATGCTTCTCAATTGAAAGGATGTATGGTATGAACACCCAATCAATGGATTACTTAGAAAAAATGAATTAGTAGCTGTAAACATTATCAGCAAATTAAAAGACAAAACTACACGATGCTTTTCAATCACAAGCAATTATATTTGGTGTTGTGTTCAATATTGTTCTCTAGACATTGGAGGGGTATCCTTCAAAGCAGCTGTGCCCCACTCGTTTAAAGATTCCCAGGTGTTCCTTCAAACAAGTATTCGAGTTTATGATCATAAATCCTATAGGTATACTACTTTAATCTTGTACTAGTCGCAAACCCGCGCATTGCGCATGATTTTTTTTTTTTTTTTTTTTTTTTGAGATCTCATTAAATATATTTTGTTAAAACCTTACATATAACTTTTTTTTAAACATTTACATTATATATATATATATAATGTGAATCTTTACATATACCTTTAAGTAAACTCTATACATAGTTACTAATTAATTTTATCTTTTTTTAATAATCTCATTTGTAATGCTTCTTACTATTGTATATTTACTAATTGATGATTTGTATAACAGAGACGTTAAATGAGAGGTAGCATCGTTCATTAGATTTTCAAAAAGTAACAGTGTATGAAAATTATATATATATATATATATATATATATATATATTATTTCTTATGCAGTTTTAAAGGATTTTAAAATTTTCTAACTTTATTTATTATGCAATTTCAAATATTATAGGAGAATATCACTTTTTTAGTTATGATTGGAAATATGGTTTCTATGATTAAAGTTTGGTTAGTTTTAAGTTTAAATTTAGTACTATGATTGTATTTAATTGTTAATTATTGATTTAATTTTTAATTTTTTAAGTGAAAGTAACAGTTTATTTTAATACACTATAAAGGTTTTAATATTAATTCTCCATATGGACATCTCTATTTTATTTTTTACTTCTCCTTATAGCCTCTTTGTTTTCCATTTAACGTCTACTAATGACATTTGATTTTTTTTTTTCTTTATCTACTCTTTATTACTTTATAATTTTTTTCATTACCATCTCTCTCTCTCTCTCTCTCTCTCTCTCTCTCTCTCTCTCTCTCTCTCTCTGTGCAATCTATCATTTTTAAAAATTTGATGATGATTCTATGACATTAAATATGCATTATTAGTTTTGTAAAGTTGTTATTTACAACTATGTGTTTTGTTGGCTTTTATTTCGTGCCAAATTTGATTGTAATTATTGTTCAATCTTTTGTACCCTATATTTATTGTGGGATTTGATTGTAAGGGTTGTGTGATAGAGAGAGAGAGTGTGTGAAGACTCAAGCAATTGAAGACTGAAGAGTTTTCGCAGGTAGCTCGCAACTAAGCATCCTGCGAAGTGACTTGCACATGCTAGAATGCGAAGAGTCAGGCGAGGATGGAGACAGCTGTGTCTCGCTGGTAAAGCCTTCCCACGAGACAACTGCGAGACATTCTGTTCTGCCAGCCTGTCCATTCTGATACACACTTTCTGTGCCTACACTATTTATACCCACATTACCCACAAATGTTGAGGAGTGCTTCTAAGAGAAAACCCTAGCCAAACACCTTGAGAGTTAGAGATTGTTATACTTACAATCCTCTACATATTTGCTTGTGAAATTTCCTCAACTCCTACCTCTCCATTTTCATACCATTGAGAGGTTGATAGCCCAAACACTTACCACATGCTGGAATGCGAAGAGTCAGGCCAGGATGGAGACAGCTGTGTCTCGCGGGTAAAGCTTTCCCGCGAGACAACCGTGAGACATTCTGTTCTGCCAGCCTGTCCATTCTGATACACACTTTCTGTACCTACACTATTTATACCCACATTATCCACAAATGTTGAGGAGTGCTTCTAAGAGAAAACCCTAGCCAAAAACCTTGAGAGTTAGAGATTGTTATACTCACAATCCTCTACACATTTGCTTGTGGAATTTCCTCAACTCCTACTTCTCCATTTCCATACCATTGAGAAGTTGATAGCCCAAACACTTACCACACCCTTTCAGAGTGTCAAGTGAAGTTTTGGTGCTGTTGGGAAGCATTGGAAGAAGTCAAGGATGGCAGATGCAACATGGAGCTTATTGCAAGATCTGGAGAACTAGACAAGACACGGTTCCAAGAAGCCTTGTTGGAGTAGGAGCTTGGAGGGCTTAGGTACATCGGGTAGATTAGGCTTGGAGGGTCTCTTGCTAACCCATGTATCCCAACTGATTGTCTAGTAGATCGATTATTGCTTGGAGGGCGGCGGAGAGGTTTTTCGCCGAGTTCTTCGGTTTTCTCTTCGATAACACATCGGCGTGTTATCTTGTGTTTGCATCTTTCTTCCCTACTCTTTTACTTTCCATTTTACTGCTGTGTTGCTTTGATTATGGATTAGATAGCTTGTTTGTTTATCCACTTGTTTTTACACTATTCCACACTTAGTATTAAATTAGTGTAAAATCAATCGAGCCGTAACTTTAATTTGGGGGTCTAAACAGCTCTTGTGTTTTCAACACATTTTCGAGCTTTCAAGTTTCTTTATGATGATATATTTGGTTTGATATCCTCATGATTGTTTTTTAATTAAGTGTTTCTAAATTGATATTTGTTTTGTATTCCATTTTTCCTTTACTGTATTGGGTGTGAGAATGAGTGTTTCCCTAGCATGACTCCACTTTATGAGAAGAATTTTATTTATTGAATTTAAGTAAAATATTATATGTTTAATTTTTTAATATAAAAAATGAGAGGAAATATAAATAATTTAATGATATGGAGGATATTGCTAAATTTAAATGTTGAATAAAATAATATGAGAAGAAAAAAAAAGTAAAAATAAAAGATATAACAATAAACACCAAATTATCAAAAGCATGCTATATATTATAATAATAATATTTTTTATATACTACTTTTAATTCTTTATAATGCAACATGATAGAATTCAACAATCAAAGTGAACCAAAAAAAAAAAAAACAATATAAACACAAAATTAAATCGCACCAACCTAAAATAAAGTTCTAAAGAACACTAAAATTTATCAACCTAAAACAGATATGCAGGAAAAATTAAAAAATCCACCAAAAAATTGAGAGAGAAATTACCTTTTTTGTGAGGGAAAATTGTGCATAGAATGGAAGAGTGAATGACAAATTTATGCTAGAAGAATAATAATAAGAAGAAACAAAATAAAAGAAGATAAAAAGAAAGAGGAAGAGTGATATTAAGGTAGAGGGTTTGAGGAGATGAAAATGGAAAGGGAATGAGAAAGGTTGAAGAAAGTGTAAAATATTATATTTTTAATTTTTTTTAAATAAAAAGATGAGAAAATATAAATAATTTAATGATACGAAGGATCTCATCTTATTTCAATTCTGAATAAAATAAGATGAGAAGAAAAAAAAAGTAAAAAGAAAAGATATAACAATAAACACTAAATGATTCAAATCATGCTATGTAATAGAATAATATTATTTTTTATATACTATCTTTAATTCTTTATAATGCAATAATAGGATAACATTTAACAATTAGAGAGAACAAAAAAAAAAAAAAAAAACTTAAAACACAAAAGTAAATCTTATCAACCCAAATTAGAGTTCTAAAAAAAGCAAAAATTTATCAATCTAAAGTAGAGATGCAAGAAAAAAAATAAAATAAAATAAAAAAATCCACCAAATTAAAAATTGAGAGAGAGAGAGAGAGAGAGAGAGAGAGAGAAATAACCTTTTGGTGAGGGAAAATTATGCAAAGAATGGAAGAGAGAGTGACAAATTTATATTAAGAGATTGTGAATAAGAAGAGACAAAATAAAGAAAGATAAAGAGAAAGATGAATAGTGATATTAAGGTAGATGGTAGAGCCTTCTCAAAAAAAAAAAAAAAAAAAAAAAGAGGTAGATGGTAGAGGTAGTGGAGAGATGAAAAGGTTAGGGAGAGAGAAATGTTAGAGAAAATGTAAATATTAAAAAAATAAGTGAATGTTAAAAAAATTATAGAAAAATTGGAAAGAAAAAAAGATAATGATGTGGACGCTGATGTGGCTTAACTAGATTGTAATAATAATAAATGCTACGCTTCAGCTTTTAAATGTATATATATATATATATATATTGGAACTATAAATTCACTCTAAAACTTAACCAGCAAATAAACAAATCAATGAGAAATTCCAATGTATTTGAACATATACAAAGGAGTATATTAGTGCATACAACCTAGTAAATCAACAACGAATCGAGACTTCATGTAGCAGTATATAATTTTTTTTTTTTTTTTAACTTTACCAACATCTTTTTGATCTTATATTTTTTGTGTTTTTGGAGGAGAGAGACATAAAAGTATAACAAAATTACATATTTAGCCCTATTTTTAACAAAGGTGGGTTACAAAACCCTAATTGAACTTACCTCAAGTGGGTAACCACAAGAGGGTAAGTTATAATTTTCCCTACTTTTTAAATAAGAACATTGAATCAAATTTATAAAGATAAGATAGCATTTGTGAAGGGAGAAAAAAGTGAAGATGGAGAATGGAGGTTAGAGACGAGCCAAATGATGATGGTCTTTCATTAGAACGTTAATTATTACACATTGGTGTGTATGGAGTGTGAGCGCCACATCAGTTGAAATTGTGTTTTGGACGTTTTTAATTAAATTATGAAATCGTGTTTTCAAAACATGATTTTACGATTTCAAAATTACAATTAAAATTGTGTTTTCAAAACACAATTTCCAAATGTTTGTATACGGATGTGTACAACTAGTTATGTATAACAAACATTAATGTTTTCATTATTTAGTAGAGCAAAGATCAAGAGAGAAAGAGAAGAGGATGGATGCCAATTTCACATAAGTCCACCATAACTTCACAATTAAAAACCAAATAGAAATATAGTGTATGAATATTTAAAAAAAATTAATTTATCACTTCATCTTAAGAAAGATAGGACTCAAATAATGAAGAAAAATAGATCCATTTTTTCATCTATGATGGTCACAAAATGCATGTGGTATATATGTTATAAGCTATACTGGACCTCTCTTTCATCTCTAAAAAAGTAATGTATGTCTTTAGCGTGTAATCTTAGTCCAATTGCTTTAAGAGACTAAAGGAAGTCCTCTATCAACTTACTATCCCTAAGCCTCTAAGAGATCTCACATCTAACTCCTCCAAGCTTTTACAAGCTCCTAGAGTGCCAAAAAACACCATGTGTTCATCTTCGCTTGCTATCCAAGTTCCATGGGCTATCGCTCATGTGATTATTTACACTAGGCCTGTCCAAACCCATTTGAGACCCGACCCACCCGAAGGACCCAACGGGAACCGATTCGAAACCGGCCGACCCAACTATTTCGGCGGTCAGCGGCGGGTCTTCTCCACCAGAAACCGACTCCGACAGGTAGGTTTCGATTTCTATCTCCCCAAAACCTGAAAAACCCGAACCGACCGAAGAAAAACCCATATTCCGGCGAAAAACCTAGATTCAGACGAGAAACCCAGATTCCAATGAAAAAAATTCCAGAATTCGGCGAAAAAAACCCAAATCTCAGCCAAAAAACCCAGATTCAGGCAATATTTCAAGTAGATCAGGCGAGATTTTGACCGGATCTGGCGAAATCTCATAGATTCCAATGAGATTTTCACCAAATCTGGGTTTTTCTCACTGTTTTCTCAAGTTTTCTCACCGTTTTCGCAGATTTACGACACCGACCGACCCGCTTGCCACCCGTTGAAGTCTAATCCGCCCGACCCATTTACTCTGGCGATCGGCGGCGGGTGAGATTTTCCAAAACCCGATTCCATCGGATTGGTTCCTAGTTGGGCACAAACCCGACCCGAACCGACCTGTGGACAGCCCTAATTTACACCATGACTCCTAGCCACATTGTGTTGTATGGGCTATAAAGTTGTCCACTAACACTCAAATCATGCTACAATGATTTCCCAACATCATGTATATGAGAAAGGGCAACTATTATATCAATGGTGAACTGCAAACACTTAGAACTCAAACATGTGTTTTAGGACCATGTCCATGTGTAATCACCTTGGCTATATGATGTGTGCTTTCTCTACGGTATTAGGATTCTTAGTGCATACTAACAACCACCATACAATCTCATAACAAGTTGATAGGGGTATTTTTTACTAAGAAAATTTATTAACTCATTGACCCGGCAGGATAAACATCTCACCTAAGATCCGTCGAGACAAACATCTCATTCAATCTCCTTGAGACCCAACGAGACAAGAACCTCTTTCTCCTTGGGACCCGTCAGTACAATATCTCCATTGATCTCCCAAAGACCCATCGAGGCAACATCCCTTTCAAGCTTGGCGGCCATGGAGCATTACCCGTACCTCCACTGTCAGTCCTAAGGACTCCTGATGGATTGGCTTGCATACCAACAGTTGAATACACTAGGTCCCACAATATTTTACGTGTTCTCCACTCATGTCCCCCTATATGGAAAGAACTTGCATGCCACACACAAAGACCCTACTACATATTCGTATCCTCCCAGTATGGGAAGAAATGCCCTAAGATCTCAGGACCTTAACTCCAAATCTTCTCTACAAGGAAAGATCCTACATTCAAGGGATCTTGGTCTACTCTACACTACTATATAAGCACCAAGTCTTTTCTTCCTTAAGGTACATGAAATTTCCTAACTCTCACACTTTTGAGTTCTTAGAGATTCTTTTATCACTGACTTAACCATCGGTAGGTCTTTGGCCGGCACCCCACCGATGCTCTCTGTTAGTCTTTGTTCTCTTATTCTTTAAGTACCTTAATTAGCGCGCGTGTGGACAATCAACTCACTGACGATTTTGTGCATCATCACAGGTCACAACCCAATTGTGACTTAGAGGCACTTCAAGTATCCATTTTCCTTACTTGTTTACCAAAGTTGAATTGCACACAAAACCATCATATCAAAATCGAGGACTAAGCAATTTTTTCTGGCACAACCAACTACTGACCACACCCCAGGTTTTAGGTAAATCTAAATTGCTATTTTAATATGTCATATCATATTTCTAAGCAAACACGTTTGGTCCTACTCAGCAAAGCATGTGGTGAGCACTATTAATTTTCTAATTTAACTCTCATGAGTAAATCTAAAAATTTGAACACTATCTATACTAATATCGGAGTGAACATACTCTTGCACATAAAATAATCTAACTTTGGGCATGATTTATCTTTCTACCATTAATCATAAGGCAAGACTAGATGCTCTGCCTCAATGAAAATGTCAATGGATTATAGAGTTATGGAACTGAAACTCTATGGATCTCACACAAACTACATTAGCTACCAATTGTCAACATTAATGGTTCAAAACGATTTGTACCATTTTCGCGAATTAAAGAATAGTGGACAAAGACATCACTCCCACCTTGTATGTCCACTTGAAAAGGACTAAATTAAACAAGGTGAAACAATCTTAGCCTAGATAATATCTTATGCAACAAGGAGTGAAGAGTGAGCAACCATTGTGCCCTAATCCTTCGTCTCATAAAAATCTTCTATCATCGAATTCTCCAAAGAATCAACTATTTAGTATCCTTCCAGAAAATGTGATACCATAATAAAGTGACAATCCTCAAATTGTCATGAGACAAACTCCAATATAAAAATACAACGCCAACCTCATGGCACTTATCCTACTGTAAAAACCAAGATCAACATCTCCAAGTTGAATCAAATGAGGGAAAATTTGCTAAATGGTGATCCATTCCTAACAAATATCAAATATGTGGAAAGCACAACGCTTATCTAAAGCTTACATTAATGATTCTCTACAAATCCACAAATGACAAGAAAATATTTATTTCTAATTAGCTTGCATGCCACTAATTAAGATCCTAAAAATCACATTCATGAGCTATTGTTATAGTTCATATTCAAATGGATTGAATTTAGAGATAATACATATTATCTTCTACTTTTTTCTGAAAATTCGATAATAAGGGGATTTGAACTCTGAACATTTTCTGTTGGAAATATCAAGCAATGCCAATTGAGCTACAAAGCTCTTAGCTGATAATTAATATCATCATAATGGGTAAAAAAGGGGATAAGATATTAACTTTGATGGTCCCATCATAATTTATCCACACACATTCTAAATGTTTTAATTACATAACCCAAAAATCTTTTAGGTTGTGTTTGGCCTGAAGCCACATCAACTGTTAGGTACCAGGACAGTTGGGATTATAATTTGCCGGCTGTAAGTAGTGACCGGTGAAGTTAGAGAGAATAGCTTTATAGCATATATGCATAACGCAAAGCAAGCTAGCACATTTATACTCTTATCTTATGAGGTTTCTACTTTTTATTCATTTCTTTGAAATTTATTAGGCGTGGATTCCATTCAATTTCACATGGGTAGTGCAATGTCTAATAGTAATGGAAAGTGCAGTACCATTAATTGCTACAAAAAAAGTGACTCCAATCAAACAAACACAAATAAATAAACAAGAAAAGAATTTAAATAGCCTATTTAAAGTGCAATGAAATGCATGCCACCCTCTCATGCTCTCTAGTCTCTTGCTTCTTATTTCATTGTCATTAGCTTCCAAATTTAATCAATTACTCCTTCAAAACATAATGTCTCACCCTTTACACGATGCTAATGAAAGCAGCCCTTATGGAGACCTTACAAGAGAAGAATTTTACAAAAATCACCAAATCCTCCACAAAGAGAGCTTCATGCTAAACCAACAAAACATGACAATCTTCACCCAATCATGGAGACCCAATTCCACTCTCCAACTCAAAGGCATAGTAGCCATGGTACATGGCTACAACTCTGAGAGCAGCTGGTTCTTTGAGCTAACTGCCGTCGCCATAGCCAAAACTGGATTCCTTGTTTGTGCAATAGACCTCCAAGGCCATGGCTATCCAGATGGCTTACCTGGTCACATCCCCAACATTGAGCCCATTGTATGTGATTGCATACAGTTCTTTCACTCTATTAAAGTTGACCACCCTAAGCTTCCAGCTTTCATTTATGGTGAATCACTTGGTGGTGCCATTGCTATTCTTGTATGCTTAAAGCAAAAAAGAGAATGGAATGGCTTAATTTTGAATGGTTCAATGGGTGGAATTTCGGCTAAATTCAAGCCCACGTGGCCCTTAGAAAAACTACTTCCTGTGGCTGCATTCTTAGCACCCACATGGAAAATAGTGATCTCAAAGCCTCTAGCTAGTAAATCATACAAGGAGGAGTGGAAGAGGAAATTAGTTGTGAAAAATCCAAACCGTAAGGCCTCTGGGAAGCCGCCAATGGCGACTGCATTGGAATTGTTGAGAGTTTCTGAGTATATAAGAAGGCATTACCATGAATTAGAGGTTACCATGCTAATGGTGCATGGAGAGGATGATGTGGTGTGTGACTATAGGTCTGCTAGGTTCATCTATGAATCAGCTGCAAGCGAGGACAAGATACTGAAAATCTTTCCAAGTATGTGGCATCAGTTGATTGGTGAAACCTAAGGAGAATGTGGAGGTTGTGTATGGATTCATATTGTCTTGGCTAGGGGATCGGGCAAACAAGGCTAAAAGCAGTACAAACTGTTTCTGAAGTCCAGGAGTTCAATGTTCCATACTATTATTGTACTGGGTGAGTCTCGGCTATGATTATTAAAAGGCCAACGATTGCTTTGTATAGTTGGTCTTGATATGAAGAAGCATAAAAAAATATATTGAATTTTTTAATCAAATTTCAGTTTAAAAATATTTTTTAATAAAATTATTCTAAAATGACTTATTAGTAAAAATGAAATGAGAGTGAAATAAAAGCATCAATTTGGATATTTTTCATAGTTAAGGTTTTTAAATTTTAAATTAGAATATTAGGGAACCAATTTGATTTGTTCCAAAGTTCAAGGGTAAATCCTATTGCACACAGTGTGTATATGCAACAACTAAAAGTCGCAATTTCAAACTTGAAAAATGACTTGAAGTCACGATTTCAATTGTTTGCATGCAATATGTGTACGTACACATTGTGTGCAACAATCGCTACCCTTTTTAAGAAGACCATTTTTAGCTAGACCGACATTGGTTCACACTTGACTTGATTGGACCGGCCAATTTTTAAAATCATGGAAAGAACTAATTGTGGAAATGGAGCTAAATATGTCATTCCTTGCTCATTTATAATTAGAATGAATACAAATTATCATCAAAAGGAGCTCTAGAGTTTATGCAATCAAACTATGCCATGAATAATTAAAAGGAAGTTCTAGAATTTTATTTAGAGGAGCCATAATACGGCTCTGTGGCATACATATCCTCACAAGTCACAACATCCACTCTTACTGTTCCAGAGTGCAGCTGTTTCTTTCAGATATGTGTGCTGGTGACTAGAATGTGGGTGAATTGCTTACTGATATGATGCTCCGAACAACCAAGTGAGATAATCATAAACTGCTATGCAAGGATTGGAGATGAGATATAACTTCTCTTCGAACTTGATCTCTTTTTATTTTCCCAGTTGTTGTGACTGGAAATGGTTCCGTCCATAAAATAAATACCTTTGGAATCTTGAACCTTTATAAGATCAAAAGGAAACAGTAAGTAAACCATCCAATCTAATATTACACATACAAATCACAAAAACCAATATGTACTTAGAAAGGATACCCAGTTAAATTCTTTTCTCTACAATAACGTCGGAGAATTGCACCAGATAAGACTGACACTTTGTTTTTAGATGAGTGTTCAAAGCTTCCATGAGACCAATGCCAATGTTCTCTCAACTGAACACAAGCAACAACCATCTCTGTCAAGTGAGCATCTGGAACTCCCACAATGACAGTGCCAACAATTCCTGGATGTTGTAAGAGGATTCCCTCCACCTATTCATCACCAAACTACTATACTTTTAGTGTGGGACCATGTATAATATAATAATATCCATTAAAGCTAGAATTTTTTTTCAAGAAATTTAACTTAGACTGGTAAAAGAAAATCCCAGTGAATTTCTACTTCTTTGGTCACCAACAAACAAATGGAAAGTGTATAACTTATTCATTCCGCTTGTTTTTTAATGGATTTCTCAATAAGTGGCTATTTAAGCAAGGCTAATTCAAATTCTACTACCTCTTCAGGGTAAATGTTCTCCCCTCCACTCTTAATTTGCCCTTTTGCTCGTCCAATGAGCCATACATTACCATATCCGTCAATGGACCCAACATCACCTGTGTCAAACCAACTCTCATTGCTGGAGTGAGCTGCCTTTGCTGGAATTTCTCCCCAATATCTGAGCATTAAATGTGGGCCTCTAGTTAAAATTCTTCCAACAGGAGAAGAGCCATCGACACATATCTTTAATTCTATATGGGGTGCAGGCTTGCCAAGACAAACACCTTGTGGTTGGTGAACTGAAGTATATTTTATATTAGCAACAGTCTGATGGTGCTGGCTGTAGGTTTTCATTGTTGGGTCATAGATGGTCATGAAGGTTAGCGAAGAACATGTCTCTGTCATCCCTACATTAATTAAATGGAAAAAGGAGAGAAGAATAGTAAGAACACTATTATACATTGCAAAAGACTTTTTTTTTGGGCGAAGGGGGATCTAAAGAAATATCCATAATGTCAATAATCAACAGTAATTACATTCTTTTACTCATCTAGTTACTAGTTCATCTTCTTGAGGTGTGTAGATAAGACAAGTTGACCCTGGCTCTTTGAACTTAATTTGCAGACTCTAAGCAAGATCTAACACAGCTATTCTGAGCTTAATGCTTAAGCTTGACTCAAAATTCAGAACATTATTCAGCTTTAGCTTGTTGACATTCTTTTGTCCACAACTAATTGACCCAGCTAATTAGCATAGATAGAAATGCTAATTGTGAAATACTCAATGGTCATTTCATCCATAAAACACCCATTCTAGCTGTTCAGGAGCCCAAGCTAATCTATTATGGGAGTGGCTAGTGGTTCGGTCAGTTATTGAACGTGGAAACTCAGCTTGAACACAGCTCCATGGGCTAGTTAACAAGATGGAGTACAAGCAAAGGACCATTGACAAGAATTTTTTTGTTTAACAGCTCCACAAGGTCAATCTTAATCACTTCTGATAGTAAAGTACCAAAGTATCTTGCCTGGTCATGGTGGGTGGAGTTAACATGGAAACATTACTGGGTCAAGACAGTTATTGTTTAAGCATTTAAGTTGGATATTTATTTTTGGGGGAAAACTTTTCATTTTAAAGCTCTTCGGTCTTTTTCCCCTCAAATGACTTCAAGTTGCTTCCAAATATAAGCCGAGATCTTTAGATTCCACATCAATTCAGAACAGAACTTGTAATACTGAATACTTGGGAGAAACTATGTATGAGAGATACCCACCATAAGCAGAGAGAAGCTTAGCTCTTGGGAAGAATAAGGTGGCATCCTTGATAAGCTCAATTGACAGACCCCCACCTCCATTTAATATCTTGTTCACAGTCTCCATCCCTTTCCAAGTTTCCTTCTGCCTGACAAAGCCTTCAAACATGACTATGGGTAAACTACATACATCATACATACAATTTACTAGCATTGAGCTGTATGATGCGTATTGTATAAAAAGCAAGACATTGTGGAGGGGCAGAAGCATTAAATTTCTGGAGTGAACTTAAAGATAGCAAAAGGGCATTATATTGATGATTTAGAAGAGACACCATCTAGGAAGACAGAATAGTAAAACAGTAGTATAGCCGTCTGCAAATTGTTAGGACGTGATGTGCTTTAAATAAATTAAGCATAAAAATTCACAAAATAATGCATATGATCTTATTTCTATAAACTTAGCACCAAAATTTATTATTATATAGCTCATTAAACTATTTCAACGTAGCACGCAATTGAGATACTTTATATCATCTCATTGGTTAGCACAAACCACATGAGAAAGCTCTTCATATATTTGTTCCAAATACATTGGAATGTATAGTTTGCCTATTTTTTTATCCAACAAAAAAAAAGAAGAAGAAATAAATAAAGAAAAATTATAGTATACCTGATTAAAGAAATTATACCAGCCATTATTGCAGGAACAGTGATAAAAGAAGTCACTTTGTGTTGTTCTATGGCTTCGAGGGCTGATTTAGGCTCAAATTTAGGAATTAAGACATGGCAACCTCCAACCATTAGCACGGTCATGGCTGACGAAAGACCACCAATGTGGCACAATGGTGCAGTATGCAAATAAACCTGCGTATACCAGCACAACAGACATTTAGAAATCATTCTTCCTTGAGCTGCTTCGGTGTAAATGGTTTGACCCCTACTAACACATGTCTGTGAAACTTTAATTCGAAAACCTTTAGTCCTCACAGTATTATCCTCAATGCATATTGTATAAACTAAAAAGAACATGTACACATCATGAGGAATGGCATACATCATCCTCACCATAACCAACAATGGCAATTTTTGATAACGATTGTATAATCAAAGCTGCATGGCTTAAAGTAACTCCCTTTGGCCTCCCAGTGGTTCCTGTAGAAAACAGAACAGTCATAACAAAAAACTAAAAATCTCTATCATTTTATATTTCTTAAGATTCTATATAATGGTTTTTTTTTTGGTTGAAAAATCACTTCAATTCTTTGTTGAATTTATTTGAGTAAAATAGTGACCATTGACTGTAGAAATAGGCAGAGCTAGAGCTCTATATATGCGTGTTCCATACAAGATTTTGCCCAGAAACTACAGGTACAAACTTTTATTAACTGATAAAATCCTACCAAGCTCTCAAAATTTCAGACTGGCAGTGCCTAACATTAGCTCAAACAGTATTTAGGACTGGCAGTTAGTTGCACATCATCACACTTTCTAGATTTGCGCAAATATTAACTCATCAAAACAATTTTAGCACTGACTTTGGCACTTGTTACCAATTTATTGGCTGAAAATTATGAATGCCCAATTCTATATATAATGCGGCATGCATGCATATATCAGGGTTGAAAGGAAGGGTGCAGCAGAGTTAAAAGCAGGAGTATAGCTTACTAGAAGGGATTTTTATTTCCAGACAGCACACCTATAAGGACTGCCCAAATTAATCAAATTACTCATCTATAAATTACTTATGGAAGTTTTTGAAAGGCAATAAATTATGCAATTAGGCAGCAGCATTTCCAAATCCACAATCAAAATCCATATAGAAATTTTAAGGAAAAAAAATAATGAACTTGTACCTGATGTGAAGCATATTATAACAGCACCCTCATGTGCCCAGCAGTAGTTCAATGGTTGAGAACTTACAGAATTCTTCTTGAGCATTTCAGTAGTTAATACTGGAAAAAATGAAAGAAGCAAGTACTATTGTCAAACAGCAGGTAAACTCTTCAATCCATTACGTCATCATTCTTCATAGCAGCATTTTACATGTCCACAAGACTACATACCATTCCACATCTTCATGAAATCTGAGGAGGGGGAATCCAAAGAAACATGCCAACTCAGGGAAGGTATGTCATCTTTTTGGAAGTTTGAATACCAGTGGTGACAACTCTCATCAGTAACCAACATAACTGGCCTCACAACCAGCATTGCCAATCTTGCCTCTTCAAAGCTCTACAAGTTATGAAAGGAAAAAATTAAATACAGCAGTAGGAATAAATGAAAAGGATATTTTTCTAATCCTATATATAAAAATTATTTTCGTCAATCTCCACACGGTTTCTAGATGTAAAATACAGAAATAGCCTTAATTAGGTCAACTGGCCAACCTAAAACAGCAGCCTTTTCATGGATCAGAGTATGGATGTCTATGAGGTCTTGTGAAATGATTCTAGTAATTTTCTTCTGTTATGGACAAAGAATGTTCACATTTGATTCAAGGTTGTGTGTGTGTGTGCATGCACACATGTGTTTTGCTAATGTGTCCAGAGCTCTTTGAGCACCAGATTATTCCACAGGTGTATAGCACCCCATCTCATACAAACCAGGTTAAAGGGAAGCATTTTTGGAGGGTAGACCGAAAATGCAGGCTAGGAGTTTTGAACCCAATACCTCATGGTATATATATGCTTGAAATACATTTCTGGACAACTTCCTAGTAGCTTACTGCTTACTCATCTAGCTTCAGAAGAAAATTCTAGATTCAGATTCAGAATAAGGCCCTTTAATCACAACCATTTAGTATTTTGGATACAGTACATCATACATGTATGTTATATATCATGTCTACATTCAGTAAACCATCTATTAAAAAACTACAAGAACTTATATATCTCTATGATTTGCATAATTAAATACTAAAAAAACTAACTCAAGTGTGGTAACTTCATTCTCATACAGAAAGATCATATATTTATTATATAATTCCTATAGTCAACTGAAATATCCCAGGTCCCAGACAAATTAAATCAATGTTAGCATTACAATTAAATTCATCATTTTCTAACATCTTAAGTTTTTTTGAGACAATCAATAATTTATCATACTATCAAAACAGGCCTTTTTTGCCCCGTTATGCTATTTTTGCAAACATATTAGTTATGTGGCGAAAAACGAAACACATTAGTTTTTTTTTTTTTTTTAAGTTTCCAATGAAACTCGAGTTCCAAATAAGGTCACATAACTAATATGTCTCCGCTCTAACACCTATTTATAATGTTAAAAATCATACGGTGTTGGACTCCACTAGAAAGTCCGGGTCCGCACACGAAAGAAGTGTTAGAATTATGATTAAATAATTAAAAACATATTTAATCTGTATGAATTAAACTGAGGAGGAGTGAGGACTCACCCATCGGAAATTAAGAGGAGCAGCTATGCCTCCAACGAATGCAATGGCTAGTAACCACTCCATATACATATCACTGTAACAAAAATTCACATTCACATTTATGAAAACAAAAACACAAAAACAATTTAGAGAGAGAAAGAGAGAGAACCTGTTGAAAGCAGAGATGGCAACAACGTCACCGGTGGCGACGCCGAGTTGAAGCAGGCCACGAGCAAGACACCACACTTCGTCGGCAAATTGCTTGCCGGTCTTTTGCCGGTTGCCGGTGATAGTGACCACGTCATCACTCCGGAGAGTTGAGAGGCGGGTCAGGCACTGACAAATGTGGGGCTCCGAGTATGAGAATTTACTACTCATTTTTTTGGTTTTTTTGGGTTTTTCAAATTCATTGAGGAAGCTGGAAAGCGCGGTATTATATATAAACAAACAATACCTTATCTACTGAGACAAAATAAGGTTACATGTCAGTGATGATTCCCCACAGCTAAATCCGATTGGATATTGTGATTGCAAAAGCCTATCTTTAGTGTGACTCCACAACCTTTGTTAAACTTGTTTTTATTTTCTTTTTTCTTTTTCTGTTTTTAATAGGGAAACTTGTCTAATTATGGAAGCAATGAAAAGTGCTGTAAAATTAAGGATTTTTTTTTTTTTTTTTTTTTTTTGTTGAGAAATTACATAGTTAGAACAGAAGATTGGAGATTTCAATCCTGAATTTTTCAATTGAAAAAACCAAAATGTGTCCACTTGAACTACAATTTTACAAGAAATTTTAAAAGAATGTTTAATTTGATTTGTTATGTTTTCACATGTATATTTATTGTTTCACTAGGTTGTTTTTTTCATACAATTTTATCGCAGGATATCAATTCATTTTTCACTTTTTATTGTTGGAATTTTGATACTTGGATTGAGTTTTTTTTTTTTTTTTACTCAATTATATCATACAATGAGACTTTTTTTTTTTTTTAGAATTATAATTTTACATTCATCCCAATATGAGGTTTACACATTTTCCAATAATATTATATATTTATGAACTGTTGATATAACCAAGAGTGTCATATATTTAACTCTAAAAGGAACTTAGAGTGGTGTATAATATATCCAAAAGGACCTAACTCTTAAATACATAGTACAGACTTTAAACCTCTTTAATTCACACTCATTTTCCAATGTGGGATTAACCCACTGCGTTAAAACCTTCTCCCCTCTCTTCTCGTGTGTGTTAAAAATATTTAGTATTCTAAAAAAAAAAAAAACTCCAAAAAATGAACACTAAAATGGCATTGATATTATAATTTTCAATTCTTAAATATGCACTGAAAGAGTTACAGTTAACTCAATTGTTAAAATCTCTTATTGTTGAATAAGAAATCTAAGGTTTGAATTTTGCTTATACCATTAACCAATCAGTGTTTTAACCTAAAGATAAAGAGCACTCATCATGGAATGCATAGGTTGAAAATTTTCTAAAAAAATATAAAAGTAAGTGGACCGAAATGGATCAAAGTGGACCGATTGGACCAAAATTGACCAAAGTGAATTGATTTTTTTTATTTTAAAAAATGCATAAATTTCAATGACAAATGCATAAACCCTTAGTTGAGATGAATAGAAAGTTTTATATATATATTACATGTAATGCACATGCGAAGAGGCTAGTTTCTTTTAATACAACTGCCAATTATGCATTTGTGACATCAAAAGATAGCAAATTATTAACAATACATGAAATGATATCAGAAAAATAGAAAGATAATAGCAGTGGCGGCTCCACATATATTTCAGGGTGGTCACAGGACCACCCTCACTTGCCACAAATTTATATATATATATACTTGAAATTTAAATATATAAAATATATATATACACACACTAAAATAACCTATTTTGACCACTCTAAGAATAATAATGAATACTTTGACTTGAGAATTACAAAAATTTGGATTCAACAAAAATAAAAATAATTCTGCATCCATAATATTTTCACAATAGTTTCACTACAAATTGCAGCTTCTAACTTGAGAAATAATATTGTAGTAAGCTATTATTAATTTAAATTTGAATCTAATACTAACATCACTTTTTTATCCATCAATATATAATAGTTGGTCGCATAAGATTTGTTATGAAAATGTTATGAACATAGCATTACTTCATAAATAACTTTGGCCCCCCAAATATAATCCTTAACCTCTTTAAAAAAAACCAAAATAAATAAATAAATAACAAAAATAAAAATTAGCCTAACAAAAATAAGAGTAATGTTACATCCACAACATTCTTTTTGTTAGTAGAAAGAAATGGTGATACTTCATGTATTTACGCTCTCTTTTTTTGTGACATACATCCAAGTTATTTCTTTATTAGATTTTGTCTAATTTAATTTTTTTAGTGACTACCCTAAAAAAAATTCCTTCAACTGTCACTAGATAACATGGGTCAGAAATTCTGGCTATAAACAAAACCCTTTGAACATGGTATCATTATTCCAATTCCAATTCATATATACTTTTTATGTAAGTAACACCAGTAACCTCTACTTAAACCCACCCCTCCTCCCTTCGAACATGCATTTGGTCCAAAACCTGTTGAACTCATATAAAAATTAAAAACCTTGTGGTTTAATTGATTGGCACTTCAATATTTATGATGTTTCTAACAAAGACATTTAAGTTCAACTACCTCATTCTCATTATAACTATGAAATATAAATTTAAAAAAAAAAATTTGAAAGATTTAAATAGGATGAGGAGGCCCAAACCCAGTCTGTTCGCTCAATTAAACCGAGAATGCTTGCCTCATTCGTGATGGGCTAAGACGGATAGGATTCTGAACCCAATTTCGGCCCACACCCATCTGAGACTCAAGAGTATCCGATCCAACATATTTCGCTCCTCATTTTCCGCCAAGGAAAAAAAAAATTAAAAACCCTCAGCCAAAAAAAAAAAAAAGGAAAATACATATGAGTGATTTTTGTTGTTGTTGTTGTTGTTGAGAAGAACATTGGATAGGAGTGACTGAGAAAGAGAAGAAATGGAGAATGCAGTGGCAGCACCAACAATATGCTACAAGTGCGGCCACCCAGGCCACTGGTCGCGTGACTACCCCTCCTCCGCCTCCACCTCCGCTCCAATCCCTAATTTGGAATCCACAAGACCTTCTTCCTCTTTCAAGACCAGAAGCACTGGCGTAGCTAAATCAAGTGTGATATATATATATATATATATATATATATATATATCACACTTGATAACAGTTAGAGCATCTTCATCAAAGATTTCAAAAAATTTAGCATTTACCATCTCAAAAACCTACTTTATCAATTTTAACACCTCACTTTACAATACACCCAACATCAAAGATTTTATATTTTTTACCACTTCATTAAAATATTATTTTTTTATTATTTTTTATTCTCATTCACATCTGTTTCACTACCAACAAACTCACTGCCACTGCTAACATCCGCTGCCACCACCGCGAACAGCCACAACCACAGCCATCACCACCAACCACAACCTCAACCCCCAACCACCAAAATAAATAAATAAATAATTAAAAAACCCACAACACAAACCGCAGCCAAAACCCACCACCCTAACAACCCTGATCTAAACATCAACCCTGATCTGAACCCACCAACAAACCCATCACGCCGAACCAAAGAAAAAGAAGAACCACAGCCATTGGATCCACACAGCCATCGAACCCAAGAAGAACCACGCCAAAAAAAAAAAAAAAAAAAAGGAAACCTCCATCGCCACCACCGGACCACAGCCATCGAACCCACGATCCATGACTACAATCACCGAATCACAGCTATTGGCGGAGCACAATCATTGGCGAACCACAATTGGCGAAGCACAGAGAGAGAAGAGAGAAGAAAGAAGGGAGAGAGGAAAGAGGAAAGAGAAAGATAGAAGACAGAGAGCCTTTGAGGTGAATAAAAAAGAATTTTTCTTTTACAATCCAGCTACAGTGCGGTCTCAAAGATGAGATTATACTTAAGCTGAATGTCAAAAATTTTAAGATTTAGCATATTTAATGTAGAGGTATTTTTATCATTTGAGGTGCTAAAAATGCTAAAAAATAGCATTTAGCATTTTTAGCACCTTTGATAAGAATTCTCTTAAACGTCATGATATACAAATTATAGTATTAATCTCAATAAAGTATATAATAAATATTTATGTTTTTTTGTTACAAAATTTTTAAAAATAAACCTAATAAACCTAACATACTCATACTATACACGTATCATTCTTTATTTGTTTCTCTATTATTAGAGTCCAAATCTTCTGTCTCAACTTATATGCTCCACTCTATACTCCACCAACCATATCAAGCCACGTGGACAGTAGGTTATTAAACACAAACAGAAGACTTAACAGGGTCAATTTCTTCTTCCCAATTCACGTTCCAAAGTCCAACACCCCACCCAAAAAAAAAAACCACAGGATCACATCAGTGAATCTCATTAGCCACCAACCCATATTTCTGTACACCAAAAAATAAAATCACAAAACCACCACCCACAGTGGTGTATAAAAAAATTCTTAGCGCCTGCAACATTCCAACACCAACTCTAGTGCTGGAGAAGATGAACCCAATCCATTCATTAAGACAACTCTTCTACCCACGGTTGTCTTCTTTGCCAAAAACCCATCAAAAACAAAAAACAAAACAAAAACCCAAACTCACCGAGATCCTAGCTCCCATCAGTTAAATTTTCTCTTTTATACATCAAAATAATGGATAGAAAGCAAAGGAGCCCCCAAAACCCTCAGTCTAGATCTGTACAATCGATTTGGATTTTGTTTGAAAGGAACAATCTCATATGGATTTGTGAGAAAGAATAAAAAATCAGAGTATTGGCTTGATCATGAAGGCTTAAGCTCTATTCTTTGCTGTCAAGATTCACCATCATCATCTTCTCAAGGTAGCAATAGTGGTGGAATCTGGTTGTGGTTGGAGATTTTGATGGTGGTCCTGTGATTTTTTGTTTTTGGGTTTGGAACATGAGTTGGGAAGTTTGAGATTGACTCCGTTAAGTCTTCCGTTTTTGTTTAATAAACTTATGTCCATGTGGCTAGATATGGTTGGTGGAGTATGGAGTGGAGCATATAGCTTGGGACAGAAGATTTGGACTCCTATTATTATGTCAAATTTTTTTAACATATTTTTCCTAAAAGATACTAAATATACTTACCATATAAAACACATATCATATTTTACTAACTAATTTCACAAAATATTTTCATTTGAATTTATAAGATATACTTGCTCACTGGGGATATTCCCTAATGAATAAAAACAACAGAAACTCAACATAAAATAACCACTTCATTCGTATATATAGCAAATAGCAATACACTAATAATTCAAGCTAATATCATTTTAAGACAAAAGGAAAGAAGTGAAAATTAATCTCGTTGAAGAGAAGCTGATCTTGATCAATTGAGCAGCCATTGCTGAATGCTGATGATCTTGATCGATAACATTTGCCATTGGCAAATACCAAAAGCCTGGTAGTATTATTAGTTTTTTACTTCTACTACTTACTCAATCTGCAAAATTTTTTTTTTTTTTAAGCAAAAGTAAAGTTTGTAATTTAGGATAAAACTTAGATATAGATTAGGTTATTTGATAGTTACAACATGATACTAATCTTGCAGTTCGAAGCCTTAAACTCTTTCCCCCCTAGACCCAATTTAGTTGCAAGACTTTTGGCAAGTTACTTGATTAAATTCCAACAACTAATTGCATTGGCCAATAAAATAAGAACACTGTTGTATTTTCCAAAGATGGTTCTTCACCCAAAAAAAAATCCATGGTAAGTGACTTTTGTTTTTGGAAGGCATTATTCAAAACAACTACTTAATCATTGTCCAAGGATTGAAACACACTATGAGGAATTTAAAAGGCAATAACATTTTAGTGTTTTACAATTTTTACTATGAAATTAAACATGAGTAGTTGTAAGGACAACAATAAAAATTCACAACATCTTTAAATTAGTCTACCACTTTACATATAAAAAAGATTTAAATTGCATATTGTGGTGGGTCCATATGTGAAATGCTATACTAATTTAAGAATGTTGTGAAATTATTGTAAATTTTTGGTATACCCCCAACTTTATTGGAATAATATAAGTCGACTTCAATCTAAAAAAAAAAAAAAAAACTTCATTGATTCAACACGGGGAAGGTTTATGATAAAATCACTTTTTGTTGTAAACTACTTGGATTAAATTTTTATTTATTTTTTTTAGTAAATTATATGTGGGGCCCGTGGGCCTGATAGTCTCGGCCCATCTTGCATTTGGCCCAAGGTCCATTCCGAGGAAGGATGATTGTCCGAGGATGGTGTATGAAAACCTATGCCTTTTTGAATCCACGCCGAGGACATCCCTGTCCTCGGCATACCAAGGCTAACTCCTGGTGGGGGACAGACCCAGAACCGATTGTCACCTCCACACTAAATGCACTCATCTAACCCCCTGGCCACATTAATGGGGATGTAACCCCTGGGCAGGATAACATTGGTCATTGTGAACCACTCGAGTACTGATAAGGCCTCTGATGGGACGGACGGTCAGAAAAAAAGGGCAAATGGATGATCAACAGATGGAAGAAAGAGAGAGGAGAGAGAGAACTATATAAGAAGGGCGAGCAAAGCAGTAAGGGGGGGGTGGAACCTCCTCGGACGAGCGCCGAGGAGCTACCCTTAGGAATGAAATGGGGCTTATTCCCCTACAACAACGGTGAAGAGCACTTGGGGCACTGTTGTTAGTCTGTTAAGGCCTAATTCTTCAACCCACGCTCTAAAAATTGTATTGTCTGGGTCCAATCGAAATTGAGTCCCTACAATTGGCGCCGTCTGTGGGAAGAATTTATGCACCAACAGACGCAACGGACCATCGTTCCTAAGTAACTGGCTCGCGGAAGGTTAACGACAAAGTTTTTGTAAAAAAAAAAAAAACCATTGCACAAAAGTAAAAAGATTCAAAGGAAAAGAAAAGGAAGATCGCATTATTTTATTAAATGAAAAGAAAACGTACAAGATACAAACAGAGGCCCAGATGGGCCTATTTTAAAGCTAACTAAGGGAAGAGGGGCTGCGGCCGGCCTCTTTCAAGGCTACCAACAACTCCCGTGCCAGTACGGTGGTGCTGGCACGAAGAGAGGAGCAGATGCAAGGGCGCCTGATGGCCCTTCCCCGTGATGTTCCCTTGATTCTCTTCCAGCCCCGCGGTGGTTGGCCGTTGGAGACGGCAACACTCGAGCACCAGACATGACGTAATCTTGTGCATCTCCACCAACGTAAGCACACCCCGGAGAGGGGCGTTATCTACTTTAGGGACCTCCCTCTTGGCCGCTATGCACGACACCATCAGAATGACGCTCAAACTTTGCCGCGCCGGAGGTCTGGCGCGACCCATATCCACAACGGTTCTCGGTCGAGGGAGGAGGACCTTCAGCCTGTGTGCCCTTACTCCCATCCAAGGCCGTCCCATTTCTCCAAACTCTTATCACAATTCTGGTAAGGTTATTGAAGGGGCTTTGAAGGTTGATGGGACATATTTCTTGCTCTGTTAGAGGATTCGTGGGGCATAGAAGGGCATTCCCCTCGTATAGCCTTTTATAGAGGGGGGAAATTGGTCAAAAATGATCTACACTGGATTCGAGAGAGGGATTTTTGGTGACATTAATTCTGATCATATTTCAAGGCAGTTGTCAACCGTTCGATCTGTATCAATCCACGAGGATATTAATGCGAGTGCGCCTCGCATGTCGAAACGTCAAGCGCGGAACGCAAACAGTCAGGAGGCGCCTCGTAATTAAATAGGGCAAAAACTTGAAACTGAAGGCGGGGTTACCAACACGTGTAGGGTTAGGATTCTAAGCCATTATTGCCCAGGGCACCGCGAAGTCAAGGGTCCAGTTCGCAGGATGAAACACGTCCGACAAAGCAGGGCCGAGGCTATCATCATGCTGAAAATAATATTTCCTGCGCCGAGGATAAATTCTTTCGCGCAGCTATACTTGGGTACTAGACAGAACTAAGGTATTGCATGGTCCTTGGACTCAAACCTATGGGGAAACTAGATACTTACAGAAGAATAGAAGTGTTAGACAGAACCAAGATATTGCATGGTCCTCAGACTCAAACCTATGGGGAAACTAGATACTTACAGAAGAATAGAAGTGTTAGACATAACCAAGGCATTGCATGGTCCTCGGACTCAAGCCTATGGGAAAACTAACCACGCAGCTATACCTGGGTACTAGACAGAACCAAGGTATTGCATGGTCCAAGGACTCAAACCTATGGGGGAAACTAGATACTTACAGAAGAATAGAAGCGTTAAACAGAACCAAGGCATTGCATGGTCCGTCCTCGGACTCAAGCCTATGGGAAAACTAACCACGCAGCTATACCTGGGTATTAGACAGAACCAAGGTATTGCATGGTCCAATGACTCAAACCTATGGGGAAACTAGATACTTACAGAAGAATAGAAGTGTTAGACAGAACCAAGGCTTTGCATGGTCCAAGGACTTAAACCTATGGGGAAATTAGCTACTTACAGAAGAACCAGAGGGTTAAACTAACTATTTGCAGAAGAACCAAAGCATTAGCTAGAACCGAATTGTGATACGGTTCTCGGGTTCGTGCCTGAGGGATAGCTGATGGTCTCATGAGACTAAGTCCAGAACAGAACCAAGGTGTTGAACAAAATATTAGAACACGGCAAGTAAAAGGAAGCATCAATAACTAGAAGCAAAATATTGAATATTCATTTCAGATAGAAAGTGTATAATTTCGTTACAATGCCCCCGAGGCAAGAAGCAAAATAAAATGAAAAAGAAAGCGAATAACAGTGTATTATGCCAGTTGCCATTTCCCCCCAACCCAGTAGGCAAATTGTCTTGAAGGGCTTGTCAAAAGGCTTCAACCAACACTTAGGGACCTTGTCTCGGAGGGGCTACTTCGGAGGACTCCTCCACGGTAGAAGAAATCGGAGGAACCGAGAGTGTGGCTGGGGGGTTAGCAGGAAGCCTCACCACATTTTGGGGCACTTCTTGACCCTCGGTCCTAACCCCCTCCAACGCTCCATGAGGCCCAGCCTCCTCAATAGGTCTGTCAGCTGAAGGCATATCCTCGGCTGCTTTGCTCTGACTTTCACCTGCCACCGGTAATGTAGTCTCCTCCTCGGAAATAATGGGGGTAACCTCGCGTATTGCCGGGGGGTAATATACTCTTTCTGCCCTCCTAAGGTCAGACGAGGCATCAACACCTGCTTGGTTGAGCGCTTCGGTCCAGGTCTGGGAGCAAAAGCGCCTGCACACCTCAGGGATTTGGTCCTTGAAGGTAGCTTCAGTCTTAGCCACCCCTTCGGCAAAAGCCTCCTCTTCCGCTTGTTCTAAGGAACGCTCAGCATCTGTTTTCGCAAACACAGCCTCATCTTTGGCCCTCACGGCCTCATCCCTGGCATATTCGGCAACGCCCTTCGCCCAAATCGCATCGGCCAGCTTTTTCTTCAGGTCGGCGATGTTCTCATCAGCGGATCGCAGTCGGTCCTCAACCTCTTGCAGTCGTTTCACATGATCCTCGGCCTGCTTTTTAGCTGCTGCTAAATCAGAGGCCGTGTTATCTCTGGCCTTTGTCATCTCCTCCAGATTTTCGATTGCCTTTTTTAGATCTGCCTCAGATCTCTTAAGGGTACTTGTAGCTTTCAAAAACTTGTCACGCTCCTGCGCTAAAGCGTTACTCTGGCCATCGACCTCCTCATCCAGCCTGAAAAGGGCCTGGACAGCCTGCCAACAAAAACAGGTACGCCGTAAAGACAAGGGAAGGTGTTAAGCAACAAAATTCAAGAAGAATAGACAAGTACCAGGGGACCCACCATGCCTAGATATCTTTTAAGGTTAAGGGCAAACTTTGGCCCATTCATGCTCCTAAGCTCAGCCATGTCGGCAGGAAGGAGAAGAGACTTCTCCAGGGCGTCAGCTACGAGAGCCCCCTCGCCTCCCCGGGATTCCCGAATCGTCGCGTCATCCATCAAGGGTTGACCATGGAGCATGGCAGCGGGCAGCCAGGCCTGGACCTCGGACTGCTGGACTGTCTCTTTTCCTTTACGTTGACCACCGAGCCTCAGTTGTTTGGATGGCCGGTGGATTCCACCTTCCTCTGGCGAAGAATGGGGCTTGCCCCCGTCCATTGGGTCCTTGCCCTTAGGAGATCTCTTCCTTTTTGGGTCAGAAGACTCCGACTGTGGGTTTAAGACTGGAGGGATAGAAGACGACCTGGTGAGCATAGACAAAGGCTGGGGCAGAGGTGATGGGGGCTTGGGCTGCGACTCTCTTGGCACACCCTTCTTGGAGTTGCCTTCAAGCAGGTCAAGAAGGCTGGTTTGGGGCTGTCTCTTTAAACCCATCTCGGCCTGAATACCAACCCTGGGGACTGAAGATCGGCTTCGGACAAATGGAGGCCCCCCAGATCACCAAAGGGATCCTCGGACCGATCAGCTAGGTTAAACACGCTAAATTCGTCCTCGGACGAGCTCAGTTCAACCACCTCCCCTGTCTTCTTAGGTTCCCCTTCCTCAGTCTCTGTTGCTTGATGGGATGAGGAAGAGCCTGCCAACGGAATGCCTTCCGGAACGTAAGATCCCTCAGAAAATGCAAAACCGTCCTTCACCACAGTGATTTGCCTAAGCCGAGGATCACGAGCCCTAATAATGTGCTTTGGGACCGCGAACGACTTCACGGCTGGGTCGCATCCGAGGATCAGGTGGGCGGCTCTAACCTAGTTATCGGCCTCGTTCAAAAAGAGTTCCGCCCTAAGAACGGTTTCCAAATCCTCCTTGTTGACCAGGTGAAAATGACGCGCGAAGGCATGCGGATCTGCAAAAACAAAAACAAAGCTCCTGTGATCAATCAATCAAGGCAGATACGCAATGAGAAAAAATACAAGAACCTGGACCGTCTCCTAATTCGAGTACCCTACCTGGCTCTCCCTCTACTGTCGGGCAGTGGAGATCGTCGTGCCATTCCCCCGACACAATGAGGAAATCTTGAGTCAGCCCCTTATTAGAATCGGGAAGGCACTGGATAAGTCGGACCCTATCGTCCCTCGTCTTCATATAGTACGTCTTACCCCTCAAGTGCTGAAGGTTGTAGCACCAGTTTACATCATGGTGAGTTAATCTTAACCCCATCTTCTCATTCAAGGCGTCTACACACCCTAATATCCTAAATACATTAACGGCACACTGGGTAGGGGTCAGCCGAAAATGCCTAAGGTATCCGCTCGTCACTGGCCTTATAGGGATTCTCATCCCTCCCTCTACGAAGGCGACTATGGGGATCACAACTTCACCCTCGTTTCTCTTAATATACCACTCCCCTTCCTCACAATACCTCAAATTCACATTACTGGGTATCCCATAATCAACAATGAATTTCTTCATCATCTCGTCGGACTCAACCAACTTCTTAAACTTACCCATTCCTAGCAACGACTAAAGGATCCGAAAGACGGAAAGGAAGAGTAGAATCAAAGAAAATTTTGTGCTACTGAGAGAAGAAGACTTACAGAAATGTGGAGATCC
This sequence comes from Quercus aquifolioides, assembly GCA_019022515.1. Taxonomy (NCBI): domain Eukaryota; kingdom Viridiplantae; phylum Streptophyta; class Magnoliopsida; order Fagales; family Fagaceae; genus Quercus; species Quercus aquifolioides. The sequence goes on from CM032328.1 coordinate 67,931,986, forward strand.
TCCTCGGGCAGTGTGGGAGTTGAACCAGATTCAAGGTATATGCACCAAAAGTTTGTGAGCACGCAAATAAGGAAGCCAAGCAGTTCAAACAAGTATTTATATCCCCAATTTAAGTTCACCAAGTGTAACCTCCCGCCCATAAAAGCAGGAAGTCACCACCAAATGATTACCATCACACCGTTGGAAGGGGAAAACGTGGAGCCGCCCAAAAGTTAATGCGGGTGCACGCTGAGTCTCGAAACGCCAAAACATACATTGGGCAGGCGAAAAGTCACCAAGCCCTGACGTGGGCCACGGTCGGGTGAATCATCTGGAGGGCCTGTGGGTACAAAACCCTCCTCCCCGTCCGAGGGAACGTGCAGTAGGATTTTGAGGGGCTATTGTGGGGCCCGTGGGCCTGATAGTCTTGGCCCATCTTGCATTTGGCCCAAGGTCCATTCCGAGGAAGGATGATCGTCCGAGGATGGTGTATGGAAACCTATGCCTTTTTGAATCCACGCCGAGGACATCCCTGTCCTCGGCATACCAAGGCTAACTCCTGGTGAGGGACAGACCCAGAACCGATTGTCACCTCCACACTAAATGCACTCATCTAACCCCCTGGCCGCATTAATGGGGATGTAACCCCTAGGCAGGATAACATTGGTCATTGTGAACCACTCGAGTACTGATAAGGCCTCTGATGGGACGGACGGTCAGAAAAAAAGGGCAAATGGATGATCAACAGATGGAAGAAATAGAGAGAAGGGAGAGAACTATATAAGAAGGGCGAGCAAAGCAGTAAGGGGGGGGGGGTGGAACCTCCTCGGACGAGCGCCGAGAAGCTACCCTTAGGAATGAAATGGAGCTTATTCCCCTACAACAACGGTGAAGAGCACTTGGGGCACTGTTGTTAGTCTGTTAGGGCCTAATTCTTCAACCCACGCTCTAAAAATTGTATTGTCTGGGTCCAATCGAAATTGAGTCCCTACATTATATATATTGAAATAAATGACCAAGAGCCTTATAACTCAACTAATATTTTTTTTAGTGTTTACACCTTAGATGTTTTAAGATTCTAATTTCACTTCCTCCAACTACCAAATTATCAACAAAAACAACAAGGATGTAAATGAAGTGAGTTGATTATGAATAGGTTTGTTAAAAAATAAAAATATAATTTATTTTCATTTATTTAACAAACAAGTCAAACTCAAGCACATGTTGGTCAAACTAAGAAGATCTCTTACATCACATTTGTTTGTGGGAAAGTTCACTAGCATCTGCAAGTGGCTCAATTTTGCTAGTTGTAGCTTATCATCAATTAAATAGTTACACTACTTTGGAAGATATAGATATCTCAACTTTTTCATCTTCCATAACACTGTCGGCATTAGTACAGTTGATTCCCAACTCAGTTCTTCAATGGTTTCCAAATTTAGGGTCTCTAAACACACCAAATTGACTATGGAGGAAGGTAGCTTATCATCAGTTAAATAGTTACATCACTTCGGAAGATATAGATGTCTCAACTTTTTCATTTAACATTACATTGTTGGCATTAGTACAATTGATTCCCAACTCAGTTCTTCAATGGTTTCCAAATTTAGGGTCTCTAAACTCACCAAATTGACTATGGAGGAAGGCAATTCTCGTATATGAGTTTCTTCAAGCTTAAGAACCTCAAATGAATCAAGCTTCCTATTTGCTCTAGTAACACTACAACAAAAATTGTTTATTACAAAAAAAAAAAAAAAAAAAAAAAAATCATTGCAATAGTTTATGCAAAGTGTTGCAATAAAATTTGAGGTAATAAGTTTGTGCTACAAAAAAAATTTGTTGCAATAAACCTTAAATATTTTAATAAAAATTTTGATGTAATAATATATTTGCTATTGCAATAAACAATTTATTACTTCGAATATCTTGTAGCAATAGGCTATTATTTCATGAATTTTATTACAATAGATTGTAAAGAATTGACAAAAATAATTTGGATTCAAATTATTGTAATAGTATATTTATTGTAATAGTTATTTTTTTCATATTTTTTCTTACGATATATTGTAAAATAATTGGAATTAGATCATTGTAATAATATATTCATTACAGCTTCATGTTCTCATTGCAATAAATTGTAAAATAATTGATATTTTAGCTATTGCAATGTTAAATTTGTTGCAATAAGCCATCTCTTTGAAATTTCTATTATAATATATCGCAAAATATATAATTGGTATCAAGTTATTACAATGGTTTCTTCAATTTAAGTTATTAAAAAAATTGATTTCTTCAATTTAAGTTATTGCAAAAAAATTTCTAAATTCAATTTAGTATTAAAATCTCTATTGCAACTGAAAATTATAAATTAATACAACTAATTATTATTAATGTAATAATTTACTATTTTTAAGTTACTATTGCAACGACTTTTAATTTTTAGATGTGATATTATGTCTAATACCCATGGTTGTCAAAATCGCGATCCAGATCGTAAAATCGCACAATTTTACGATCCCACCTCACCAAAAAGTTTAAAATCGTAGTAGGATCGCAAAAATGGTAGGATCGTGTAGAATCGCATAGGATCGTAGGATTGTATGGGATCCTACCGATCCTACCATTTGGCTTGATTTTTTTTTTTTTTTAAGTGGGATTCATTTGAGTAAGATAATCCACCTAAACCCACAAGCCCAACGGGTTATTAGAAGCCCAATAATGAATTGAAGTCTCAAATTTACCCCTATGTCAACATAAAATCTCAAAAAAACCTATAGTACTTAAGTTTAACGTTTTCAAAAACAAAACCTAAAATATTTAGATGATGAAATGGGATATGATAATGACAATGATTAGATTAGAAGAACCTTAGAATGGGAATTCTCTTTTGGATTTCATATTTGTAATTAGCTAGTTTACCTTAGATTGAGAAATCTCTTTTGGATTACATATTTTAAATTTGTAGTTAGCTAGTTTTTATATGCTAACTAGCCTAACTTATTTTGGATTTGGAACTTAGAATTTGGAAAACATTTTCCATATATGTAGATAATATTTTGGTACTTAGTTGCTAATTAAACATGTACTAAACTTTTTAGATATATTATGTCAAAAGTTAAATATATTTTGTTCCATTAGAATGACATAAGAACGATGTAGTGTGTGCAAATTACATTTTATGATGTAATTTTTTTTTATTGGATGGATTCATATTTTAAGTGATTCTATAACATATAAAGTCATTATCAATAGGTTTTTTGCTTAAAATCTGAAAATAGGTAGGATCTTACGATCCACGATCCGATCCTACAATCTACGATCCTAACTACCTCCCACGATCCTATGTAGGACCCCGATTTTGACAACCTTGCTAATACCTATACTAATTTTGTTGTATTAACACTTGATGTAATAGACTTATTTTGGTGTAGTGTAACTATCCATCCAATGACTGGATTCCTTCCTGATCCAAAACTCTAAGCAATTTTGAGTACTTAAAAACTGATTTGACTTGCTTGCTAATATCATTGAAGTATATAAGGGACATGAAAAGATGGCAAGCCTTCGAATACTACCAGTTGATGAATCAGCTGTCTCATTTCTACTCCAAGGACTCAAAATGTAGAGGAAATTTTCCTGCTTTGCCTTTGACAAGCATAGGTCTCACATAAGATCACGGAGACAGCAAGATTTAATCCTTCCATTTGACCCAACTAGCTGAATTCCCGCACGATGTGCGATACAACTTATTATTAGTTTTCTCCAATATTTCAATAAGTTTTACCAAGAATCTTGTAGTTTCCAATAGAAACATTCATGATTTAAATCCCCCAACTATCGATGTATAAAAAAATTTCAATAAATTTCTTTGTAAAAATTGTAATATTTAATTATTTTATAGACAAAATAGAAAGACACTAAGATTGCATGATATAGTGGTTAATATTGATAAGCATGTTTCATGCCTACTAAAAAAATGTATATATCATCATTCAATTTTTATTTTTTTATTTTTTATTTTTTTACATTCTTGATTGTGTTACTAATTTTTCCCTATTTTTGTTGGAGCTTCAATTGTTGCATGATATAGTGTTTCAATTGTTTCTCACATTAAAAAAAATATTGTTTCTCGTATAAATCTTAGAAAAATGACAATAAAATTTCATTATGCTATTGCAAAATAAATATATTTATTCTAACACACACACGCACACCCACATATATATCACATGTGACTAAAAAGAGTTAGGAAATTTAAAGAATTAAGATTAATTTTAGTGAATTCACAAAAATTTAATTTTTTATGACTTTTGTGTTAATTGTTGTCAAAGCAACTAAACATAAGTAAGAATGTCATATTCTAAATTTATTATTATTATTCCAACTAAAAATTATCTCTTATATAGAGTTTATAAAAATAATCATATAAATTCATTTAATATAAATAATTAATGCACAACTATAGATAATTAATATATGCATTTATTTTTTTATTTTTTTTAGCAAAATTAATATATGCATTTACTCTAATGGTTAATTCAATGAACTAATACTTTGATATAAATGCAAACTTTGTTGATTTAGAAGCCTAAATAAAGAAAACTTCATGGAATGCGCCACATGGTAGAACCTCATGCTTTTCTATATGAGGTCTCTACTTTTATATATATATATATATATATATATTGATATTGATTTGTAATTTATTCATAATATAAATAATTGGACTCTTCAATTTTCATGGCAATTTTGGTTTTAGATTTAATCAGAGTAGTATTCTAATTTTCATAGCAATTGCATACCCCACATCAAATAATCTAACTATCCGTTTTTTTTTTAAAATAAGTTAGTTTTTGACTTTTTATCTCATCTTCTATAAATAAGTTACCAGAAATAAGCAGTTTGTAAAACGTGAAATAAGTGATGTGTTCGGATGATGTAAACTCACGAGTGAGCAGTAATAAGTGCCCTTTGCCATCACTGCGTAGTTTCCAACAGTGTCTTGGTGAAGAAGGACAAAAGCTATGGTCTACCTCCCTCTATTTAGAGGGTTTCTTCAAAACTCCATAGTAGTATGTACAAATTGATCATTCAGCAATTCTGGCAGCCTCTGTAGCTCTTTGTCTCATCATCTCCATCATAGCAGCTGTTTTGGCGTGAATCAGACAGTTGCTCTAGCATCCTAATATGTTCTTTTAGATCTCTGAACAAATTATTTAAAAATATATATATTTAATATAATCATCAAACACAAAATGGAAAAAGGACCGGAAAAGGAGCAAAGTCAGCAAGTGACTGATGATGGTAAAAAGGATCCATAAACCTCCAACGTGGCGCATGGCACTCAGATTCTTTGCACCCTCAAGCATGAAGTTGAAGGAGATACCACATTTTCTTACAGAGAACACAACCTCCAGTAGCGCTGATTTTGCAATGTATCCCATGGTGGAAAAGCCCCTTCACCTTCCTACAATTTGTGTATTGGCATTTCGTGGGACGGCATTGTGCTGTATGCACCAGAAGACCAAGCATCTTCGTTAGCTGCAATGTGAAATAACCACTGATGTCAGACCAAATCTAAAAAGATGCAAAGGTCTCCAGATTGAATGGTCATATGGTCAACATATGAAAGTTATAATTTATAAATAAGAGAATGTATTGCAAAGCCTTGGACAAAGGAGTCCCAATACGGTGAAAGAACATGCAGAACTACAAGGAAAGATGGGAAAATTTTTGAAAAACAAACAACCATTAATGTTACAACATGAGGATAATATTATAGGGAATCTCTATCCTCCTCTTTCCGTCACCATACTTTAGTAAGCCATATTAATAATTCACGACTAAGAACAATACATGTAACCTACTGTGAGGATATTGGGCCTGGGAGTCCGTCGTTTGTTTGTGTTATGGGCTTATGGCCCAATCCAAGGACGAAGGTTTATTTGAGGAGGAGAAATCTTTGTTAGACAAGGTTGTGTTAGTGAATAGGAGTCAACTTTGACCATAATGGCTCAAGGAGTAGGCCGAGAAAAAATTCATCCTTGGCTAACTAATGCCGAGGTCCAAAAAGGTTGTCTGTCACTCGGGATGATATTCCAAGAAGTCTAGTCGGTGTTGATAAGCATTGTAAGAGTAGTGAACAGGGCAATGCCCTAAAATATCTAAAGAAAAAGCTGCTACTTCTGAATTAAATACACTGCAATTAACACCTTAGCCGCATTAATGTGGAGGTGATACATGAACAGTAGATTTCAGCCTTATAGCTACTACATGAAAACTTGTGGAAGGTGATGATGGGACAAGTATCCATACCAATCATCTAGCATGCACGTGGAAGGTGGAAATGAAAAGGAAGGGGGTATAAATGAAGAAGGAGGCAACAAGATTGGGGGATCAAGAATTAAAGAGAAAAACATTGTAGCATTCAGGAACCAAATTTGTAACCACACTTGAGATTAACATATAAGAACAAACCATCTCGGATCTTACCGAGGACGAATTTTCTTCAATACAAGCCTCTTTCTTTCCATTCTTTTATCATCTGAATCTATTCTAATGGTTGTTTGATCAACTAAAGCCCAATTTTTCTAACCCATTCTCTATAAATTTATTGTTTTAAGCTTTTTAGGCCTAAGTCCATCCACGTAGTGGGCTATGAGTTCAAATCTGGTCCTTACACCTACTGTCAAGGAAATACCCCACACAAACATAGTGACATCAAAAGGTAGCAAATTATTAGCAATACATGAAATAATATCAGAAAAAATAGAAAGATAACATGGGTCACAAATTCTGGCTATAAACAAAACCCTTTGAACATGGTATCATTATTCCAATTCCAATTTATGTATGCGTTTGATGCAAGTAACATCAGTAACCTCTAGTTAAACCCAACCCATCCTCCCTTTGAACTTGCATTTGATGCAGAACCTGTTGAACTCGTATTTGCCATTTTCGAGGATAAAGGTCCAAACTAGAAGGTTGAAAGAAACCCCAATTTCAAATTTTTTGAGAACCTTCCTCAAGCGCTTGGCATATATGCCTTATTTTTAAACCCAAGATGGATTTGTCCTTGCAAAGAGCATACCAACACATTAAAACAACCAAGACAGTCATACAAAATCACAGAATTGCAACAACAACTATCCCAAGTTTTGGTTCTCAATTGTTGTTACATGGCAGCATAGTTTGATATTCAGAAACCTCATTGTGGGGCATTGTTCATACGTAAAAATTTGAAGCAAACAAGAGCTGGTGAATATTCAATCCAACATCCTCAATGAAACTCAGAATCTTAATAGACTTTCGAAACAAACAACACCAAAACTAAAGCAATTAATAACAATATTAGCGGATTAGTAACAGGGAATAAAAGTTAAAGACAAGTACTCTGTATCTTCTATGGTGGGTTCTTCTTGTGGTTGGGTTGGAAGAGAAGAAGTTAAGAGAGACTGAAGAGTATTGAGAAAAGTGGAAAACCCCATCTGATTTTTTTTTCTTTGTTTATATGCATGCTTTTAAGCCTTACGGTTTGAGATCCATGCAATAGCCCCAAACCCAAAAGTAAACTTTTTTTTTATGGATAAAAAAAGTTGAAATTTTTGAAAAAGTTAAAATGTTGTGGGAGGATTGCTAGCTATTGCATCGGACCTCAATCCATGTTTTACAAGTAACCAGAATCTGCTCAAATTAAATGAAAGGTCAAGATCAAAACAACACTAAATTAATGGTTTAGATTTATGTGAGTATCGTACCCTGATACGACAAAATGACCCAAAAGAAAATTAGGATTTTGTTAGCATTACAAGAGGCCATGGATTAAGGAATGGGCCTGAATATGGGTAATTTTTGTAGTTTTTTTGGTCCCAAGCTAATATTTTTTGTAAGGAGTAAATTTTAGCAATTACTTTTGTCAAAATATAGTCTAAATTTTAGATTTTGAAATGTCAAATTATAGATAATTATATATATTGAGATAAATGACCAAGAGTCTTATAACTCAACTAGAACTTTCTAATATTTTCAATAAAGATGTCTAGGATTCTAATTCCACTTCCTTCAACTACTGAATTATCAACAAAAAATAATTAGGTCGTAAACAAAGAGTTTTTATTAAGAAAAAGGTTTGTTAAAAAAAAAAAAAAAAGGATTGTTTATTTTCATTTATGTAACAAATGAGGCAAACTCAAGCACATGTTTAGGTTAAACCATTAATTATAATTTGTATTTATTTATAATATAAATAATTGAACTCTTTTTAATTTTCATGACAATTTTGGCTTTAGTTTTAATAAGAACAATATTCTAAATTTCTTAAAACTTTAATGATGAAGTTTTACCGCACACTAATATAAGTATGTTAATAATATAAATGTACATATGAGGTTGAAGTAATAACTCAATGATAATGGTATTTTTAGTAGTATTTCCTATTTGTGGTTTGAATCTCACTTCCCTGTCTTCACTCTCTACCTTTAAGAGAAATGTACATATAATGTGCCAAATGGTAAAAACATGTAAGTAAACCAAACCACACAAGCTCATCGTGTAAGACCCAAATTTAATAATTTTAATATATATATATATATATATATATATATATGCTAGATGATTAAAATAAAATAGGGTAAATTGAAATTTTGATCCCTCAAATATATGGTTTGTTTGATTTCCCCCCCCCCCCCCCCCCATTTTTTAATTTCAAAAGGTTCAATTTTGGTCCCTCAAATATTTGAAATTTAGTACCTTCATCAAATTTCCGTTCATCCCCCAAATTTTCAAATTTTCTCATCAAATTTCCGTTCATATATTGAATTTCTAAGTTCCCTAGAGTTATAAGACCAAAATCAAACTCAATACATATTTAAAGGACCAAAATAAAATTGATTTGATATTTAACATCATAAAAAAACAATTAAGGTTTTTCATTGAATTGATTTTTGGAGCATGAACTTCTAGAAATGGGTTTAAGTCTCGGTATCAAATTCCGAACTAGGAAGAGTTTTGAATTATTTCCATGTCACTGGCCCAATGTCCACTGGTGCCTTCAGTGGAGTTGGGTCATGATGTCTCAACCGATCCCAACAAATAAAATGCCATTATGGTCGCGCAATAAGGAAGCCACCTTCAATCTTACTCTCCTGCCCTTGATTTGGGGGGAAAATGGGCTTTATAAATCCTCCTCTCATCCAAAGGTTAGTTTCATCACATCAAATCCAAAATAAAGTACCTTACTATGAACAACATCACGAATCCCACTTCTTTCATGTTTATTATTATATATCTGAGTTCCAAGGCACGAGAATGTTTGAAAGATAGATTCACATTAACCATAAAGAATCTACAAATACTCATGCATTACATTCATCAAAGGTCCCAAATTCAAGTAACAAACTAATCCACAACATTGCAAGAGCACAAGAATGTTTGAAAACAAGTTCGTGTCAACCATAAAGTATCAACAGTAGTCAAATGGACATCTATTGTGCCGCATGTTCAGCAAAGGTGCAAATTCAAGCGGCAAACTTATCAGCAATACTGCAACAGAGCTCCTTCACTACTTGAAAGCCTTCATCATCAAGAGAGACATCGCGTAGCTTATTAAGCATAGTCTCCTCAGTGGCTCGATCAAATTCAGACCTTGATTGAAACAAAAAATAACCTCCACACTCCCAAGCTGATAGGGTCCTGGAGTTTGCCATATTTTGCATCTGCACAGAATCAATCACTGATTAGCAAACACTCAGTCAATCCAAAACCAATGGCAGAGCACATTTGATCCTCCGGTGTTACATCAACTTTGCATGGTAACTATATCAGCAAGAAATTCACATGCATATTCATGAAAAGATACATTATACAAATAGAGGAAAAAGCATCTCCAAGAAAGCAAAATTATATGCTGCTCAAGGTAAATTCTCAGAACTCAGCACAACTGCACAAGCAAAATGACAGTTGCCAGAATGTAAATATTAAAGAAAATGTAGAAGCCATAAAAAGTGATAAAAAAAATTGTATGTTACCCACGCTGGCACCCAACGGATCATGAACCCACTACCTTAGGGTCCGTTCAGGAACAGTTTATTTAACTGAAACTGAAAACTTTTTGCTAAAAGTACTATAAAAAAAAATAAAAAAATAAAACTAAAAGCTAGCTAAATGGTACAATGGGATTCATGAATATTACCAAAAAATACAATGAGACCCATAAATAGTAACAAAAATAAGCTAAAAACTTTAATAAGCTGTGAGTTTCATCACTTCCCAAACACACTCTAATCTCCTCACTATTATAGAAGATGATGTGTCATTTGACATAGAGCTCAATGGCTGGTATATGTGTAATTCAAAACCAAATGTTCGCTTCTGATTACAAATTTGAAACAAAATAAAAACGCAAAAAGGAAATTCAACTGTATATAGACAAATGTTTTTGCTGTAAGTAACACACATATCAAAAAGATTGTTTTATATTCTCTCAAAGGGCACATAAGGGACGAAATATAGGACAAGTAAGAGGTTCAAAATAATTTGTACATTGTCTACCTATTCCTGCCATACTCCTAAAGTGCACCTCAATCTGCTAACTTTTCAGTGTCCAGCAAAAAATAGGAAATCCAAGTTTCAATTTAAACTAATGCTTACAAATCACTCCTAGGGTGAAGTATGTAGTAAAGAAAGAAAAAATTTTAAGCTTAAAATGAGACCATAGGCCATCTTACCTGAAGAAACAAAAAGATCTTTTTGCCACAATCGGATATCAGCAAATTATATGGAATGCTCTTCTCCTGTAATTGACAACATATCTCAACAAGAACCTCCACCATTCTCTTAAATTTTTTGTTACTCTCAAACAATAGGGTCTTAATGGGGAAATCTGTAACAGCGGAGATACGCATCCCCCTCCGCCCCTCATGAAAAAAAGTATCAACAGGTGTCAGCTCTACAGGTAAAGGGCTTGGAAAGTAGCAGGCCTGCATCATCAAAGGAGGAAAAAATGCATTTTCTTTCATAAACCAAGCAGAATAAAAATTTTGGCACAGGAAATACTCTTTTTAGTTTTTAAAATATACTGCTACAACACCAAACACATACTCTAGGAACAACTAAAAGGTACCTAAGTATGTAGTATGTACAGTTCATAAACCATATCTTCAATGTTGTCAAAATTTTATTATCAGAAACCAAACTCACTGCTTCACCTCCATCCTCTATTAAGTTAAATGATAAATGCCAATTAGGTTTTGAATAAAAAAAAAACTGTTGAGATTCCTTCAGTTGTTATATATTAACAATGTACTCATAAGGTGACACATTTAACAATTAATGCTTACATGAGAAGTTCAAATTGGTTTATTTTATAATTTGACGTGCAGCATCAAACTTGTCTTCTCAATCTTAAAAGAATTGACACCATCACATTGAGTTTTTTTTTTTTTTTTTTTTTACTTGTCTTCTCAATCTTAAAAGAGTTGACACCATCATGTTAAGAATTTTTTTTATAAGTATATGTGAAACACCCACACACACCCGCTCCCCCAAGAATGTGTGCGTGTGTATTCACTAACCAGAAAGTTGTCTTGTAAATTCAAGAACAAAAAAATGAATTAATTAAAGTAAGTTATAAAGAGAAAGACTTAATCAATTACTAGACAAATGTCAAATCTACCATGGCCCCACTTGTGGAGACATTCATCAAATGTTAGGTTTCTTTCAGACCTTGTGGAGAAACAGATACCACAAGTCATTAATGCATCCTCATAAATTCACAAGAAAACACATAGGGAAAAAAAAATTTCTAAGCCCACAATAACCTTATGCAACAAAGCTTCACAAATTATCAGGCGAGAAGAACATCATCAGTTGCCAAATTAACAGTATCATGCTGAAAGAAGTGAAAAATCAACAAGTATAAGTAATCTCATACCTCAAAATATCGATGAGAAGTACCAGCTGTAGGACAGTCATAGAACAAGCGAAAGGAGCAATTATTGATTTCAACTGCAAACCTTGCAACCATTTCCAAAGATTTTGTATCTAGGACCTGGGCCAAACTATCTGAGCCACAAGGCACCAGGAAGACATGGCCATATTCCACAGGGATTTCCTAGAAAATAAAGTTGATTATCAATCAAATCTTACCCTTGAGAATGACATTAGAACATATAAGCCTGCATAACTAATTGCAATCAGCATCTATAATAAATTATTCCCACACATGATACGAATATAATACACAGTTACGAAACCATACAAACACAGCTGCACAGCAACACATTAATTCTTTTAAACGTAGATATAAGAATTAATTAATTAATACTTTTAGGGTTATTTATTAGTTTTAGGTATGAAAATAATAATGCCAAAAAATATTTAAAATAACAAAACCTTAGTCCCATAACATTTGAAAAGATATCAACAAACCAATTTATGATTAGATAAAATATTTTAATTTTCCTCCAAAATTTTGGTAGCTAATTTAGAAGTACATGATCTTAGGGATGCAATAAATTTTTATCCAAAAATTTGTTTTGTTTGACCTCTTTAATAGAACAAAATTTTGTCAAGTTACCGGGCTTAAACAAGTTTCCGATCAATCCAGACACAAGCCATGGCCCAAAAATTGATTTATTTAGTCATTCAATCTAAGCTCAATTTCTTTGGTCAACTTAACAATTAAAATCCCAGTCAGTGTCACAGAGTTCAGTGTTCAGTCAAAAAATAAAAATAAGTGTCACTGAGGATAACGGCTTCCTAGCCCCTCGTTTGGTCAAACCACCCCCTGCCCTAAAGACTCAACCTCTCTCTCTCTCTTTTAAATCTATCTTCACCCTCCCATCCATAATCCTCCACTGAATCTCGCATCCTCAATATCTCTTGCTCCATCCTCTTCAACCGTGACCTCTCCTCTGATGTTCACACTTCAAAGTATTTGTGTACAATACATGTGGGACACATACAGTCCACGGAGTTTGCCAAGTTCCTGCTTCCTAAGTTAGGATCATATGTTTGCATAATTATTGAACCTGATGAGCACCATGAGTCATGATAATTGCATGAAGATGATTAAAACTGCATATATAAACACAAGCCATAAACCCTCCATCTTACATTAATAATAATCAAGACAGCCCCATCAGGCATAGCAGCAGAAGGAATAAGCTCAGGTATTGCCATTTCACCACTTGCAACATAAAAGAGAAACTCCTCTTGATGTTTTGTCCATTGAAACTCAGAGAGATTCCCTTGACCACAAATTTTATCTGGCTCAGGTTTGGGCACATAATCCATACCCAGTCTTTCATTCAACTGGGCAATAAACTTTCTCCTGCCAAAAATCACCTGCATAAAGTATCTAAATAAATAAGTGCTTCTGTGGTGATTAAATCTGGACCCATGTAAAAGGAACAAACAGCTTATACCAGAAGAAGATGATTAGTGCAGCATAACCTACCTTAATTTCAGAGGTTGTCACATCATATCTGAGAACGCCTTTCCACATTTTATCTTCCCACTGGTAATGTAATAAAGGAGCACATAAATTATAGCTAGACCTCAATAAATATCAATGTTTATATTTGTTTTGAATCTCACCTGAGCAAGAAGAAGAGAATCTAGTGCACTTTGTTCATCTTCTGTAATGCATACATGTCCTTCAAATGGACTATCATCCAAAAGAGATTGGCTACCGAAGCGATAAAGAGGAATCCTGATATCTGAGCAAATTAAACAATCAAAATGAATTTATGTGAAAGAAGATGTTAGCTAATCCCAAGATTTATAAACTAAACCACCATTTTCTTAAAAAAAGTGGATTCATTCATAATAAAGTGACAAAATTATATGTTGGCCATTAACCACCACAATCCTCCTTTTTCTGGGCTTGGGAGTGGTAACAAAATAAATGACACTAAGCACATAAATGATTTTCCTTAAAAAAATTAAAAACAAAGAAAAAAAATATGGAATTCAGTTCATTCATCACTACTATGATATAAAGTGGTGTTATTATATACTGTTACTATAATCTGTGAATAGATTCAATTACATCTTTGTTTACCTACCCACCATTCTTATATATTTTCCTGTAAGATTAGACCAATTTTCAAATCAAGGCACCCACTTTCCCTAATGGTGTCTCCAAAAATAAACAGAAGAAATGAAAGAAAGCATCTGTGTTTGGTACCAACTATACAGCAATATAATTATTCACTACTCTTAATGACAGCAGCCTCATCAAAACTGTTAATTTGTCAACTAGTTTTTAATTGCAGAAGCATCTACCCTATGTTTCATAAACTACCTTTCTGTAGAGAGAATCAATATTCTATAAACCCAACAAATACAGACACATAAACAACTTTATGACTTCCCATAATTCATATAACAAAACCACATAAACAAGCAATCAAGAAGTACAATACCCAAAAAAAAAAAAAACCAATAGACATACACAAACTAAAGCCAGCCCACACCATACCCTGAAATAATCTGATGTCCACAAAGCTAACTCCTCCAAGATAATCCATTATATTAAGAATATATTTTAAGTGATGATTGAGGAAAGAGACAAGAATACTTTAGTAGGATGTAGATGAGCACAAGTACATTGATAATGCTCATGTGATCCTTATAAAAGCAACTCAGATTACATGATACAAATATAACATAATTCAGTAAAAAGCAACAGCCCTATTTCATTTTTCACTTTAGCTGTATTCAGAACCAAAAGGAAACAATGGTATACAATTTACAAAAATTATTGAATTTAAAAAAAAAATTAGATTCCACACATTTCCAAAACATCAAATATTCCTTCTGACATACTGTGTGGAACCACCACCACACCATTGAGGCATCATTGCAGCCACCACTCCCTTCCATCGAAAAATAAACATGGCCAATGTCAAATTCCCCGTCCCCCACAATAACACCATCGGCACTGCCACAATGATAATCATTCTATATTCTTTTTAATCACCATTACTAAACAACTTCCCAGTTCAATTAAATTCAAAACATTAATCCCAACATATTCTTATAAAAAGATCAAGTTGCTTGTTTCAGAGATGACAAACAAATTTAAACATGTGATCATTCCAGTATTTATAAACAAAAGAAAAAAATGGAATGCAATCATACTATGCCTACATTTGGCAATCCAATTTTTTTTTTTTTTTTTCAGGTCCCCAATTTTTCATAGAATGTCTTATGAATTTAATGGAGACAAAAATATAAGTGTTTGATTATGAGCAAACAAACTTTACCAAAAAATATAATCAAGGTTAAGCATTTTGATCTAAAAAACAAAAATAGTGGAATATCATAGATACAAGTCCCCGCAATGAACAAAAGAAGGAATGTACTAGAAGAAACAGCCATGAAATCTAAAAACTTTAAACATCAAAGAATCTTTACAGCTTACTAATATATTAACAAGAAGGGTTAGATCGCAACTGTACTGACCTCGAAAACAGAACCAAGGACACTTCAATTGCTCAGGGATTGCACCTTTTGAAACCAAATTGTCATCTTCAACCTGCTTAACTGTAACCATGATTGGCTAACCAGTACAAAAACTAAAAGAAACCTATTCAATGTAGCAATTAGCACCCTCTACGAGCAGGGAAAGTTAGATCAATTGGGTGTGACTTTTAGCACCCGCCACCGGCAAGGAAGGTGAGATCCGCCGGATGCCCACCAGCTGAAGGTAGGGCACCACGACCACCGTGAAACGTAGGAGACGCAATCAAGAACTTAGGACAGGCCTGCACACATTCTTTGCCCCATCTAGTGTTAATGCAACCTTCTTCCTTTCTTAGAGCCGTGTTTGAATAAACGAAGCCAGCCCTTACTGGACTAGCAAATTCCCCTCCGACCTTAACAAGTCTTGAAACAAAACTGGCCTAAAATAATAATAATAATAAATCATCACAAACCTCATAAGCCTCTAAAGTCTGAATCTTTTTCAACTTTTATTGCTGGGAAAAACCCAATGTCCCATTATTCAAATTGTTTCAAATAATGAAATTGAATACACAAATACATATATTTCAGATTAAATGTAGGAATAACAACAAATTTGAGTTCTTAAATCCACATATAAAAAATAAGAGTCAATACTCAGGATTATAAATTATGCATAATAGAAAACCAAATATGGGATTCAATATTCTATAATATTTAGCTCAAACTGAGCTTGATTTCTTTGAATGTTGATGAAATTTCAATAATAAACAGAAAAAAAAAATTAATGCAAACATTTCGGCATTATTTACAGGAATAAGTAAAACCCCATTAATTCTAAGAGCAAAAAATTAAACATTCGGGGCTAAAAATTCAATCTTTGAATAAATTCAAGCATTCTCAGAATTGTTTTCGAAATCCTAAGAAAAAAAAAACCACAATTTGATAAATAAAAAAAACGATAATCAATGAGGTCAATGCGATTATTGAACAAGTCAATGAATAATAATAATATAATTATTACCTCGAAAATTTTGCCGTAAAGTGAGGAAATTCTAAGAATGACACTGCAATTCGGAGAAATTAAGATTAATGGGATTGGAGACCAAACGAAAGGGGATGAGATGAAGGATAAGAAAACGTGAGATATATGGGTCGATGACTCGATAGATACAAGGATCCTACTGCTGATATGCATATATGGGTGTCTTTTCTGCTGACACAGGTTTCTCAAATCCTTTGGTCATTTTTAAACCAATAAGAACCTGACACGTGGAAAACATGGCTAAGTTTTCTTATTTAAAGCAAACATAAAAATTACATCTTTTTTGGTTTCATTTCATTTTCCTCTTGCAAGTTTACTACTAAAAATTAAATATATATCATGAAATTATTAAATTTCTCTACCGGAAAAAATGGTAAAATACAGTCAACATCTCTTTGGTTTCGGTTAACGACAGTTAGGTTCAAAACATTTCAAAACTAACCAATTTAATTCTTAAACTATTATTCATTTTTCTCTTCTTCGTTGCAATGATTGGGGACCAACTTGACCAACTTAATCAATTTTGAAATACCTTGGACCTGGCTGGATTGTTATTTTGGTTCTATAAGTTTGATGAATTGTTATTTTTGTTCTATAAGTTACATTTTTATCATTTTTATCTTATAAATTTACATTTGTTGTCACACTTAGTCCTTATTAAGGAGAACTTCTTTTAACAAAATTGATGAGGACTAACAATGACAACAAATGTGAAATTATGAGACCAAAATGATGAAAATAAAACTTAGAAGGCCAAAATGACGATTGGTCAAAATTAAATGATGTAATTTTTTTTTAACATGCAAATTAAGGGGTTTTTTTTTTTATAATTCGACAATTGGAGAGAGAGAATTTGAACTTTGAAATTTTGAATGTCTTTATTTTTTATAAAACGTTTAACATAAAAATTACCAAAAATCATATCTTCTAATAAAAACTATGTAAATAAGTTATTGAAATTTAAGCAAAAGCCAAACACACCTTTTATAAACTAATAAATATGTGCTAAGATTAAGATAAATATTAAAATCTTTACCTATCTTTGATCAATTAAAATTTTTTATCTCGTGTGTGTGTTTGTTTTTCAAAAAAAAAATTTATTTATCCCACGTTGCTTAAAAGAGTGTCTTGTGTAGTATAACATGTCTTACTTTCCCTTAATAGTTATTGTGGGGATAAAAGCCCAAGGTCATATACTGGGCCTTGGGTCCTAATTGAGGATATGGATACGTCCAAGGAGGAGTAAATGATTGGGAAAGGCCCCGGAATTGAGGAGCACACGAGGAAAGGATGGAGAAATATAATCCGAGGAGGTTGTCCTTCTCGGATAGGATGAATATCATTCAGGCACGTACTTGGGTGATTCAGGTGATCTTCCAGGAAGTTCCAACGATAAGGATGAACTTCATACACGTATAAATATGATAATAATAGAGAAATATCTAAAGAAAAAGCTGCTACCACCGCATTTAATGCACTGCAGCAACTTTTCTGACTGCATTTATGTGGAGAAGACCCCTGAACAGTGCAATCTCAGCTGCCACCACTCATGGAGAACCAAAGAAGATACCTGATGGGACATGTACTCAAGTGAATGCTTAGATGAAGAATAAGTGTACGATGAAGATGGTTTAAAAGAAAACTATATAAATGTAAGAGACCTCTCATGAGAGGGGGATTGAAAGAAAGAGAAAAAGAAGAAGAAGAAGAAGAAAAATTTATTGTAGCTCTAAGAATGATATTAGCCTTTCAAACAATAATTTATCTCCTCGGACACCAGTTTATTCAAGTTTCAAGTGTGTTTTTGTACTTGTTCATCTTTTAAAATCTTGATTAACTGTTATTTAGTTTACAAACAGTCCAGTTCTTTCACCCACTCTCTACAAATTCATTGTATTGGGCTTATTGGGCTCACATCCCATATCTTTTGGGCTTGGGCTACAAATCTTGACCCTACAGTTATTATAGCTTTTGAGTAGAGTTTTGTGATATGTATTTATGTTAGAACCCCATAATCTCTCCCTTATTTGATGAATGTGTGTGTGTATATATATTTAAATTGATTTATTTGTACATATTTAAATATTTGATTGTCTTCTCTCTAAACACTCGCTTTCTCCTTCTCTTAGCACTCTCATGGCTACTCCATTTCTTTTTCTCATTAATATCAAAGCTATGTCACTAATAATGGAAAAATACCTCTAACTCACCCCATCTTACTCCTCTCCGCAAGGTTTTTATCGTCTCAAAGAGGGGATTGGGCACTCACTAACCCACCCCCCCCAATATTGCCGTCCCTAAAAAGAAATTGAAGCATTTACCCCTAGTGTGTTAAAAAGAGAAAAGGTTACTTGTGAAATTTTTTGTTATTTTTAATGTAATAGCTTGTTTAAATATTAATGACCTTCTATAAGATTGGGTTTTTTTTGTCATTTTCTTTTCTACTAAGATCTTAACAATTTGCACTTGTTAACTTTCTAATCACACATTAATTGAAGTGTTAAGAGTATTGTAACTCAATTTGCACATCTTGATGTTTGCAACATATTCATTTTAAGTTTAAATTTCCCAATTTGGTTGTTGTAACTATTGAATCATCAAATGTATGTACAAAAAGGGGAAAAAAAAAAGAGTAAAAATACGTCATAGTATTTAGAACTTTCCTTGTTCATACATTAATTCACATATCCCTCTTTTCTCTCCCTCTTATGAGGCCACTGCAAATCATTTTCCTTAACACTTCAAAATATTTTTCCTTGTCAAGACATTATAGTCAACCCATTAAAAGTGGCTTGGTCTTTTGTCTGTATTAAGATTGTAAAATTCTTTATGATTAAGCTCTAATGGCTAAAACAAAATTTTTTAAATTAGCACCTTCTACTTTGTTTGCTGGACATGTAAAGAAAAAATTATTGTAGTAGGATTTCTTCATTGGATAAATTTTGGCTAAAACTTAGGACTCAAAACATGTTTAGACTTTGCAGCCAAACTTTTTCCTTCTCCATTTGAAGCCTATTGCATGGTAATCCGTCTTTGGTTTGGAGGAGTATAACACCTATAGGAGGATTGGTAACAAGTAAAATATACCTCTCACGCATCCTTCTTGGCCATCATTCAAATATGAGTTAAAAATAATAAGGGAAAAGTTTCACTCCAAAAATGTGATTACATTTTGATTTTAGTTTTTATCTTTTTATTTGCATTTATCGTTGTGTCCTTGTTGTAGTATACAATTCTACTTTCCTTTTTTCTCCATAAGTGGAATACAAGGAAGCATAGAAAGAAGAAGAAGAAGCGAGCAGAAGATCATCTTCTTGTTTAAATGTCAAAGTCGACACGAGCAATGTGAATCTAGAACAAAATGATTAATGGGGAACTTTCAACTTGAATTTTAAACAATAAACACCAATACGGGACTCAGATATCAAGTAAATCCTAATAACTACATTTCTTTTGGTGGGAAGAGAAAGAAGGGATGGGGGATGTTGTGCCAATTTTTAATCGACATTATATAAAGATGCTACCAACAGTACAACTCCACCTAGATTAAGGAAACTCTTCAAATTTGTAATGGTAAGGATGTAAAATGGAAGCTGCAAATAATAAGAACATTGTCTAAAATTATTCAATAAGTTTTAAAACTCAGGTTATGTCATCTATATGCAGCATGAATTTTTGTTGTTGTTGTTGTTGTTGTTGTTGTTGATAAGTATATGCAGCATGAATTGATTAAACATCAATGCAAGGTATTCCCATCATCACGATGCTAGTCCATTTAAGAGCACAATTAAACTTGATTATTTAATCCTAATAATTATTTTATTTTTTATTTTTTTGATACAAGATAGAATTCTACTCTAGCCTAATCTAAGTGTATATATGTGTAAAGTTCCTTCCTAGAGACTTGAACCCCGGCTCTTGCCCTTACAAGCACTTATATTAGAATACATACATAAAAGTATAATATAATATTGTTCAACAAAAGGGAAATACAGACGTATTTATTCCTAAAATCATGACTGAATTGATGTTATAGATTAGATTAGCTGAATTACGGTATTGATACATTAATCAAAGAACTCAATATAAACTTAAACCACATATATAAATAATATACATGCATATATAAATAATATACATGCATATATAGGTAAATACGAGCATGTAAAAAAAAATCTTATTTTCTAATACTAAAGTCATAGCTTATAAATAGCATACAAAATTATCAACTTTGATATATATAAAATTGAAGATAACTTATCATCTTTTGTTAAACAATAACAAATATTAAAAAAAAAAATTTGCCTAAACAAATAGGTTAATGGGGGATATTTAATGTTGTAGGTGTAGATACCGCATTTTGTACCATTTACGACTCGGACTCCTGTTCTCCAAAGATGTTGAAATTCTAAGAATCAAGGTTGGGTTAGGTCCTAATCAGATGTTAAATTAACTTGAGAAATGTTAAAATGAAAAATATAACTTTTAATGAGCAAATAAATCTATTTTTGGAAAAGTAAAGTCAAGAAAGCCCTTGGCATGCGCACGCAGGAATCAACCTGTGCGCGTAGCCATGATGCATGTGCGTGCAAGTCCGATCCTACACGTGCATGTAGGGTTCCAGAAATATAAAAAATGCAAGTTTTCTGCATTAATGCTGAGGTTTGAAGCGAATCCCACATCGTCTGTGAGTCATTCCAAACCCCTATTTTCTCAATATAAATAGCAATACATGGCATATCTTTAAAAACACACAGAAATCATAAAGGCTAACACTAAGATTCACTAGAAATAGTGAATCAAAGAGGGATTTTTTCACAAAAAATCCTCAAGTCAATTTTCTTTTTATTAGGGCCTTTTCAGGCCTTGATTTTTTAGTTTAATATCACTAATCACTTTTTTATTGATTGTGAACAGTTTTGACTGAGGGAAATGATAAAAAAAATCAAGCTTAGGAGCTTTTGTTTTGAGTTCTAAACTTTTTTCGCTCTTTTCTATTTTAATCTTATTGTTTATCTTGTTTCTTTGCTTGCTTTGTGTTTTAATATGTTTTTGTAGCTTAGGTTTATGTAGTTTTAGTGTTTTAAAGTATTTTAGGTTGTTAGAATTATTGTTTTGAAGTCCTGCTTTGTTTTTTGTGTTGCTGTGTTCTTGACTAGGGTTTCTGTGGCCGAACCCATGTGCACGTAATCCTGCCTACGTACGTAGGCTGGATTATGCGCACGCAGGCTTGTTTATGTGTGTGCGTTATCTTGCCCAGAAACCCTAACTCTAGTTTTTCTTATTCTGTTTCTTATTTCACATGTAATGCTTCTGTTTTAAATCCTTTTTTCATACATACATACATACATACATATATATATATATATATATATATATATATAGTTTTGAGCTTCTGTTTCACATGCTTATTGTTTGTTTGCTTTCAACATGTTTAAATTAGGGTTTATTTTGTGATTTCTTGTTTTGATGCCATGAACATGCATTCACATGTTCATGCATTAATGCCATAGATGCTGAGATGCAGCAAGGTAAGTCAAGTAAGTCATGCATGCATTTTGTTGGTGACATAATCTTGTTTATGGTTGATGAACATGATACGGTGGTTTGAATAAGCATGTTTGTGTTCTTAATATTTTCCAATAATCTCTTGATAATGCCTTGATTATTTGCTGCCTATGTTTTGCCTTGATTTAAATGTTTAATGTTTCTTCCTTGGATGTGATATAATGACATGGTGCTAGATGAATGCTAGGTGGATGATATGTATGATAGTAACATGGTAGGGTTTATGATTGAGATGCCATGATAGATGCATGCTAGGCTTGGGTTGTGATATGCCATGATAGATGTATGATTAGGTTTTTGGGATGATTGATGCCATGTTGTATGATTAGATGCATGCTAGTGTGTGTGTGAGTTAGAATGCAACATTGAGTATGCCTCTAATAGAGTTAAGACATAAGAGACAATAAGAGGAAGCCAACCCTAGGGTTGAGCGGTTTTGGGTGCCTAACACCTTTCCAAAACCGTACCTAAACTCCGAACCTATATCTCTGGTAGTAAGATAAAAAGGGTTATTCCTCGAAAAGACGTTATATATATGGTTCCTAGACCATTGCAAAAAGTAGGTGGTGACTCCCCATTGTGTCCACAATAGGTAATAATGCAATAAAAGATAATATAAAGAATACATCGAAATATTGGGGTTTGACCATAAGAAAGTAAAAATGTTAGATTGTTGAGTGTTGAGTGTTTTTTTTTTTGCATTAAAAAAGAGTATTACTTTCTATTTTTACGGGCACTTAAACAAGTTATTTGTCATTTGATTTAGATACAATTTTGGTGTTAATGGAGCTCAATCTATTAATATATATATTAATATATATATATATATATATATATGAAAAAATATATAGTACTAGGCAAATGCACTGTTCATGTCCCATGAACAATGCAAGAGGCGCTGAATTATTATAAAAAAAAAAAAAAACGCAAACGCAGGAATTATAATTCCTATCTAAACGCCTTCTAATAAGAATATTTCCAAAAATTTTGGGACATTCTCACAACCCGCCAGCCTGCCCCATTCATTGGAAGGGTCAATGAAATTGCCCTTTCATCACAAGAATGGATGAACGTCGATCTTAGTTGCATCGGAAAACATTTGGACAAAAATATCCCTCCATATAAATTCTACTCCGTTGCTTCTTTATGGCTTTGGCTTCTATCTCTTTTCATCTTCATGTATTGCTTCTATGCCACCGCCTCTATGTTCCATTACTGTCCCTTTAGTCTTTATCTTCCAGTTGAAGGCGTGGAGTGAGAATGTGGAAAGCTAAACATATAACAAAATTGCTCCTCTCACTTTTCATATTTGGTAACAAAACAATTCATCAAAACATTCTTAGTCAAAATTTTGGTAGTTTTAATTGACTCCAATATCTCATTGTGAAACGTTCATAAAAAAATTTGGGCACTTTTAGATATGAATATTTCTTTTTCAATGACAACTCTATCAATTTTGTAGGCAAAAATCATACAAAAAGAATAGTTACATATAAAAGTTATGACCCGGTAGTTTAATGGTTGACATAACTATTATGATACTTCTAAAGAAAACATCTCCTAAATAGGACTTATTTAAAAAGCTAAAACAATAAGGAAGGTGCTAAAAACTTCCTTCCTAAAGTCCATATTATCTCATTCTTCCATGTGCGGGTTTATCTTAGCCTCAAAGGGGTGACAATTAGGTTTTACTCATCCTAAGACTCTCTTGAATGTGTGTGTATATATATATATATATAATTTATTTAATGTATAGATTATATTACCATCTCATAACTCTTGCTCTTTCTTAACACAATCACAAGTATCCCTCATCTTTTCATCCCTCTATTTACCTATGTCTATAATTGTATTTATGGGTTTTTTCCCCCCCAAAGATATAAGGACCCCTATATAATCTTGTATTGTCACGTTTTTGCAAAAATTATCTTATGTGCCCGCTCCTAAACATGCAAGTGACCCGGTCCATGTAGTGGGTGCACCAGATACTTTCTCCTATTTCCATCATTTTTTTTTTTTTTTTTGCGCGTATTAAGATAAAAGTCTTTTCTTTTTCTATCAAAAATAAAAGTTTGGTCTATTTCTATTTATTTCTTATTCTTAAAATAAATATAAAACAAAACAAAACAAAACAAAACAAACGAACGAGCTTGGGTGCCAACGCAAGGACCTGATCACTTGTTAGAGTAGTGACCTGTGGAGTGACTAGGGTTGTACCTTTTTAACCTTTCCCAGAACACAAGAGAAGAGAGGCTCCAATTTACTCTCCTTTGCCTCCGCCCACTGCTTTGCGCACACCACCACACCCCACCCACTCTCTCTCTCTCTCTCTCTCCCTGAAAACTCAGAAACAATGCCTCCAAAAGCTTCGAAATCGAAGGAAGCACCAGCAGAGCGACCCATTCTTGGTCGGTTCTCATCTCACCTCAAGATTGGAATTGTACGCTTCCTCTTCTAATCCATTTCCAGATTCATTATTCACTTAACCTCTGTTTGGTTTCCCAGAAAACTCACCATTTTTGTTGATACTTGTACTAGTTATAGTTTTCTGAATATGGTGTTATGCTGAATTGTCCATGCAAGTTCATGCTTTTATTGATTTATTATACATTTTTTTTTTTTGAATGTATAGCATTGTGCTTCGATGATGGGACTAACTCTGAGCATACCGCAGTGTATTTATTTGTTAATTGTTTTCTTATAGTCTGTGTAATAAATTTGTGAACTTTGATGTGTTTGTAACATATGTATTTAATGGGTCTTATTGATTTTCTCAGGTTGGATTGCCAAATGTTGGCAAATCGACTCTTTTCAACACGCTGACAAAACTCGCAATTCCTGCTGAAAACTTTCCCTTTTGTACCATTGAGCCCAATGAGGCCCGGGTTAATGTCCCCGATGAGCGGTTCGAATGGCTCTGCAGCTCCTTCAAGCCGAAGAGCGAGGTTTGTGACTCCATTTCTTGAAGCCTCTTGAAGAGGAGAAAAGGGTTGCTGGAATATTCCTTCCCCTTTTAAAAAATGCTTTTATTTAGAAGTATATATAAACCTCTCGATCTGATTTACGCATGCTTGGCATTAGGGATTAAGTCTTAGTTATTTAATGAAAATACTATCTGCAATTAGTTTATTTGATGGAAGTATGTGGAGAGAAAGATCAGATTTCAGTTTTAGTTTAAATGGTTTTAATATATGTATAAAAAGTACAATTTGATGGAATTCATATATGGACTTAACTTGAGCCTTATTGTTATTTCAAATTCATGACACAAGTGTTTTTGTGGGAGCAAAATCCTCAAAACTCAAATCCATCGTGGTTGGTTAAAATTTGCATTAATCGATTTAGACTAGATCAATCTGTTAAAAAAAATGAGTTTAGACTAGAAATTGTTCTTCAAATCTCTTGTTTTGAAATCATCAACTTCATATGCAACGGTGAAGATTTTTAAGAGGAACCATGATCAATAAATTTCACCTCCCCATTTTTGAGCTTAGGCCTTCTATTGAGTTCCTGTGAGGTAAGATTTACCAAAAACCTGGTGATCTAGTGGATGCTGCATTCTCTTTATGTATAATTCCTGACCTGATTCGTCCTCTTTGTCCCTTGTTTGGCCTAGAGACATCCTGACATTCAAAGACCCTTTAAATTGTGAAAGTGGCTAAAGGGAAAAAGAGTTGAGAGATTTTCCATATTTTTAATATGAGGTGTTAATAGAAGTTATAGATCTCTTTTTTTTTTTTTTGGCCCTTTCTTCTTCTTCTTCTTCTTCTTCTTTGAATACCAGTAGCCTATTCAATATAATTTATGATTTGCCAAAGGGACGAATATTTGGTATAAAGCCCCTATTCTCTGGTGAATGTTTGATATGATGAAGTTGGTGGCAAGAAGTGTCCAGAATAAGGAAGCAGTTCTCTGTACTTTGTCAGAACCCCAGATTTAAAGATTGTAAGAGTGTACCAGTATCATGAATACCTTAAATAATTAATCACAAAGGAACTAAAACTGTAAGACAAGGATCTAGAAAATTTCAGGACACAAGCTTTTGACTTTTAAAATGAGCTTTGCATATTGTGACTAATCTGAAGTTATTGAAAAGTGGAAAGTACCTTGCATGTTCTGAATCAATTAGGTTAAGTTTAATTTCTTAGAGGCCAAATGGCGATGGAAAGTGGTGGCAGTGTTACATGTAAGAGAGTACCTGTCGATGAAAGATTCATCCAGAATATAATAAAAAAAACCTGATATATACACTTCCATGTGGATTTGTGAAAAAAAAAAAAAGGATAAATAAGTTTTTATTTACTTTGTTATTTGTTTGTTCATAATTCTTAACTTGTTCTTTTACATATTCATGTAATTCCGTGTTCAGGTTTCAGCTTTTTTAGAGATCCATGATATAGCTGGACTGGTGAGAGGTGCTCATGAAGGACAAGGGTTGGGCAACAATTTCTTGTCTCATATACGAGCAGTTGATGGCATTTTCCATGTTTTACGTAAGAAGCTTATATTTTGAATAGTACATGTATGAATGTTGCATCTACTTTTACAATGTACATGCTCTACCAATTTGTTGAATCATATATCTATGGGTTATATTCCTAGCAAATATTACGGTTAATTCTGTTGTATTTATGTCTTTCAATGATCTTGATTCTTGTATGTGTGCTTCCATTTGTGTAATTGGTTTTCTGCTTGGTTTAAAATTAAAATAACATGTCATCCCTATAATTGTCACCTATCGAGTATATCGTTGTTGTAATATTCACTTCTACTTTCCTTTTTTCCCCCTAGGTGGATTTGAAGATCCAGATATCATCCATGTTGATGACTCTGTGGATCCTGTAAGGGATTTAGAGACTATTAGTGAAGAATTGCGGCTAAAGGTATGCATTATATTTTTTAACTTCTTGTATTGACTATCAGTCATGACTTTAGTATTTAGAGCTACTGCTTTCTTTCATCAATGGTTTTTAAATGCATGCAAATCAAGTAGAACATGGCTGATTCCTGCATTGGAATTTATGATTTATATTACATTCAATAAAGTCTAAAGTTGGTGTCCTTGAGATGTATAGATGATGATGATGATGACGACGACGATGTGTGTGTGTGTGTGTGTGTGTGTGTGTGAGGGGGAGAAAGAGAGATGCCATGACAAGGATATGGGTGAGGGATTGGTGTCATATTGATGCATAACTCTCTTGAGTATATTAAAGAGAGCAAAAGAGAGGAACATATTCTATATCTGCTAGAAGATTCCTTCCTCCCCCCTACCCCCCCCCCCCCCCCCCCAACCATCAGCTTGTTATTAAATGGTATTGGTACTTGTTTCATGGCACTGATGGCAGTATAAAAGAACATTGGATTGTGGCAATTCTCTCTTCTTGTTCTTTGATTTACGAATCAAGACAAAAGTTCAATGAAAAGAGTATGTAATTGTTTCAAGTACAAATTGTTCATCATTGTGAACATGATGTACTTTTTTTTCAATAAAACTTTTATTACCTATCAAAAAAGAAAAGAAAAGAGTATGGGTCCTTGTCTATATAAGTTGGATTTGTGTATGCATGCTTAAGCTTGGGATGGGGTTTGACTAATTTCAAGCCTAAATATGGAGGCCCAAACATGTTCTAAAGTTAATTTCTAGCACTCTTGATGACCCTATAAATAAACTGTTATGGAACTTTAGCTTAATTTTCTTTTTATAGAAGATTTTCTTGGTGAAATTCACATAGTTAATTGCAGAATGTGGTTTATTTGGAGGGAACAGAATGCTAGAAGTTTTGAGGGATGTGAATGGTCTTTTCTTAAGATTAAATATTTCTTCTGTCTTACTTTGCTGGATTGGAGTGTTGCTTTTCAATTTGTTCCCTGTTTTACTTTTATATATGTGTTAAGAGCATTGTAGTTTGAGAGTTTGATGTACGGCTCCCTGAGTACAGCCCCCGTGTACTTGGGACTGTTTATTCAATAAAATTTCATTACTATTAAAAAAAATTCATTTAGTTAATTATAAAACTTATTTGGAAGAAGATGAAATCTTACTCAGTTCTAACCTTGCTGGCTGCATTGCAGTCTTTGGCCTCTTTAGATATATGCAAATATAACCATAATGGCTGGTCATTTTGCCTCATACTTTTGCTGGTTCCACATGGTAGTCTGGGACCTAGAATACAAACAATGAGGATTGTGAAACAAATTGTTATAGTTTTTATGATGTTGTATAGGTCTTAGACGTTGGAAACTTGGGGCATAATGGCGTTGCTAGCTGCAGGTATTTAGAAGTCTTTTGTATGATTCATAAGATACACAAAATGACATCAGGTAATAAAAGCAAACTCATATATGTGACGATGAGTAAAAATCTTACGAGTAACATATAGTGCATCATGAACTTGATAAGTTCATACCCTTCTCATCTTTATACCACTTTCAATGTAGGAATTATTATTTGTACCTGCATTTCTTCATTGGCAGTTTTTTAGTGTTTTGATGGTTATTTCTCCTAATTATGATTTTGTTAGTCTATAAATTTTTTTGTTCAATATCCCTGTAGTATTGCTCCTTTGTTTCTTTCCAACTTACCTATTTATTTGTCCATATTTGAAGAAATTTTCTAACCATGTGCCTTTCACGTGACTTATATGTAGGATATTGAATTTATGGAAAGGAGAGTAGAAGATCTTGAGAAAAGCATGAAGAGGAGCAATGACAAGCAGTTAAAAATAGAGCATGAGCTCTGTCTAAAGGTTTGTGTTTTGATAGCGGGAAACAGTAATGTTTACTTGAATGTGCAACCTTTAGTCATGTGTGGTAACATTGAAGTAGCTGAAGATATTATCCATACTGTACAAGTCTTGTTTAAGACATATTGGTTGCGTTGTTGCATCTCTACTGATCACTGAGTCAAAGTATGAATTATTTTACAGCTGTAGTAAATTCACTTTTTGTTTTTGTGTACAAACACATTTATTTCTATATCCCTTTGTAAGTATTTACATATAAAATGTGATTGCACTGCTTTCCAAATAAATATATAGTTAAAATATGTATACATGAATGGGAAAACCCTCAGATAAGGTATGGAAATGGGTTGTAATCGTTGGGAGAGTTCTCTCAAGTCCTTGATTACTTTAGACCATCGACTGAGAACATGAAATGAACCAATGGTGCCTGAGAGGATGCTACAATTGTAACAGTTTTTGACTTATCAAAAAAAATTGTTAAGGTATTTGATTGCCTTCCATAACCCAGGGAAAAAAAAAAATTCAAACTCTCTGTTAAAGCATGAAATCTGATCCTTGAGTGCATCTTTGTTTAATCCTTTTCCCGTTACACAGACTCTTAAGGTTTTGTAGATGATGTGTTTTTGTACTAATTGAGCATGCTTGCATTCACAAAAGTTTGTTTCATACAGTCGGCCTTGTGTCACAAATATGGAGTTGTTAAATTTCTACAGGTCAAGGCATGGATTACTGATGGAAAAGATGTCCGTCTTGGGGACTGGAAAGCTGCTGATATTGAGATATTGAATACTTTTCAATTGCTTACTGCAAAACCGGTTGTATACCTGGTGAGTTGTCTTTTCATGTTAAGATAAATTTTCTTAATGGTCCTAGGCTAAGTTAGCTATGCTTGTCTCATAATAGATCTGTCTTTTGCACCTAGGCCAGCGTAAGCACAAACTTCAAGCACATGCTTGATTGATATGAAGTGCAGATTTAAAAATATAATGTAAAAAATTGAAAAATAATTATTAACGAACATTATAACGATCAAGTGACCAACTACTCATATAAAAAATTGAAATATAACATTTTATATGTTTCTCTAGTGCTTTACAAAATATACGTAACCATGATATTTGTTATTTAATATTATGATTAAAATAAAGACATTAAGTACATGGTTGAATCAAAACATT
Organism: Quercus aquifolioides; assembly: GCA_019022515.1. Lineage (NCBI taxonomy): Eukaryota > Viridiplantae > Streptophyta > Magnoliopsida > Fagales > Fagaceae > Quercus > Quercus aquifolioides. The sequence continues at coordinate 67,961,970 of CM032328.1, forward strand.
CCCAACAGGCAAAGGCCAAAAAGCATTAGAATGTCAATTTATGATTTCTATGTCTAACAAAAGCAATGCAATTCTAAAATATTTAATCACTATCCTCGCAATAGAACGTCAAGTAATGATTTCTATGCCTAACAAAAGCAATGCAATGCAATTCTAAAATATTTAATCACCATCCTGGCATTAGAATGTCAAGTAATGATTTCAATGCCTAACAAAAGCAGTGCAATGCAATTCTAAAATATTTAATCACCATCCTCATTGCGCATAAGACCATCATCATTGTCATCTCAAGATTGTTTGGCCTAGGGAAAGGTCGTCCTGCTTGAGTCTCCTTTGATGAGATGAGCTGTCTGTGAAGTGTCTTTCTACATGGAGTTTTACATCTTTTAGTATGTGTAAAGGGGTGTCAGTGTCAACTTAGGTGTATGATATCATATCATAAAATTGAGTTTTGTATAACAAATCAACATTGATTATCAATAGCATTACAATATGACTGCTATATTTCACATTTGTTTTTTTTGAAAAGCTTGTTTTTGTAAATGCACCCCGCTTTAGAGGCGAAAAAGGGCTAAGCTTCTTGTGCTTTGCACTTAAGCACACTTATAGCGAGCTTTTACCATCTGTATCCTTGGCCTCAGCTTGGATGGTAAGTGGGTGCTGGGGCGTCGGTCTTAAGAGCCAAAAAGAAAAAAAAAAAAGATCTCGTCAGTTATCCAATGGCTTTTCTTATAATCAGATTATTTATTGGCAATTTTGGCTTTTGACCCAAATGTGACTATATAATAATGGACTGTTCAAGCTAATGTTCTTTGGACCAAATGACCTCTTCCCCTCCCACAATCAAGGGGTGGTGGATGAGGTCACATGTTCAATTTTGTACAATGCAAGTTTTAGTTTTCTATCAAAAAATTATGGACTTATCATTATATATTTATATATAATTGTAATAAAACTCTTTTGGTTTGCATTCTTTGTTTTGTCAAAACTAGTCCCACAGAAATACTTAAAAAGTCTTTTAAAAGACTGTTCTTTACTAAAATGATTCTTACCTATAAAAAAATAGATTGAGCAATTTAAGAATTATTACCCTATAAAAAAAAGTAAATTGAGAAATTTAAGTTTGTCCATGATTCCACCACCAATTATGTATCTTGAAATCTCTTAATTTGATTACACGTTTCTATTATAAATGTTTTTAACTTCTCCCAAAACTCTTAAATGTTTAAAATATCCTCTTCTCAAATTGTGTTGAATCTAATTCAACAACAGTGTGTGCATCAAGAATTGCTGAGGAAGGAGAGGAAAAAAATAGTGTATCTTTGAAATATATAATGGGGTAAAACTCAAGTATAGTACATTAGGTGCAGTACATTATGTTCTCCAATTAGTTGCAGTGTATGGAATTTAATTGTCTTTAGAAATGATAACAATGTTTGTGTTTTATTGGTATATTTTATCAAGTGTTTGAATTTTAATTGGGGAACCTAACGTGTTGCTACCTAAGTTTTGCACTATATATAAATATATTGGCAGACACCTCAACCCAGATAAATTAACAACTGATCTGCCACTGTGGTCCAACATTGGTCTGTCAGTCTCTGGGTTTCTGGTCTTACTAGTAGAAAACAATTAGATATTTCACTCTGTAGTGTGCCTCTTATCTGGTGACCAATAAGGGAAAAACATTCTGTATGTGCTGAGATTTTAAGATATGGTAGAGAGATTGTTGTGTATAATATCATAGGAATGAAGCCAGGGTCATATCCATGTTATGGTTCTTGGCTGTTTTTAGGATGAAAACTGTAGTGATGATAAATAAGGGATGGAGGATGTGGTCATTAGTTTAATCTGTATAAGCATGTGATTGTGTTTTCCTATCAAAGAAAAAAAAAAAAACCAATGTGATCTTAATTATATCCTATTTTCTCTACAGGTTAACATGAATGAGAAAGATTACCAGAGAAAAAAGAACAAATTTTTGCCCAAGATTCATGCTTGGTATGTCCTTTATTTTCCATAAATTAGTATCTTGACTTTACATTGCCGATGTGCGTCTGTTTTTTGCTTTCATGACGTCTGTCTCTTTGCTTGTGCGCGTCTATTTGTGACTTTCATGATATGTGTCTTAATTATATCCTATTTTGACTTTCTATAATGTGAGCTACCTATCATAAATCCCTCTTGCGTTGAGTTTGGAGCTAATGTGCAAACAATCAGACTCTCAATCTAGGTTGCACGGACACACCATTTTTGGCGTCGTGTCGGTGTCGGACACCGGAATGGGTACGACTTGTCGGATTCTGGTGTCCGGCGAGTCTCTCTCTCTTTTTTTTTTTTTTTTTTTTTTTGCTTCTGTGACGCGGCTCCGACATGGCTCCAACACATCCTACACGTCCTACATGCCAGCAGTGAAAAAAAAAAAGAAAAAGAAAAATGAAAATTACAAATTTTGACAGATGGACTTACCAATACCATTGATTTTGTGATATACCCTAGAACAAAAAAGCAAGTTTAGAGTCGGAGAAAAACCCACATCTCAAGTTCTCAACCCACCCTCCCTCTGACCTCTGCCCACTGCCACTGCCGCTGCCGCTGCCCTCTGTCCCTTGCTGGAGCTAGAGTGGGCCGATCAGCGAGCTCCATAGACGTCGACGCCGTGCCCTGTCCCTTTCGATCTCTCTCTTCTCTAGTTCTCCTCTGTTTTTTTTGTTTTTTTTATTTTTTTATTTTTTTATTCTTTCTTTCTTTCAGATATTAATTTTGGTGAATGGGTCATGGGTGTACTGTTACTCATTTATATAAGTTATAATGCGTTTGTTTTTTTTTTTTTAATCCCACTCTCAGTCTGTCCCAGTGTCACTGTTACTGTGTTTCTTTACTCAGCCTTTTGTTTTGCCTTATAAATTATAATGTTTATTATGAATTTAGTGATTTTATGTTTTTAGTTTGATGTTGAACTTGCTATCCTTTTATGGTTTGTACTCTGAACATTTTATGTGTATTATTGTACTACTTTGGGTGTTAGTTTACTTATTTGTAGTTCTTAAATAATTTAAATTCTAGACATAAACGTATTTTATGTCTAAAAATATTTAAAAAATATGCCTAAATATAAAATTTAATTAATTATTTAACCGCCGTGTCCTTGCTGTGTTGTGTCCTTATTTTTCAAAAATTGCCGTATCCCCGTGTCCGTGTCCGTGTCCGTGCAACATAGCTCTCAATGGGGAAGTATTTTATGACGCTAATGTGTGGTTGTGGAGTCTGTGTGAAGAAAAACCTAATTATGATTTTAGAAAATTCCACAGCTGGCCATTTTAGCTAAACTGAGCTTACTGCATCAGTGCATCTAGCAGACGTAATGATTGCTTACTCTAGAAAGCTTTAAAGGCCAATGACCTTAATGGTCTAATGGCACCTCTCTAGGTACTTAGTAGTTATTACCTAAGGGAGAAGGGGTCTCAGGTTCAAGACCCCGGGGGGCAGGGGTGGGGGTAGATTTAGGATATTTCTAACCATGGAAAATTTTCAGGTTATATGATACAATTATTTAGGATTCCTAATGGGTGGTTTTTGCAGTTTTTTTCTTGAATCCAAATTTTTTCAACTGGTGGTAGAGGAAGGGGGACGGTTTTTTTCGTTAAGGATTTTTGAGCGAAGTAGGTACTTCATGAAGTCGATCTTCATGGGTAAGAATGTGGCACAATGACTGATGAAGAGTATAGAACAGGTTGTCATTGGGATTAGTCCGAAGAATTTTTATTCGTTCAGGGAAGGTGATTTAGCTTACACCCTCCAATGGAGCTCCAACTCTTTTGGTATGTTCCTACTCTTGACTGAGTTTAAAGTTGGTGGGTCTAGGAGGTCCATTTTTATTCCGGAAGGCAGAGCTAAGAATGGTTGGAGGGTTCTTGGGTTAGAATTAAGGAAGCTGTTAGAACCTGAAAACTATGTGAATGGTGGCTCTGGTCTTTCGAAATTCGTAGCTTAGCATCACAAGGATATCTCAGGGGTTCAATCATTTAAAACCTTTGCCGATACAGTGCGCGGGCCTCAGGTGCAGGTCAGGGGCAAGATTCTGCCAAACCTGGTCAGCACCCTTGATAAAGGGAAATTGCTATTAGAAGAGAATGCAAGGGAGAAGCAGAACCCAGTTTTGAACAGAGGCCGGTGAGCATATCAGGTCCGGTGACTCTTGGAGGAAGAGCATTGGGTTCCCGGTGCATTAATGAGGAGTTTGAATTTGGTGTGACTAATACGGTAAAAAATAAAAAGAGTTCTCCGTTGAAAATCCATTCAAACTGGAATAAACATGCTAATGGTAAAGAGCGTGTACTGAGGCATCAGGTCTGGACAGGAGTAGGCTTGACCGTAGAGGTGGATGGGGAAGGAAATAGACGTGTAGCTTGGAACTCTAATAAAGGTGGACTGAGGAATTCTTTTTGGGGCAATAGTAATCAGAAGGAGGATGTGGTGGGTCAGTCAAGTGGGTCACGGGCTTATCAAAATTCTGTGGTGAATAAAGGTGTTTTGAGGAGGTCTAAATGGGTCATTAGAAGTCAGGATCACTCGCGGGTTCAAAAGATTTCTGTGGTGGGCTCAGACCCTGAGTGTAACACTCAAGTGGGCCTCCTAGTTGTCTATTCTCCAAAGCCCACTGGCCCAACTAGGATGGCAAAGGGTGAGAGCTCTTTCTCGAGTGCTCAGAATCACATTCCCAATGCTCTAGCGATGCCCAACGCACCCCACGGCCTTTTGGTTGCTCAGAATGGGACAACGGGTCTCACCGTTGCTGCTGGTTCTCTTGCCGTGGGGTCACCGGTGTCCCTGGACAAGGTGGGTTGCTCTCCGGTGGACTCGTCAGAGGTTGGGAGGGTGACAGAGCATCTCGCTGAGTCCTCCTTTGATGGGCCTCGCGCCGAGGGCTCGCCGGTGATCTTGGACAAGGTGGGTTGCTCTCCGGTGGACTCGTCGGAGGCTGGGTGTCCTTTTTCTGAAGGGTTTCGCGCCGGTGAGCCTCTGTTCTCACTAGTGTAGGTAGAGATGTCGAGGAGCAAGAAGCATGTGGTTTCCCCAGCGACGGTAATGCAGACCGATGCAGATGGAGGTTTGCTTGCTCAGCCGTGGTGTGCTTCGTCGGTAGGAGTGTCGGGTTGCACTGAGAACCTTCAGCATATGGTTTTCAAGTATAGCTCTGACCGGAATAGTTTTTTGGGCTCAAATAGGTTGTCGGGTGGGTTGGATTCTGAAGATATGAGGTCAGTGACTCTTGAATTTGTGCCGCGACTAGTTGGACCTTCTTTCCCTGATCTTTTTCTGGAGTTTTGGCGAGTTGGGTCAATGGGTTTTGGAGTATCGGGTAAGGAGGCAAATTCCTCCTCTAGTAAGGAACTCTTAAGCCTTCCTAGGGAGGTCATGCTTGTGGAGGATGCAGCTGATTTTTTTGTGGGCTTTGGTGAAGCAGAATTGTCAGATTGTTTACCTTTACAGATTATTGCTCCGAGTGTGTCGACAACTTCGGCGGAGTTGGAGGAGGTTACTGAGGTCTTGAGTATTGAGGCCAAAATAGATGTTTTTGGGTGGGTGAAACGAAGAATTCCTGGTTTTAGTAAATTGGTTGGGTTGTCAACGACCCGACATGAGAAGTTGTGCATTGCTCTCTTACAAAGGTTAGAAACTGAGATGGAGGCAGCCAATGTGTTACACCGGAAAGTAAAAGGTAGCCAAGAAGTGGCTAAGTCCAAACACAAGGGACGTAGAGAGTTGCGAAACTTGATCTCTTCGGTGAATTATGATGGGAGATAGAGGTTGGCTTTGTGCTGGTGTCAGTAGGTGGGGATATTTTTGTGGTAATGAAGATAAAAATGATTACACCACTTCACTCCAAAGCCCATTCTATTCAGCAAATACAGTAAAGCCTCCCAATTCACATGATCGTAAGCTTTCTCAATATCAAGTTTACAAATGACTCCAGGAACCCTACTCTTCCTTCGGCTATCCACACACTCATTCGCAATAAGAACCGAGTCAAGGATTTGTCTCCCACCCACAAAGCTATTCTGAGTCTCATAGATCAACTGATCTAAAACTACTCTCAAACAATTTGCCAAAACTTTTGCCAAGATTTTATACACACTCCCTACCAAGCTAATAAGCCGGAAATCTCTAATATTAGAGGCATCATTCTTTTTAGGAATCAAAGCAATGAAGGTAGCATTGAGAGACTTTTCAAACTTACTATGTTGAAAAAACTCTTCAAAGACCGCTAACACGTCTTTCTCCACTACTCTCCAACAATGATGACAAAATGCCATAGTAAACCCATCCAGACCTGGAGCTTTGTCTCCCTCCAAATCACTTACAACTTGAAGTATCTCCTTTCTTTCAGACTTCCTTTCAAGCCAAACCCTCTCCATATCCCCAATACGATCAAACTCCAAACCCTCCACAAAAGGCCTCCACCCCTCAGACTCCTTGAACAAATTTTTATAAAACTGGACTACCTGATTAGTTACCTCAGATTCCTCCTCAAAAACCACCCCATCCACCTCCAAGGTCCTCAGATAATTATACCGTCTATGGGAGTTAGCCATTCTGTGGAAGAACTTGGTGTTATTATCCCCTTCCTTGATATATAACATCCTAGATTTTTGTCTCCAGGAAATTTCCTCCAAGGAAAGAAGATGCTCCACCTGGGACCTCAAATCTGCCCTATGACATATCTCCCCATCAGTGAGACCAACCTCCCCTTCCTTAGCGTCTAATGTTTTCAGCTCCTCCAGTAATAGTTTCTTTTGACGCTCTACATTACCAAACTCTCGACGATTCCATTGTACAATGTCCTCTTTCAGAGCCTTTAATTTTTTCGCAAACACAAAACTAGGTGTACCTACAAAAGAATGCCGATTCCACCAAGATTGAACCCTATCCACAAACCCCTCCGTCTTCAACCACATATTTTAAATCTGAATGGACTTTTCCCCCTTGCCATTCCCCCTGCCTCCAAGAGAATTGGACTGTGATTTGAGATAGGACGGGGTAAAATCCTTTGAATAACATCTGGGAAATGTTCCTCCTAGTCTGGAGTGACCAAAGCTCTATCAATCCTAGACATCGCTGGTTGATCAGTACCACTTGACCATGTATAGCTACCTCCTTCCAAAGGCAAATCAATCAAATTAAGATCCTCAATAAATTCAGAGAATTTTTCCATAGCCAGGGTCAAACTTGTCGCACCCCTACGCTCACTGGGAAAGCGAACAATATTAAAATCCCCCAAGCAGCACCACGGTATCCTCCAATACTGTTGAATGCCCACCAACTCATCCCACATGTGACCCCTTTCATTATTCTCATTTGGGCCATAAACCCTTGAACATGCCCATATAAAACCGTCCCCCACCCCTTGCCTAATGGGGAGTTTGACATTTGGTCGTTTTATAGCAAATTTCGAGATTCTCCCTCAATTGTCTTTCCTTGGAAAGGAATATGGAAAGTAAAGGCCCCTAGGCGAGTTTCTATTTTTGTTTGGTGTGCAGCTTGGAATAAGATCCTAACGGGTGATAACTTGAGAAGATTGAGGGGATTGGATTTTGTAGACTGGTGCATTATGTGCTGGCATTGTGGAGAGACGGTAGACCACTTACTTCTTCATTGTGAGATGGCTTATCGGTTGTGGAGCTTTGTCTTAATAACTTTTGGTTTGTCTTGGGTTATGCCTAGATCGATCTCAGATTTTCTTTTTGGCTGGTGGAATTGGTTGGGGAAGCATTCGTCTCAGATTTGGAACTTAGTTCCGCTGTGTATCCTATGGTGTATTTGGAAGGAACGGGATCAGAGGACTTTTGAAGATTTGGATAGTTCCGGTGTTCAGATGATTGCCTCTTTTAGTGGCACTCTTTTTGATTGGTCTCGGGCTTGGGGACTCACGACTAGTGACTCTCTCCCCTCTTTTCTTAGCTCTCTTTCTCTTTTGTAATTTATCTGTTGTTTGGTTTTCTTTTTTGTTTTTTCAGTTTTTTTCTTCTTGTATTTTCTAAGGTTTGCTCTATGTTTTTCATGCATAGAGTAGACATTCGTATATATAACATTCTTACTTATCAAAAAAAAGATATTTCTAACCATGGTTTAAAAAAAGGAAAAAAAGAAAGCACTAGAGGAGTAACAAAGCAAATTTTATATCTCCCCTCTCCCCCTGCTTCAAATGACCATTCTTTGTGTTCTGTCTACACTGAATATTTTTCTGCTATATTTTCCTTTACACCTTGATAGAACTGCGAGTGAGTTCATCTCTTTCTTCTCCTTCACCACCAACACCCCACCCCCATCCCTCAAAGCCTTTTAATTTCATTCAATTTCCTTAAGAATTGCTATTTGTGGAAAGGACTAAGAGTCACATAATTCCTTTTATCCTCAGGGTACAGGAGCATGGGGGTGAACCAATTATTCCTTTCAGTGGTGTGTTAGAGAGGAATCTTGCTGATATGCCAGAAGATGAAGCGGCAAAGTATTGTCAAGAGAAAAATGTTCAAAGGTATGTTTTTACTGACGAGGAAAAGATGACTGCTAAAGTTTTGTGTAAATGTTTAGCTATTTGAAAGAGGAATGGCATTATGTGGTCTGTGGTTGCAAACTTAACATTAATTTGAAAAATTAATACTAGGAATGTAGAGCTGATGATGCAAGATATATTATGTGAACTTGTGTTGATTAACCATTGTAAACCTATCAGCATTTGATTACTTCACTTATCATATTCTTGTTAAAGATGAGAATAAAATAATATAGAGAAGCGGAAGTAAGAAAGAGAGAAGAACACAAGGGATTGCGTGGTTTGGCCTACATCCACTAGATAAAGCCCTAGTGGCTACATTCTTACTGAATAATCAAGTCAACTTTTACAGTGAACCCTTAATAGGGTATATATAGACTAGAAGCTTGAGTTAGCCTTATATGCTTACAACATAATTGGGCCTCTTGGGCCTTTACAACGACATAAACCTAATACCTTTAACTATTCTCTTAAGATGTAAAGGGACATTGCAATTTCCCCCTAACTTTCCTGTAAATTATAATGTGTGGTACCCAGTGTTTTGTCTTCTTCTCTCTTTAAAAACTTCAATTAGAATATCAATACTTCAACCTTGAGTGATAGCAGTCTGTAAGGTGTAATAATGAAGACACTTTTTCCTTCAGAAGTTTTCATATTTTCTCCCCTCCAATGAGAAATATTGGGGAGATTGTGTGAGAATACATGGATGAAACTGGCTTCCAGTATTGATAGAAGTTATTTGTAAGTGGAGGAGAAGGGACTCGTTATGGTTTCATAATTGGACCTGATTATGTTAGGTTAGGAAATCTTGAACTGGAGTACTTCCGGTTGCTGATCTCATCGTCTTATCATATTTCCTGTGGTATTTCTATCTATGAGGTTTTCTTGGAATGGGCTTGAAATTATTGTAAATTGTTGGAATTTCAAATTTTGTCCAAAACTTTGGTTCTGAACATCTGATACAAATACAATTGGTTTGGTCACATCCCTGTTCTTGACCTCTGTTTTAATGATTATTTCTGAACTCTGGTTTCAATCACTTTCACTAAGTATTGAGTATTGACAGTTAAACCTACCGCACAAAATATTTTATGGGCATTTTAAAGTCTTCAATCACTATTCTTAGCAAATATCCAATTTTGCTGGACTTTTGGATGATTTTGATTGGTCATATATCCAAAAGATTTACAAAAGTATGGTGATACACATGTATCAAGGAACTCTATTGTGGAAGAAATGTGTTGGTACCTGTTGCTCTCCCAGACTCAGAACTGTGAACAAATTACTATGGAATCTTGGTATATGCGTTATTGTAAAATTAATGAAGTTCCGAATTTTGGACATTTGTGGAGCAAATGGCTGACATGCTTAGGACTTTCAAAGACAATGTGGGGATGACTTCACAGTTCGTTCGTATTAATAAGTTTTTGGGCAGATAGCACTTTTGGTCCCTAAAGTTTGCCACAATTTTCCAATTCAGTCCCTGGAGTTTAAAAGTAGCAATCAATCCTTGAAGTTTGTAAAATGATCCAATTTGATCTGCATGCTAATTTGAACACTAATGTATCAAGTGGTTGGGCACATTTATAATAAAAAAGGGTTTGTATAGCCTAAAAATTATATGCTATCTATGCGGGTGGATTAAAAGTACCAAATGTTGTGATGGCTTACTATTACCATGTGGAATTGATGTGGAAAAAAAAGGAATAAGATTTTTCACTTTCTAATTTGAGTTTGCTTAATATATCTCTACTCCTTGTTTGGGTGATGAGAGAATACAATAATATAAGAAGGAAAAAAGGGTAATTTTTTTTTACTTATCAAAAAAAAAAAGGGTCATTGTTTTACAAAACTTTAAACACCAAATTGGAAAATGGGAAAAGCTTCGAGGATCAATTGGGTATTTTTTCAAACTTTAAGGATTTGATTACTTCTTTGGAAACTCTAATGGGGAAAAATTTAAGTACCAAAATTGATATGTAGAAAATAAGTGTAAGACGAAGTTGTGATCTGATAAGTGGAGTTCAAACTTTTTACAGAAAGACACACGGACATTTTATCTTGTGCCTTTGTCCTTTTTCCATTAGACTGTTATGTCTAATTAAAGAGTTTGTGTTGTTTAGTAAATCATATCTGTGTTGTGTTTAGGTCACGTTCCTTGCCCATGTTCTGCAGTATTGCTGTACTAGAGAAAATCAGAAATTACAGGGTGTTTTTAGTCCTGTGAAGACTCTGGCGTGTATATACCTCTAAACTTTCAATTTGCATCTGACACTGCCAATTGAAGGGCTTAACTTTGTGTATATCATGTGAACCTTTTGTTAAATTATCGATTATCCCAAAACTTTAAACTATTAGGATATGGTAAATTTAATTATTTAACCACATTCTTCTAACACTCCTCCTCATGTGTGGGCTCAAAACTACTTTTTAATAGGTGGGGCCCAACACGTGGGAATTTAAATGGTAGGTAGAGTGGAGTAGACAAAGATCAAACTTAGTACCTCTTGCTTTGATACCATGTCAAATTACTGATTTTTCCAAAAGCTTAAATTATTGAGATATGGTAAATCTAATCATTTAACCACATACTTCTAACACCTTTCAATTAAAGGCTGGTTTTTATTTGAGCAAACCTCTCCAGCAACCACTAAGGAAGTGTTGTTTCCACTGAGTATCTCAGCCCTTCTAGTTTCTTAAATCATTTTGTCCATGTTGGTTTGTGTGCTTCCAATTATTTGTTTCTTTTTTTTTGTCTTAAACTCTTAGACTACATATCCAAAAAAGACGTTTGTAGATAACTATGACTAATACATTCTACTTTGCTGCAGTGCCCTTCCAAAGATCATAAAGACTGGTTTTTCAACAATTAATCTTATATACTTCTTCACTGCAGGACCTGATGAGGTAATATATCTTCCTTAGTAGTTATTATCATTATCATTTTTTTGGTTACCTGCTCTCTTTCTTTAAATCTAACGAACCATTTGATTTGAATCAACCAAGACCACTCCATCACCATCCATATTTGATGATTTGAACATTATTTTCTCCATTTTATGTTCTTCCTGTCTATAACTTTGCTGTACCATGTTCCTCATCATTGCTTTGATGAATTAATGGCTGAATGTCCAAATAATTTTTATTTTGTAGGTGAAATGCTGGCAAATTAGAAAGCATACAAAGGCTCCCCAAGCTGCGGGGGCAATCCACACTGATTTTGAGAGAGGATTCATTTGTGCTGAGGTTGTTCCTAACCCATTCTTTGGCAGTTCTCTTTATTCCAAGTATTATTGTTCACTAGTATATTGCCCGTGCTGCATGGCCTATTTGAAAATTATATGTAAATAAATTGAAACTATATCAATAACTAGTGAGTACATGAAACTATTATTGAATTTTATCTAAAGTAAATTAACTCTCTTAATAAGTAATGAGTCACATTACAAAACACATTAATTTTGTAATGTATATGTAATACATACATATACTGAGCCACTTGGCGCAAGCATTGTGTGTGATGTGTAAATTTTACTAAATTGGAACATAAAATTAAATTATGATATGTAATCAAAATAGTTAAAATTGATATAAGATTTTATTTTAAATTACTTGATACTTTCTGTAATAGAATTTTAGTTGAAGCGAAAATTCAAATTTCTTGAAGGTGGTAAATTGCCTAAAATTACCTCCAACCTGCCCATTCTTAAATTAATGATGTGGATTTTCTGGTTATTTTAGGTAATGAAATTTGAAGATCTAAAGGAACTCGGTACCGAGGCAGCTGTAAAGGTATATACTTCACTCTTCGAGATATCATATGTGGCTATAAACATTTACTTCCACCTGGCCATTGCTAGTTTGCAACCCAAGTGAATATGCAACTCTTTGTTTTTTTGTTTTATTTTTGTTGGGTTTGGGGGTCAATTATCAGCCTATTCGTCCTATGGGTAACACAAATGAGAGGTAGCTTTCTCCAATCCCTAAAAATCGGTAATTTTAAGAGCACATAAATTTGTTTTAAACAAAGTTAGGATAAAATAATTGAAAATCTTGTCTTGGATCTCACACTAAAAGGTTAAGATTGATGGGTTGCAATGGGCTAAGCAGTGTTAGGCATTGCATGGGCTTCAGAACTGATTGTGGTCTAAGATTCCTTGGAGCTAGAGTTTTTTTGAGTATGGCAAAGAGTGACATATGGTATTCTAGTGAATATAAAATGTACTGCAAAACGAGTAATTATGAGATGTTAGGATTATAGAAGGCTTAAATATGTACTTATATAATAAAAAAGGCTTAAATATACTTCGGGGTGATTTTATTTTTGTCCTCAAGAAAATTTAGTATTTCATTTTAGTCCTTAAATCTTTTAAACAGCTTGTCATTCTCATCCTTGCCATTATCTGGCTTACAAAATTTGCTAAGGTGACTGGCGGGATGCTTATGTGTTATTTAATTTTTTGTAAAAAACATGGCATTGAAAAAGCCACATCATCATCTTAATTTTAATTAAAAAAAAGACACATCAACTAAAAATTTACTCTCAAAATAATTAAATTAAACATTGCAAATAGATTAATTTCTTTTCCTGTCCTTCATTTCCCAACTTTCATGGCAACCAAGCACCGCATGCACACACTTTCTGCTCCTTCCTTGGCAACCAAACTGTGCACATGCACACACTCATTTCCCCCAATTTTCTTGGCAACCAAATACAGCAGTCTCACTCGGCTAATTTCTTGGCAACCAAACACAATGCTCACATGCTTTCCTTGCCACTGTCTTGTCAACCAAACACAGCACACATGCCACTGTAAAACGCCCAAATCACCAACTGGCAGGCTCCCAAATTGTCAAGCAATAATCACCTAAAAACTCAAGAAAAACCCAAACATCTAATTTACCCAATTGGCCAAGCTTGTAAACCTGATATGCCCATGGCTGAACCAACCTGATTCACCCCCTACACATTCAATCGACCACTTGCTTTGGAATCACACTTACCCACCCATCAAACTCACTCAAAACACCTCTAGAAATCCACCACCGTCCCTCATAGAACTCCCATTACCAAACCCACATCATAAAGCTGAAACCCACATCTCAATCCTCAATGACCAAGGGAGAAAATAATAAAACCAAGGAAGATGGAGAGATAACAAAAAGATAGGTCAGCCATAAGGGTTAGTGAGGAGGGAGTGGGTTTTGGTCATAGGGGAAGAGAGAGAAAAGCAAAGTAAAGAAGAGGAAAAGATGAAATCGGTAGGTTTGTAGGTGTAAATGCTTTGTTGCCTCTTATCCTCCTCATGGATCCTCAAGATCCACGTGTGACAAGTTGGGATGCTGGGTATGGAGAGGGTGATGGGAAGATGTTTGGTAAGTGAGAAAGGAGAGAGAAAAGATGTAGATAAAGAAATGGGGAGATTAAGGGAAATTGATCGTGAATCAAGATTCTGGGGATTGAGTTGTTGGGTTTTATTTTTATTTTTTTAAATTGAGGAAGGAAGATATGGGGTTTGTTTGTTTGCTTGTTACTATGGTATTAGGGTGATATGAAATGGACCATCCCATAAGAAGAGTACTTTTGGGATGGTAGAATTATTAAATTTTATAGCTGAAATATACCTATTGTATTGAAAAAGGCCATGTATTCTTTTTAGTGTGTCACATCAGCATTCAATATACCGCGTATGCACTTTCTTTAACGGCAGGTGGACATAAGAACTAAATTGATACATTTTAAATCTTTTAGGATCAAACTTGTAACTTTTTAAATTTGAGGGATCTAAATTGAATTTAGAATAAATTGCAGAGGCCAAAAGTGTATTTTAGAGAAATTTTATTGGTTTTTATTTAGAATTATGTTGAGAGGTTCCTTAGTCAAGTGGCTTTTAGATCCCAAATGCAATCAAGATGCACTTAATATCAAGCAGAAGTTAAATTTGTTGTATTTTTCTTTTTTTATTATTTTATTTTTCAATTGATTCAACTTTTGAGGACTATGATTGAATTCTGTTCTAATTTGGCAATTAACTCCTTTTTTTGAGTTTATTTTTCCAACAGGCGGCTGGGAAGTATAAACAGGAGGGTAAAACCTATGTGGTTCAAGATGGAGACATAATATTTTTCAAGTTCAATGTTTCCGGGGGTGGGAAGAAGTGAGATACGTTTTCAATAGGCCATTTAAATTATTATTTTGTTGAACTAGATAGTGTTCTGAGTTTATATTACCTGTAAGCTTTGTAACCAAGAAAGGGAAAAATAGATAACATACTTGTCTTCCGGTTTGCAGTTTGTTTAAAACTTATTTTTGTTAAGTAAAAGCTTTGTAATAGTTTGATGCATAAAGCAATTGACTGCCAACTTCTAAAATGCAAGAATTTTATTTTTTTTTTAATAAATGTTTCCATGAGGAGGAGAGTTTGCCATACTTTTAAGCCTGCCCACCATTACCTTTTTAATTGCAAAATAGAACTTTAAGGCCTGTTTGGATTGAGATGGAGGGAGAGAGCACCATTACCTTTTTAATTGCAAAATAGAACTTTAAGGCTTGTTTGGATTGAGATGGAAGGCGAGAGAGTAGAGTAGAGTTGGCCAAAAATTAGGTATCTCTAGCAAGCAATAAGAGATGGGCATTAAAAATAAAAAAAAATCATGAGCATATTCTGTTCAATTGCTGTAGGCATATATCTCTGTGGACTTTCGCCACTGGAATGGAACAAATTTGAGTGAATAGCTAACCTCACCTCAGCTGGAAATCACATTTCCTAGTACGACTTTCCAGACAAAAAGCCTAGGAAATGGCATTTAGTATGAATTGATTTATGATATTGATATTGAGTTGGAGCACTGTTATAATTTTCCAGACAAAAAGCCCAGTTGACTCCCGTGATGGCTGCCTAACATGTAGGATACAGACATAAATTCTTTTTCTTTTTTCACACTATTTTCTCAGTACTTGTTTAGGTAATAAGTTGATTGGAATAGCATTTTCACAAGATTTTATACTTGACAAAACTTTTGTTATGCACCAAATATAAAAGGTCACATGAGTAGTTATCAGGAAGAGATCGTAAAAATGTCTTAACTGTTGGTGTTTTAAAAATTAGCCGCGGGGCTCAAATTCTTGGAACCTGATATGTCATGCAAACGTAAGAAATATTGAGTTGCAGTAATAGTTAAGAAATCATTTTCACGGAGTTAAAGTAGGTTTACCTGTCTAAGGTTAGATCTTGGTACTAATTCATAATAACCAAATCGAATTGTGAGCCAATCAGTGAAGCAAATTCAATGAAACAACAATGGTCTTTTGTTCGGAAAAAAAGAAAATCATCCAATGGATGTTGTAATGCTTGGCATTGTTATGATCAAAAACTCATATGGGATCATCATGATGCCTCCCACGAAGTTTCCTTTGTACAGTTTGTTTTCAACATGTCAAATGATTCAACTACAAAAGAAGAAAAAAAATGAAAAAGCCAATGAGCATCCAGAATTCCTATTCCCAATAAAAAAGTAGAGGTCTTTTTACATTTTAAACAAAAACCAAAACCATACAAGCAGAATTTTCTTCTTCTTCTTCTTCTTCTTCTTCGTGTACATATTAAAGTTGCTATAAATGATCAAAACAATCATTGTTTGTTAGATAAGTGTTAGTGTCGGTCCAGATCATCCAATAATGGCTGCCACTACTGCAAAGCACTAAACCCCACAGGTTGGTCTTTGCCCTTGTTAGTAGGTCATTTTTCTCTTACAGCTTCCAAGTAGATGAATTCCTGAGAATCCAAACTTTGTTCCAGCCGGAGTCTTTACCATGTTTACATTCTCCTTCCTAGCCACCCAGCACAATTTTGCTATTGATTACTTGAATGTCTGGCATGCTTTACAGTGCAAATGCAGAGAATATGAGATTAGTATCACATGCACAAGTTCTACTAATTATACAAATCATAGAGGTAGTATGCAGAATTATTTGATTAGAAAGGGCAAAGCATAAAGATTTTAAGGGTTGATTTCAATTATGAGAGTTATCAGTATTTTACCATTCAGGGCTCTATTGTTCATAGCAAGAATAATTGGAATCACATTGGTACTTGTGTGACTGCAGTGGCTCAAATCCAAACAATTTTGTAAGAATGCTAATAGTGAGAGAGATATATATATTAAAAAAAATTATAAATTTGATGCTGCATAATGCATCTGAGAAAGACATGTGGAAAGGATACTTGGGAATATACCATTTTCTGTTGGAAAATTTAGGTGAAAGCAAAAAGATAAAAGAGCTTCCATGTAGATGTTTATTATCATTGAGTCTTTATCTAAGAACATTTCATCATGCAACGATTAAGACTACTAAATATTTGTTTGAAATGGTCCCACTATGAAGATAACTTTATTATTGTTTTTTTTTTTTGTGAATTCACAAGATCCCTTATACTAAATTTTGAATAGCTTTTTGATAGGTAAGTTTTCTATTTAAATTTACGTTATAATGATTCCAATGAATAGCATAATCAGTTGTGAATCATGCAAAGTTCATTAATTTGAATATTCTTTCCTCTTTTATTATTTTATTATTATTATTATTTTTAAATTTTGGCATGATAGGCTCAATCCCTAGGCAATTTTGACAATTGTCTAGAGTTCCCACGTAAAAAAAACAATCTTGGTCCTGAAATATAGTACTATACTTATATAATTATAATAACCTAAAATAAGATATATTTCATATCTATTTACTTTAAAAAAAAAAAAAGAGATAGAGAGAAAAAAAAACGCATAAGATATATTTCACCTAAAGTTATCGCTATAGGGCTCAAATCTTGTTGATCCGACCTTGTTTATTGGAACTGAACTACTAACTCATTAAAAATGAAAGAATTATGTTATGGTTTTGGGTGAAATAGCAACAAAAAAAGAACTTTGAGGTTTGGGATAAACCTAAGCACTATAAAAACTTTCAAAAATATTCAATTTACTCTTTTTTTTTAGAGAACAATTTACCTTTTAAACACAAACGATATTTAACACCAATTAAAAAGTTGCTTAGTTCTCCAAGTTCTTTGTTTTTAAAGCTTGTTTTGACCTCACAAATTTCACAGTAACTGCAAATGACAATTATATACATAAGAGAGTGTATGAGTAATCAATGGTAAATAAAAAGCTGTCAAAAAACAAAATAAGTACAAGAATTTTCAAACTATGTTATATGACGATTACAATTTGGGAGCAAATTAAACATTTTTGAAAATTTTTGGTAACACCTAACATTAACCTAAATTTCAGGAATAATTTTTACATTTAACCCTATAATTAAATTAAATATAAATATGGATTTTATTAGTCTTTCTTTTAGATCTTTTCCTTTCAAGTAAAGGAGCTTTAGTGGAGTGGATAAACTCATAAAAGTAGTGAATATGAAATTATTATCATTATTGTTTGACGAAAGGGAAAAAGAAAAAGAGAGTGTAAAAAGTGATTGATTATGGAGAAGAAAAGGTTAAAAAGCCACACTTTCTTTCTTTAGAACATGTCAACAACAACATTCCCAGCCTCACGAGCACAAATGTAGCCTGCTTGAGAGGATATCATGTCATATAGTCTGGACAGTGGACACTGCAATACAAATATTCAAGTGGTCCTACTAAAAAAAAATAAAAATGAAAATCAAGTGGGGACCACAGTACCCCATCTCTATTTGCCGTCACTTGAGGTCCTCTCGATCTGATTACCATCAATTCAAGATCAAGATCTTGTACACATCAGTAGGGACTACATAATCATATGGCAAACAGTTCTTTGTTGGAACCCATTTTATATATCCGACCGACTTTGAATATACTTGCAATTGTGATCGGTGAACTATCTCTTTCATTTGTATGCATAACTTTTCTCAACTATTCACATTTGACATATATAAATTTCAATGAAACAGCAATTGTGATCGGTGAATTATCTCTCTAAAATATATGCATCACCTTTCTCAACTTTTCACATTTGGCATGTATAGACTATCTTTTTAACATATATATACATTACTCTTTTTTTAAACTATTCACATTTGGTATATATATCTTAAAAAAAAAACACATTTGGTATATATAAATTTAATGTGTAATTATGATTAATAAACTATTTGGCTAACATATATCATATATGTATCATTTTTCTCAACTATTCATATTTGGCACGTATAAGGTTGTGACCAAAATTATGACATAAGAGAAGTGTGTCATTTGGTTTTTGAAGGCAAAGGTGAGACACTCATTGTCCACGTGTCATCATCATAATGGTGCTTCTGGAAGGGTCCACTGGGCCCCAGTCCACACAAGGGCCACACCCCTATCATAATAATTCTTTCACCAACTCCACCTCTGTGTGTCAAGTGTATGTCTATGTCATATATTGGAACTTGAGAACGAAACCAAACCAAAGAAAAAATGAGCAAAGAAAGAAGAGAACCTAGTCAAAGGGGCATCTGTTCTGTGGGAGTCAGTCCTACGTGGCACTGACCAAACACACTCCCCCACGCTCTCTCTAAGCTCAACAGACTTTGTTTGCTGTGTGTGTTTTGTTTTTTTAAGAAAAATAAAAAGTGCAAATCTTAAACTGTATTTGATAAATCCTTTGATGTCCACTAGGAAAGTGAGAGATTCTCTCTCTCTTGTATATATATATATTTTTGTTTGGCGGGTAAGTTCTCCACTTAGACAAAAAGTTACACTAAAAAAATGAAAAATCCTAAAGATTTTCCCGCTTACTTTGTCACTACCTGACACTAAACCCCTCAAAAGAATGAACAAAAACTAGGGTTTTTCTTTTCTATTAAGCATCCAATGCAAACAAACAAGTTAAGGGTTTGATTTTTGGGGTCCTCATTAGTCATTAGCCAATATATATATATATATTTTTTTGGTAAACCTTAGCCAATATTTTTATTTTCATATGCCTCCTAAAAAGAAACTAGTGAAAAGGGACAATTTTTTTTTTTTAAGGTTTTGTTGTTTTTTTTCATTAAAGAAAACATTAGAGTTTTGTACTGTTTTAGTGCTGTTTTGTACCTTTTATTAAGCTCTCATGGCCAAAAAAATTTCTGGGTCCCTTCTCTTTAATGCAGTCTCTTTGTCCATTTGGTAAGAGACCCATTTCTTGTTTCTTCATGGGTTTATTTTTGTAGCTGTAATCCATGTGCGACTTGATGGTATCAGATTGTTCAAAGCTCTGAAGTCTGAACTTTGCAAGGAAGTGACCTTGTTGCTAAAAAGATTGAATCTTTGGGAGGGTTAGTTTCTGCTGAGCCTACATTGTGAATCAAGGAGGAACATTGGTAAGAAAAATGCTCCATTTTGCTCTGGTTAGATCTCTGAAAGTGACTCACTTTGTATGGTACATTTCAGTCATTTAATGCTTTAGCTACGCTTTGAGTGGTTAAAAATTTGTTCTTTGCTAAGCATTATTGTGTTTATGACTTTCATTGGAAGGAGGACCAGCCTTTTGATGTTCTGGCTTCCAAGCGTTTGGTTGTTTGTTAGGTGAAGTACTGTGTTGGTGAATATATTTGGGGACTTTGGATGCTTTGATTATTCTGAAGTTCTCTTTTTTGGGCTTTCCAAAGTGGTAATCATTCATGCTTTTGAAGAATGGTTGTTACATACTTTTTGTTTTATTGTAAAGTATTCAGCCAACTTTGTGTTCTCCTTTGAATTTGTGGGTTTGAGAGCAAAAAAACCCCATTTCTCCTCACCAGATTAGGCTGATTTCTCATAGTAGTGAAGGATTGTTGAGTTGTTTCCTGGGTTCTGTTATTGTTTTCTTACAGTAAGTGGTGTGGAAATCAGTTGTGCCTGTTTGGGTTTGTGGATTAGAAGCTGAGAAAAGCTTTTCTCTGTGTTCTTCACATTGAAAGGATTAGCATGAAGGTCATTACTCTTTTAGTGGCATCTTTATTTTTCCTCTCTGCCATGGGGCAGCTTCCTTCACAAGACATTTTGGCGCTGCTTGAATTCAAGAAAAGTATCAAGCATGATCCCACTGGTTATGTCCTCAGTTCATGGAATGAGGAGTCTATTGACTTTAATGGCTGCCCTTCTTCTTGGAATGGAATTGTTTGCAATGGTGGAAATGTTGCTGGGGTTGTTCTTGATAACTTAGGTCTGTCTGCTGATGTGGACTTGAGTGTATTTTCCAACCTCACTAAACTCTTGAAACTCTCCATGTCAAACAATTCCATGTCAGGCAAGATTCCTGAGAATATAGCTGTCTTGAAAAGCCTTGAGTTTCTGGATGTATCTAATAATCTGTTTTCTTCATCTTTACCGCTGGGGATTGGTGAGTTAGCGAGCTTAAGAAACCTCTCATTGGCTGGGAACAACTTCTCTGGCTCAATTCCGGATTCCATATCTGGGCTTGCCTCAATCCAGACATTGGACTTGAGCCACAATTCCTTATCCGGGTTGCTGCCAACATCATTGACAAAGCTCACTCGCTTGGTTTCACTGAATCTATCTTTTAATGGCTTTACAAAGAGAATCCCCAAAGGTTTTGAGCTGATTTCTGGTCTGGAGGTGCTTGACTTGCACGGAAATATGTTTGATGGTTATCTGGATGCTCAATTTTTGCTTCTATCAACTGCCATTTATGTCGACTTCAGTGGGAACATGCTAGGTAGTTCTAGTTCGCAGCAGCAGAAGTTTTTACCGGGTATTTCTGAGACTATTAAGCATTTGAATCTTAGCCACAACCAGCTCACTGGGTCATTGGTGAGTGGAGGTGAGCTACAGCTCTTTGAAAACTTGAAGGTGTTGGATCTGAGCTACAACCAGCTGTCTGGAGAACTGCCTGAATTTAATTTTGTTTATGACCTCCAAGTCCTCAAGCTCAGCAACAACGGATTCTCTGGGTTTGTTCCTAATGGCCTACTGAAAGGAGATTCTTTAGTACTTACTGAACTGGATTTGAGTGCCAACAATCTGTCAGGTACTTAAATAGTTACTTTGTTTATTCTGGCAGTACTGAAATTCACAATTAATATATTATGTTGAACCGTTCCATTGCCTGCACTACTACTATGTAATGTAAATCATTGTGTCTCACATTCATGTTCATCTTTCAGGGCCAATAAGTATGATCACGTCAACAACTCTTCACACTCTTAATCTCTCTTTGAACGGACTCACTGGCGAGCTTCCTTTGCTGACTGGAAGCTGTGCAGTACTTGATCTATCGAAGAACAAATTCGGAGGAAATTTAACGAGGATGGTAAAATGGGGTAACCTTGAATTCCTTGATCTCAGTCAGAATAATTTGACAGGGCCTGTCCCTGAAGTAACCCCACAATTTTTGCGTTTAAATTATCTCAACCTTTCCCATAATTCTCTTAGTAGCATGCTGCCAACAGTTATCACACTGTATCCAAAGCTTAGAGTTCTTGATCTCAGCTCCAACCAGCTAAATGGAAAGCTTCTAGCTGATCTGTTAACAATGCCCACTTTGCAAGAGCTTCATCTTGAAAACAATATATTTACCGGTGATATTAAGTTTTCTCCTCCTTCCTCTGGTGCACACAATCTACAAATTTTAGATCTTTCTCATAACCAATTTAGTGGATATTTTCCAGATCAATTTGGGTCATTGACTGGACTTCAACTGCTCAATATTGCTAGAAATAACTTTTCTGGTTCTCTGCCAACTTCCACAGCAGGCATGAGCTCATTAAGCTCATTGGATATATCACAGAACCACTTTACAGGTCCTTTACCAAACAACTTGCCTGATACCCTTGACAGCTTTAATGCTTCATATAATGATATTTCAGGGGTTGTCCCTGAAAACCTGAGAAAGTTCCCTAGTTCTTCTTTCTACCCTGGAAATTCTAGGTTAAGTTTGCCTGGTGGTGGTTCTTCTGGGGCAAACAATTCTCCAGCTGAAAACCACAAGAAGAAGCCAATGAACACTATTGTCAAAGTCATAATTATTGTTTCATGCGTGGCTGGTGTTTTCATTCTTATACTGCTTGCCATCTTTGTACATTACATCTGTCTATCAAGGAGACCCCCACCAGAACGTGCTATAAAAAAATCAGTCAGCAGGCGAGCTCCATCAAACCCCTCAGGCATTAGTGGAACAGATAGTGGCGGTGCTTTGGTAGTTTCAGCTGAGGATCTCGTGGCTTCCAGGAAAGGATCCTCATCTGAGATAATCAGTTCCGAAGAAAAAACGGCAGCTGTAGCTGGCTTTTCCCCATCAAAAACTAACTATTTCTCTTGGTCACCTGAGTCTGGGGATTCACTCACTGGTGAGCACTTTGCAAGACTGGATGTGAGATCACCAGATCGATTAGTTGGTGAGTTGCATTTTCTTGATGATACCGTAACGTTAACACCTGAGGAGCTGTCTCGCGCACCAGCTGAAGTATTGGGGAGAAGCAGCCATGGGACTTCTTATAGGGCAACACTGGAAAATGGGATGTTCTTGACAGTTAAGTGGTTGAGAGAAGGGGTAGCAAAACAGAGGAAAGAGTTTGCTAAGGAGGCTAAAAAGTTTACAAACATCAGGCATCCAAATGTGGTGGGTTTAAGAGGGTACTATTGGGGGCCTACGCAGCATGAGAAGCTCATTCTTTCAGATTACATCGCACCTGGAAGTCTTGCAAGCTTTCTATATGGTACCATTTTGTCCTTACCCTTGTTTTGATAAGTTGTCTTATGTAGTTGTGTTATGGACATTGACACCTGTAAAAGGTGAAGTGATCTTAACAAATGGTACAATAAAGTTGCTCACAAATGCCCATATCCTGCTTTTAATAAATACATCTAAGCATAGCTTTTGGTACTCACTAGATCAGCTCATAGGGGACCCTATGTGAGTCCTAATAGAAATTTCCTTTGCATTTGGCTTAATTATCTGGTGAAGGAAATAAAGGTGAGTTCTAATAGAAATTTCCTTTGCATTTGGCTTCATGATCTGGTGAAGGAAATAAAGATGAAACAATTACACAATTTATCAAGCTTATGAACTCAAGGTTAAGCTATGGGAGAGATCATGTTCGGAGAGTGCTGTTTTTTCCGTTCTTTCTATCTTAAACTTTTTTGTTAGAAGCTGAAATATCTGGCGATATCTGCGTTGGACACATGGTCAATTTTTTCTGTGTCAAAGATAGTTGGTGTTAGTTAACCTACACCAAAACGCCTCAATAGGCAAATTATTATTGGTCTTGTGCATATTATCTTAGTTCTCCTTTCTGATGGAGTGATAAGAAACTTTACATGTTGATGCAATCTGTAGAAGCACAATAATATTGCTTATTTTAAGTGAGATGTGTAATGTGTTCTTAATTGACTGGCAAAGTAGCATGAATTCGGCATCCTTTGTGCTAAATTTATTCATGATGTGCCAAATAGCAGTGTGACACAATAATTGGTAGCATTAATACTTGAGCAACTAGATCCTCATACCATCACTGTTTCATATAAATTACATTCACTGATTTTTCTTACTAATCGATGTTTCCTTCTACTCCAGACATTCTTAGTAGAACCAAATAGTATAAGCAGTACTACATACATGAAAAATCAACTTTCCTTGTGAATCAGGAAGTCACTTATTAAATTTTTGTATAACCACTTACCAAAATCTTTAAATAAATTATCCATTCACTTTAGCATTTTTCATCATAGCCTGACCAAATCATCAATTTGGCATTCTAATGTTATTGATTGTTTATTGGTTATTGTTAGAATAATGTTTAATTTTTCTAACAGCTTAAACGTTTAGGATAGGTGGTAATTTACTATAGTATCAAAGTAGGTGGTCCTGAGTTCAAACCCTTGTCTCCACTCTAGATCCCATTTAAAACTTAGTAATTCCATGTGGTTCTCTGCATATTGAGTGGAGCTTGGGCCCACACTTAAAGGGGACTGTTAATATAGTGGTTAAATTATCAAATAGAAATTTTCCCTAATAGCTTAAGCTTTTGGTACAAGTGTAAATTTATCACGCCCCTTAAGGAGTAAGGACAGTTAAGGAGTTGGCAAAAAATTGACCTAGTGTTTATTTGCCATGAACCAGTATTATTTGTCACCTCATTACACATTACCTTATATGTTTTAGCCAAGATTATTGCTTGTTGGCTAGATGTTAAGATTTCAATCAATACAAACCTTATTATGTGGCAGTTTCATGCAGGAATCTCCTTACAAGAAGCTTTTGCAAAGTTTTGTTGTTACTCAGATGAAAGAAGGCCTTTTGCATTTGTCCCTTTTAATATGACATTGATTTATTTTATATGTATCTATATGTATCTTTATATGTTTCTTTCTATATGTCACTATTTAGTTTTTTAAATTTCTGATGCATCCCTATTTTCAGACCGGCCAGGAAGAAAAGGTCCGCCGTTAACCTGGTCCCAAAGGCTCAGAATAGCAGTTGATGTTGCACGTGGCCTGAACTATCTCCATTTTGATCGTGCTGTACCACATGGTAACTTGAAAGCAACAAATATACTGTTGGATGGGCCTGATCTAAATGCACGTGTTGCTGATTATTGCCTCCACCGCCTCATGACCGAGGCTGGCACCATTGAACAGATTCTTGATGCTGGGGTTTTAGGTTACCGTGCGCCAGAGTTGGCTGCTTCCAAGAAGCCACTGCCTTCCTTCAAGTCTGATGTTTATGCCTTTGGAGTGATACTTTTAGAACTTCTAACAGGAAGGTGTGCTGGTGATGTAATCTCTGGTTTAGAAGGGGGTGTTGATTTGACAGATTGGGTGCGGTTGAGGGCAGCAGAAGGTCGGGGCTCAGAGTGTTTTGATCCTGCAGTGATGCCGGAAATGGGGAATCCAGCAATTGAGAAGGGAATGAAGGAGGTCCTTGGAATAGCTTTACGATGTATACGATCAGTTTCTGAGAGGCCAGGTATCAAGACCATTTATGAAGATCTCTCATCTATATAGTTTGGTGTTGAATCCAATTTGTCTAGGCTTGAGTTTTTCTGGGAATTTAATATCTTATTAGCCTCCCTTTCTGAATTCTTGACGTGGCATGTTCACATGCTCTGCTAATTGTATTAACCATTGTTGTAAAAATGGAGCATATTTCAATGGGGTACAAAATTTTAAATTTTGCTACCATGATGTGCTTTGACTTTTGCTTTGTGATGGCTTCCCAATGACAAATGCAATAGGGATTAGGAAATACTTTGCTTAAAAAGTGTTGCACCCTGTGTCTTCTTAATTTTTGTACAACCAATGGTCTAACTTGTGGAAACCATCTCCAGATAAAGAGCTATCCAGTTGTGTCCTTAAATGCTCATATGGTTTATAAATTAGTCAGCTTGTTACATTTGTGAATGTATACTGGCTGCAAAAGATTGCAGGAGGTCCAGTATTATCATATTCTCGAAAAATTTTTAAAGACAAGTTGCAGGAGAACCACTCAATTCAGTTTGAAACAAATTGTAGATGAATCGACCAGTTTGCCTACTGATCCTACTGAAATTAAAATGCAAAGAATAGGATTCATTAAGATTTTTGGTAACATGCCAAATTGAATTGAGAGATTCATTTGGACTGGCCCAAATTGTAATGTGGCTAAATTGAATTGAACTGGGCCAAATTGTAATGTGCAAAAAAATCAATTCAATTTGGCCCAGTCTAATTAAAGTTAAAAATATCTCCCCTTCTAAATTTTCACTTGGTTTTGAATTGAAGTCCCCTTCTTATTTGACTATGGCCCAGTCCAATTCAATTCGGCTTCCTATTTCCTATATATATATATATATATATATATATATAAAGAATCAATTTTCCTATTTCCTATTTCCTGTATCCAAATAAATTTTCATGTTTGAACCAAGGCCAGAAAGTACCAAATTATTGCTATTGCTGGCCTTTTGTTCTGGCGGTTTGGGTTCTTTCGGCTGTGTCTCCCGGTGACCCAAAACAGATTTGGTAATGGGCTGGTTTGAGTTGCGGCCTCGCCAGAGTCCAGACCCTTTGAGTTATGGGCCGTTGGCTTTTGAATATTTATTCAAGTAGGCCTCTTTACATTTATACACCCATCTTCAATCATCACAAAAGAAGATATCATATTGATCAGAAAAGATAACACCTACAATACTAGAAACAACTTAACATATGAGTTTGAGTGGTATTATAGATTATAGCAACATGACAGAGGGTAGATATACTTTTCTATTTTCTGATCAGTACAATGGAGATTTTTTTTTTTTTTTGATATATATAATAGACACATTTTATACATAACAAATTACAATTATAATTAAGTGTAAAATGCTAGAGATTTAAATTCTTAGATGTCAGGTGATATTCTAGAAAGCTACTAGTAGTAAGACCATTAAGCCCAATTATTAAGCTAATTTTTTTTTTTTTGGAGAGAGTTTTAACCCATGACGTCTGCTCTTAATAATAGTTCTTTATTATCAGACCAATACAAAACTTAGAGAAGAAGAAGAAGAAGAAGAAAGAAAACGTAATTCTATAGTGTCTATTAAAATATCATCAATAAAATCAGAGAGAGAGAGAGAGAGAGAGAGAGAGAGAGTTTCAGATAACTCAAGTTTTTTAATGGTCAAATAAAATACTTAAATTCGAATCTTGTTTAAACCACTAAAGCCATACCAAAAATTCACAAAAAATTTCTAAATTAGTCTATTATTTCACACATAGGTCCACTTCAATCTACAATTTAAAATTCTTTTTATTGGCCCATGTGTGTTGCGTCCTTAGAAAACTCTAACCAATTAGTGTGCGTTCGGCATCATTAATTTACTTAGGTTTTTTTTTTTTTTTTTTTTTTTTTGGGTTAAAAAGTGCTAAATTATAGTTGTACTTTGAAAAAGTGAGATATTAAAATGGAATCATTGATAAATGGAAAAAGTAACAAGACAAATGCATTATTGTCAATCCCATCCAGAGTTTCAGTTTTTATCCTTTCTTTTAGTTTATATATGGACCTAAGGGGTACAGATACATGTGCGAAATTTCAGTGCTTCAATTGCAATGGGGTAGAATAGTTTGATCAAACTTTTCTCTTCGTGATATTTGAACTCAGTTCTTTCTCTGCATGACCATCAGCATCCATTACTGACATGTACTGAAGGCTGGGGATGTATGTTTAAAAACACAATGGCAAGAGGGTAGGCTATGGTTGATGTGTTTCTTGGTTCCTCCATCATAGGTCATCTTTCCACCTCTTATGGCTTTGGTTTAATTTTAGCTTTGGAAGTGAGGTTTTGAGTTTATATTAAAATATGCGGTTTACCCAAAACCCTCACCTCACCTCACCATAGTAGATTGGTCACCGTGCGGTGCAATGTGATTTGATCGGTTTTTATATATACTAAAATGATATATTAAATGTCGGTTAAATATATGTTAGTTATATATTTAATATATGTATATATATATATATATATATTATATTAAATAAAAAATATAACTTATATATTAATAAGTGCGGCGTGGTTTTTTGAAAATAGAAACGCAAACCGCACGACACTTGTAGTTGCGATGTCGTGTGGTTTTTGCACCTTCACTGCAATTGGCGGTGCGAGATGTGGTCAAAACTAATTTTTTTCCAGCTCTAGTATTAACATTTTACATTTGTGTTTGAGTTTGACCCCAAAATGTGTTGAGTTAGACCTAGAGTAGGCTCTATTTTTGCGTACCTTGAATTTGAGCGAGATTTAAAAAAAAAAAAAAAACTTTGAAGTTGAATTGAGGTAT
This sequence comes from Quercus aquifolioides, assembly GCA_019022515.1. NCBI lineage: Eukaryota > Viridiplantae > Streptophyta > Magnoliopsida > Fagales > Fagaceae > Quercus > Quercus aquifolioides. The sequence continues at coordinate 67,990,266 of CM032328.1, forward strand.
TCAATAGAAATAATAACATTTATAATTTACAATTATTTCAAAAAAATTATATTATATTTAAAATGCTCTATGCATATGAAAAATCTTCATAGCAATATCATCATAGTTTGCATGAAATGCATATAACATGCCAATATCATAGTTAATATTTCCTTATTTTGGTGCATGATTATAGTAGTACAAATTAACTAGTTCAATCAAGGCTAAAGTTGTTAAAAAAAAATCATATTGATGGCTTTGTAGAAAAGGTTCAACAAATATCAACATTGAGATATTGGAAGAAACTAATAACTCTTTATTAAAACCCTCAAATTAAATTGTCATCTTAGTTCATAAAATATGTTGAACTTGCCTTGCATATACCGCCACAAAAATGTAGGTTTTCCAAGGTTGAACTAATCATGTTAAAAATTATTTGTATCTATTTGATTATATACTGTATATAATAAAAAGTTGGGATTAGAAGTCGTAGTTACGCCAAGTGGCTGTGTCAAATTACAGAAAATTTATAGATAAAAAAAATATATTAAATATTACAACTAATGTATAATTGTATATCACTATATCCTATTTTTTATGTTCTCATTCCATACAACTACTAATACTTATAGGAAATCTGATAAGTTTGAACATCTAGACCATCTTTTATAACACTTGGGCTATCTTTTGTAATGTAGGAATACAAAAACTTCTAATTAAAATGAATTATAAGTACCAACAAAACTAATAATTAGATAAAGCCTAAAATTCCTAAAACGCATAAAATATAAAAATAAAAATAAAAATAAAAACAAAAATTATTTTTATCCATTTTAGCATTTACTATGGGTCTGTTTGGGATATGCTTTTTTTGTTGAAACTGAAAACTTTTTGCTGAAAGTACTGTAGATAAAGGTAAAAGTTAGCTGAAATAGTACAATGAGGCCCATAAATAATAGCAAAAATAAATTGAATAGTAAAATAATTTGACAAAAATAAGTGTTGCCAAACACACACTATATAATAAAAGTTGAGATTAGAAGTTGTAATTGCGCTAAGTGGCTACGTCAAATTACAGAAAATTTATAAATAAAAACAAAATATTAAATATTATACTTAATGTATATCACTATATCCTACTTTTTATGTTCTCATGCCATATAACTATAGGAAATCTAATAAATTCGAACATCTTGCCCATCTTTTATAACACCTAGGCCATCTTTTGTAAAGAGAATACAAAAACTTCTAATTAAAATGAATTATAAGGATCAACAAAACTAATAATTAGATAAAGCCTAAGATTCCTAAAACGCATAAAATATAAAAAATAAAAACAAAAAACAAAAAGGAGAATTATGAAGAACAACAAAACTAATAATTTGATGAATTTGATCACAATTAAAATACTAATTTGCATCAAATACCACTTCCAAAACTAATTAGATAAAGTAGAAATACAAAAAGTTCTAATTAAAATGAATTACAAAGACCAACAAAACCAAATAAAGCCTAAGACGCACAAAACATAAAAATAAAATAAAAAGGAGAAGATGAATTGAATCACAATTGAAATACTATCCGCATCAAATAGACAAATACCACCTCCAAATATTAATGTTTTAGCTATTATATATTAGCTTATTTTTCAATAAGTCTCTTTGTCGGTTTAAGAAAAAAATCTCTCTGTTCCTCTCCAAGAAGCAATTTGACATGGAATACATCACTACCACCACAAGCAAGTACTTTTTTACACCTTATATGTGATGGGGGAAAAATGTATTGACCCCTTGCAAATTAATTAATTACCCAAGTTAATTAATTAGGTTCAATTACATGCAATGGCGTGGTAGCACAAACAAATCACCAACTAAACTAAATGCAGTAGAAATTAAATTTGACACGATGATTTGTTTACGAATGGGGAAAACCACCAAGGCAAAAACCCCACCAGGTGATTTTAAGGTCACCACTCCTAAGAATCCACTAATCAATAATCAAGCGATTACAAGTAAAATGAATCTTACCAACTACCCTTGGCCTATCCCAAATTACCAAACTACAGTTGAATCTTCACTCCAATATCCAATTGGACATGATCTTGTAGTGACACTCTTTCCGTTTAATATTGCATGAATCCTAGTACGTGATTAACCAATGATGCACGAATCTCAGTACGTGACTAACTCTAGCAACTTGAAAAAGGTTATTGGCTGCAAAGTTCTTCACTTCATGCACAATGGAGATCAGGAATCTCCTTGGTTACAAAACCCTTTGGCGTAAGAATGCAGTAACTTCTTTTAGAGAGAATAAGGCACTAGGTCATTCAATGCATTTTGCGACGACCTTTAAAATAATCCTTATATATGTCTAGGGTTGTGAAAAAAGAAACCCTACACAAATATACAAGAATCTGCATGCAATCAGATCTGAAAAGTCTGATTTCGTAATTCCCAACAGAAACAGCTTGTGTCGAGCTTCAACATTAATTCTTGATAGAAAGGATTCTGTTGAGACTTCTGTCGAGCTTTAGTGAACAACTCTTTCTTCACTTGTTTCTTGATCAGATCTTCATGGCTTTAACACTTGACTTGAACTCTTGTTTCTTGAAGTACTAAACTCATCCTAGATCTACCCAATTACAAGTAAAGTATATTTTGTCAAAGGATTAACCAATTACATAAAATATGTCTTTAACAATATGCACTTTATTTGTCTTTCAAATATGCATATGGTTAGTTTGGTTGTGTATTTTTGATTTGTCTTTCAAATATTCATATTGTTAGTTTGGTCGTGTAATTTATAATCATTTTCAAGATTAATTAAAACAAAAATCTATTATGAATATATTACTATCAAGATGTGTTGATTCAGTCAACAAAAAACAAAGAAACACTATTCTTGCAAATAGATCATATAAGCAATAAATAATTGAAGGTAACCAATCTAGTCATACATTTATTTTACATAATAAATTTGTATTGAATTACAAACTTATTTGCTTCAATTGTGCACATTTATTTTATAATAAATTTGTTGCCAAGTAAAATTAATCTTCTTGAATTATGAACCAACAAAAGAAAAACTCCATTCAAGAAATCGATCTCTAGTTTTTTTTTCTCTCTCTCTAAAAACAATTATTATTAGTAGTACATTGGCTTGAGTAGTTGCCATGCATAAATTTCTTCATTTTGGGTTAAATGTTGAACAATGTTGAGATAACAAGAGAAGCAAGATTAAGACAAAGATCCATTATGAATGAACGACGAGAAAGACCTACAAATTCAGCCACCAAAAAGCAGGGAAACACTATTCAAGAATCAAATATCCGGGCAAAAGATCATATAAACAACATATTTATTTATTTATTTATTTTGTAATAATTTTTAGGCGAAACTACAATGTTAGTCCCTCAAATTTACCTTGTGTGCATAATTGGTTCCTCAAGTTTGAAGTGAGTACAATTAGTGGCTCAAGTTTTAAAACTGAGTTGTATTAGTCTTTTTACTGACTGTCGTTAATGATGTTATTTACGTGGCTAATGGAACAATGACTTAGCATTTTTTTTTAATGATATGACATTTTTTTTATTAAAAAATTACAAAATAAATTTACACAAACAATATTTACAACCCGGTACCAAATTAAAAAAAAAAAATATATTTTCTATTGATTGTACAAAGAACTGACCTGCCCCCGGTGGGATGCACTTTCATTCTGAGCCCCACGAGGAGGCTCATCCGAATCTGGCCTAGCCCATGAAGGGATTTTACTTTCTTCTTCTTCAGTCTTCTTGTTGCTTGGCACTATAGAACTTTCAGTCAGAGCAACCACACAAAACTTACCACGTCGTGGGTGTCTTTTTGCTTGGGATATGAATGATCTCAGGTATAATTGATTTTCTACACTAGGAGTGAGACTATTATTATGTAGTACTAGTATTCGATTTGAACACAACAAGCTTGCTGCCGTGCTTCTAACTTTTATATTGTGTTGCGTTGCGTTGGACTTGGCCCCTTCTTTTGTTTCTGTAACTCAAAAGAATGAAGATAAGAGATCAATTGTATGTATGTATAGTGATAAATAAATAAATTAAACAAAGAAGGAAGGAAGGAAGGAAGGAAGGAAAGAGATATGATATCATATGAGACATTGAGGAGGAGGACAGTGGAGAACTCATGAAGCTTTCACGTTTCCTTTCCTTTCCTTTTGCTGCTATTCTAAGATCTTTCTTTGGCCAATTATGATCATCATCATATATATTATCTTCTTCTTAAATATCTCTTAGACTTTCCCTTTTTCTTCTCCTTACTGTAGGAGCTTTCTCTCTCACCTAGGGTGAGTCTTTCCTTTCCACGGCAATTTAGCAGTGGACTTTCAAAAACACAGACAAGCAACAGATACAGAGACTGATATGGACTCAGATTTCATTGACAGACTGTAGAATATACGTTTAACAGAGGAAGAAGGCGAAATACTAGAGGTCCGAGCTACACAACGGGAAAAAATTCTTGAAGAATGCTCACTCACTCTGTTGGGGCGCTTCCTAACAACCAGACCATATAATCTGAGAGCTGCAAAGGCAATGCTTTGAACTGCATGGAAGCTAGGGAACGATGTCAAGATTATTGATGTGGGAGAGGGAGTACTTCAATTTAAGTTCAAGCTAGAAAGCCAACTACAATGGGTTCAAAAAAATGGGCCGTGGAGCTTCGAAAATCATCTACTCGTGCTCCGTAGGTGGGAAAGGGGCATGACGGCGAGGTCCATAACATTCTCGGTACTACTTATCTGGGTGCAAATATGGGGTTTGCCTTTTGACCTTATTAACGAAGAGGCTGCATGGGATATTGGCAAAGGTCTTGGTCAAGTAATTGAGGTTGACAGCAAAGTTTTCACATCGGAACAAGCTCGTTTCATTCGAATCCGAGTAGAGATACCACTGGACAAACCAATTCAAAGAGGAGGGTGTGTAGCAAGTCCTGAAGATGAGCGAGTCCGAGTGGGATTCAAGTATGAACGACTAGTGGGGCTGTGCTACCAATGTGGCATCTTTGGTCACGAGTTAAAAGAATGCCCAACACAAAGTGCCTAACAGCAGACCGAAAACCCATATGGGGAGTGGCTTAGAGCTGGGTATCGTAAAACTGGAGATACCTCAGATCAAAGGTGAAAAACCACTCCACGGCGGGAAACGACGCCGGAACCAGCACAGGGACGATGGGGGCAGCCAAATGAAGCAAGAGTAACGTACACAAGAGTCATTGATGTCAATAATGATCAAAATGGAAAGAAACATAATGGTGCAGCAGGTGCAGATTCTCAGGAAACGGTTATCAGACAAAACAATGAAGAGGAGTTAATGCGAGAGGATTTTTAGGAGGTCAATCAAGCCCATAAGGAAAGTGTAACGGATGGATATCTGAATGGAAGTGAGGTAACGGGAAAGGAAATTATTTCAACAGAAGCAATTACTCCCATGATTGTAGCCGAAAATTTAGTAAATGTCCAAGTTGAATACGTGGGAGTATCTCAACCTACACTAAATAACGCACCACAGGATCAGAAAAAAATACCATGGGAGGAGGCACGTGAGATTACTAAAACACAAAATAGTCACCACACAGAGAACAAGCCAACATGGAAGAGGCTAGTGCGCCAAACGGACTCTCCCATGAGGGTTAGCAATACTATTTCTAATAACTCAGGGTCAAAGAGAGGGCAACCAGAAGGGGATCGAGATGATGAAGAAGAGGAGAGGAAAAAAAGGAAGAACGGAGATGAAAGCCATGAAAAATTTTGTCAAACGGTGGAGGCTGCGGTGCAGCCCCGCCGAGAACAATGAAAATCCTAAGCTGGAACTGCCGGGGGCTTGGGAACCAACATGCAGTGGATGTCCTCTCACACCTTGTGAGGGAAAAAGCTCCCAAAATTCTGTTTCTTATGGAAACAAAACAATCAGTTGACGAGATGCGAAGAATTCAAGCAGACTTACCATACCGGTGTATGCTAGTAGTTCTAAGTATTCACAGAAGTGGTGGGTTAGCCCTATTTTGGATGGAGGAGATAGATTTGCATATCCAAACTTTCACTCTTCATCACATTAATGCTCTCATTTTCAATGGCCCTAATACCTCATGGAGATTGACAGGTTTCTATGGTTGGCCAGACATGAGTCATGGCAGTTACTCAAGCACCTCCACACTAGAAGTTCGGCTCCTTGGATTTGTGTTAGGGATTATAATGAGATCATGGCATCAAACGAGAAGCAAGGCGAATCACCAAAACCATTGAACCAGATGCAGGTTTTTTGAGCTACACTACTACATTGTGGTCTGGTGGACTTGGGCTTTCAAGGTAATATCTTTACTTGGAATAATGGTAGACCTGGAGATGCATTTGTGCAGGAAAGGCTTGATAGTGCATGTGCCACGGTCGAGTGGAAGGACATCTTTCCAGCAGCTCGTGTGACTCACCTTTAATCATCTTATTCTGACCACGTGCCAATCCTTATCACCACACATGATCCAAACCAGCCGAATAGGAGAAGAAAGATACCAAAAATATTTGAAGAAAAGTGGGCCACCAAACTGGATTGTGAGAGAGTAATTCAAGAAGCATGGATGACCGAAGTGGGACATGGCAGCCCTATGTCAATTCTTTTTGAGAAAATAAAAAAAACCAGATTTGCTTTGATTAACTGGAGCCGTGTAGCATTTGATAGCTTAAAAACAGTAATTTAGGAAAAACAAAAACAATTGGAGGCCCTATGCTCCCTCAATAGTGCTGATCAACTACCTGCAATTAAGGGATTAAAATTTGAGATAAATAATCTGCTGCATCAGGAGGAATTGGCATGGCGCCAACGGTCTCGATCCATTTGGCTACTGGCTGGTGACAAAAATATGAAGTTCTTTCATCAAAGGGCCAGTCACCGAAGACGCAAAAACCAGATCTTGGGGATTTTTGACGAAGAAGGTAATTGGAATACTACGGAGGGAAGCATAGCCCAAACTGCAGAGCACTATTTTCAGCACCTTTTTACCTCTTCCAACCCAGAGGACATTGAAGGAGTACTAAATTTGATGGACAGACGCGTAACCCCAAGTATGAATGCCTCTCTTCTTCAACGGTATACTCTAGAGGAGGTTAGAAAGGCCCTATTCCAAATGCACCCATCCAAGTCACCAGGCCCCGATGGTATGTCTCCATTCATTTTTCAGAAATTTTGGCACATTGTAGGGCATGATGTCACAACAGCTGTACTGTCAGTTTTAAACTCTGGCCATATGTTGAGAAAAATGAACCATACACATATAGTGTTAATCTCAAAGAAAAATGACCCTACACACATGGTAGACTTTAGACCCATTAGCTTAGCCAATGTGATATCCCGAATCATTTCAAAGGTTATTGCTAATCGTCTAAAGTTTATTTTGCCAAATGTGATTTCTGATGCCCAGAGTGCTTTTGTTCCAGACCGTCTAATCACTGACAATACTACTGTAGCATATGAGTTACTTCATAGGCTGCGAAACAGGAGGAAGGGAAAGAAGGGGCAGATGGCGGTGAAACTGGACATTAGCAAAGTCTATGATAGGGTGGAGTGGGTCTTCTTACAACAAATGATGGTGAAATTGGGCTTTGCTCCTTCTTGGGTCCAGTTGGCAATGGAGACGGTGACCATAGCTTCGTACTCTGTTCTAATAAATGGAGAGCCAAAGGGTTTTATCACTCCTACTGGGGGGATACGACAAGGTGACCCCTTCTCACCATATCTATTCCTCATGTGTGTAGAAGGCCTTTCAGCCCTAGTGAGTAAAGCACGGGAGACGGGAGAGTTAAAAGGAATCAAATCTAGCCAAAATGGAGTATGGGTATCTCACCTCCTCTTCACCGACGATAGCCTTTTATTTTGTCAAGCAACAATGGAGGAAAGTCAAAAACTATTACAATTGTTGGCACAATATGAGGTTGCATCCGGTCAAGCAATCAACAGACAAAAGACTTCTCTCTTTTTTAGCAAGAACACGAAGCCGGAGGTAAAAGAGCAAATAAAACAACTATTTGGGGCAAGAGTTATGACAGAATGTGAAAGATATCTTGGGTTGCCAATGGCCACGGGTAAATCAAAGATTAACACCTTTAAAGATTTACAAGATAATAATCACCAAGAGAGTCATGGGATGGAAAGAAAAAACTATTTCAAAGGCGGGAAGAGAAGTTCTTATCAAAACGGTAGCCCAAGCGATACCTACATACTCCATGAGTCTATTCAAACTACCATCTTCCATCTGCGACAACATCAATTCCATGATGGCCAAATGTCAAAACCAAGAAGAACGGAGGATACACTGGATCAATTGGACGAAATTATGCACTGCAAAGAAGGAAGGAGGGCTGGGTTTCCGTGATCTTCATGCTTTTAACCTAGCTATGTTGGCAAAGCAGGCGTGGAGATTAATCGGGGAAACTCATTCCTTGTTTTACAGAGTGTACAAGGCACGTTATTTCCCAAACTCATCTTTCATGATGGCTGAGCTAGGGAATAACCCCTCCTTTGTGTGGCACAGTCTATTATCAGCAAGGGAAGTTATTAAGGAAGGCACTAGGTGGAAGGTGGGAGATGGCCGTAGCATTGGAGTATTCACACACTCATGGCTATCACACAACCCGGTAACACGGATTGAAGTACCACCAGATATGAAGGTTTGTGAGCTAATAGACCAAGACATAAGACAGTGGGACCGGGGAAAAGTAGCTGCCATGTTCACTACCCAAACCAGGGATGAAATCCTCTCCTTTCCACTCAACAACACTAATGGCCATGACTCTGTTATTTGGATGGAAAACAGGGCAAACAAATTTACGGTGAAATCAGCATACAAGATGGCCTATAGACTGCGACATCATCACAAGGCAGAACACTCAGCAGCCAGAACCCACGGATTCACTTGGAACATGATCTGGACGCTAAACGTGCCGCCAAAAGTGCGCACCTTTATATGGACAGCTTGCTCAAATTGCTTGCCTACACGGGACAATCTACACCGCCGTAGAGTGAGCATAGACCGGACTTGCGAAATGTGTAAACAGGAACCCGAGACCACCTCCCATGTGCTATGGACTTGCCCCGTTGCAAGGAATGTATGGGCTCTGGTCAAAGGAAGAATTCAGAAGAGCAGCAATCGTTAGACGATTTTTTCCTCCTGTTTAGACAGATGCAAACAAAAGTAAGCAAGCAAGAACTGGAGTTATGGGCGACCACGACCTGGGCAATACGGAATGCACGAAATAAGATGATCTTTGAACAGTTCCAGACCCACCCAAAGGTAATCCTGGAAGGGGCGACAGGCTTGCTTGAAGAATATCAAAGTCTGATGGAAACACAAAGGATAGCTTGATTTACTTATGTTGTATTTAAATTCCCACTGTATGGACTCAGCACAACTAAGTGGCTGGGGCCCCTCATGCCTGTGGTGGTGTCCACGGGTTTGTATACCTTTTATATTAAATAAAATTTCTACCATTCATCTCAAAAAAAAAAAAAAAAAAAAAAAAAATCTTCTTCTTCCTTAACAGTCCCTTTCTTGATCCAAGGAGAGACCATAATTGTTGGCACATGAACACAAAGCCTATCAAACTTGGAGAAATAAGGAGCCGGCGGTGGCTAGGGCTTGGATCTCCACCGGTGGCAGGTCAGTGCTTTAACAATCGGTAGAAAATATTTTTTTAATTTGGTACCGGGTTGTAAATATTGTTTGTGTAAATTTATTTTGTAATTTTTTAATAAAAAAATGCCACATCATTAAAAAAATGTTAAGTCATTGTTTCGTTAGCCACGTAAATAATACCATTAACAGCAGTCAGTAAAAAGACTAATACAACTCATTTTTAAAACTTGAGGGACTAATTGTGCTTATTTCAAACTTGAGGGACCAATATATTGTAGTTTCGCCTAATTTTTACTTTCAACTACAAACTCATTGATTGTGCACATTTATTTCATAATAAATTTGTTGTGAAATACAAATGAAGGTAATAAACTTAGTTTTTTTCTTTGCAAGTACATTTTAACATTTTTTTTTTTTTTTTTTTACTTTTCATAATTGTATATAGACTTCAGCTCATATGCATAAAGACACTACCAATACACAAACGATGCCATCAAATGACAAAGGTCGGTTAGTTACTAAAAAATAATCATACCCAACTCAAATTTCCCCCTTTTTTTTTAATCTTCCCATTCTTCATTTTTTATTAGCTAATTTTTATTCATCTATTTTGTGCAAAGCATTCAAAACACTTTATGGAAAATAGATTCTTTTTTGTTTTTGGGAAATAAATTCTAGATGATGACATAATGAAATCTTAGATCATAGCTAATTTTTATTCTACTATTTTGTGCAAAGCATTCAATACACTTTATGAAAAATAAATTTTTTTTTTTTTTGGGAAATAAATTCTAGATGATATTAGATGACATAGTGAAATCTTAGAACATAGCTAATTTTTATTCTACTATTTTGTGCAAAGAATTCAATACACTTTATGGAAAATAAATTCTTTTTTTGTTTTTGGAAAATAAATTCTAGATGATATTAGATGACATAATGAAATCTTAGAACATATTAAAAAAATAAAACAACGTGCTTACAAAAATTACTTAAATTGAATAGCAATAGAAAATACTTTGGGGTAATTACACTAAACTCACCTATGGTTTGAGCGAAAATCACTTTGCCTACCCGTGGTTTGAAAAGTATCACTTAACTCACCTGAGGTATGATCCGTTTGTTTTCCGTAACCCACCTTTGTTAAAATCAAGGGTAAATAGGTATTTTTGCTCAAATTTTATGTCTCTCTCCTCCCAAAACAAAAAATAGCACAAAAATATAAGAGAAATAAGATCAAAAAGTGATATTGATCTCTCTCTTAATTCACATAAATCTTGAACATGAAGAACATATTCAAAAAAATAAAACCCAGATCAACCTACACAAATAACCGAACTATACAATATTGCCCTTCAAAACAGGACTCTTGTTTCCTATATTGCACTGAAGTATACTTCTTTCTTCGGCAATACCAAGCCCCAGTGTTGCCTGAGTAAACCCAAATAAACATCATCATTCACAATAACAGTCAAAACCCAGTTCAGGAAACCTCAAAATCTCTTCAATACTTACACGACACAGAAGATTTAAATCAAACACATCCCATACCATTTCTATGAATCGAAATGAACAAAATTTTCGAAACCTAGTTCAAATAAAACTCAAACTCTTCACAAAAAGTAGCCAATACCAACAAAAAACATCAAAACCGGAGCTATAAATCAAAATTAAACCCGAGACATGCCGTGACCCGATCCACCGAGATCTTCCTCTTCCGTGACCTGATCCACCGCAACGACATGCCGTTGGGGTACAGGAAACCCTAACAACCCCTCGCTTCCTACGACTTCAGCTCCCTCCGTGACCGCACCAAGGACATCTTGAGTGTCGTCGTTGCTCTCCTCTTCGGCGTTGGCTGCGGAGCCCTCACCGCCGCCACCATGTACCTCGCTTGGTCTCTCTTCTCCCACCACTTCTCCTCCTCCGACTACTCCGCTTTCCCCTCTTCTTTTGACCTTTTTGGCCTCCGTACTTTACAACTTGTGGCCTGCCACTAACGCACAAGCTCTTTGTTCTCTACCCACCCTTAATTTTCCTGATCTCCCTGGATCACCCTCCTTTAAGTAGGACCATCTTCCCTCGGTGTGGTGCCTCTGTAACAAATCCAACCCTGAGACCCACTTCATCAAAGATGGTAAAATTTTGAGAAAATTTTACAAACTACGTGGGTGGGTCATAATAAAAAAATGCCATTAACAACCCAAATGCAGATCAACAACAGTCACACATACCTTCCCTAGTTTCGATGTTGTGAAACTTGTGTTTTCTCCCCCTCCAGACACTCTAAACCACGAAGAACACCACAGGTCTCTCTCTCAAAACGTTTATGAGTTTTGGGTATTTTGATTCATGTTATGTTGTGTTTTGGGGTTAAGAGGTGTTTTTGTAACGGTTGGGCTTGAGGTGGGTTACGGAGATTGACGGAAACATACCACAGGTAGGTTAAATGATACTTTTCAAACCACGGGTAGGCAAAGTGATTTTTGCCTAAACCACAGGTGGGTTATGTGTAATTACCCCAAATACTTTATATGATGTCTTACACTTTTTTGCAGGTCAACAATGTGCTAATGAAGATCTGCTAATGAAGAGCTATTATTTTTGCGAGAGAGCTAGGATTACAGGAGGTTGTCTTTGAAGGAGACTCTGAAACCTTGATTAAGAGTCTGAATTCGGAGAGCATCAGTTTGTCTCGGTTTGGCCACCTGGTGGACGACTCACGTGCTGCTGCCTTGGAGCTTCAGTTTTATTTTTTCTCTCATGTCCATAGAGATTGTAATAGAGTTGCTGATAAGTTAGCCAAAAACTCTAAAGTTATGTTTTCGCCTGTTGTTTGGTTTGAGAACATTCCTGAGAATATTGTTTCTTCTCTTGTTACTCATGACAGATTGCACATGTTGATTTAATGAGAGTGGTTTGGTTGGATTTCTCAAAAAAAAAAAAAAAAAAAAAAGACTACAAACTGTAACACTAACGACATTAATAATACAACTAGAAGTAAGAATAAAAAATACTAAACTTTATATTTTCAGTAATAAATTTTTTCTAATATTTATTAAAATTATAAACAGGAATGTCTCTTGAAGAATGGAACTTTGGAAAACCAACATTTGAATGCTCATATTGTGGTTCACTTAACAATGAGGAAGCATATATTATGCATATAGGATGTAGTATGGAAGAAATGAAGGACAAACAATACTCCGTGGTAGTCTACTCTTCCAACAATTCATAGTTGATGCATATACAACTATTGAAGAAAAAAAACAGGATTATATGCAACAAACAACCATAATTAAAAGAAAAATTGAACAAAAAGTTGTAAATCACTTGGTAAAAGAATAGTTCTCCCTACAACATTTACAGGGACCAAGATAAATGATACAAAACTATTTGGATGCCATGGCAATATGTAGATGGGAAGGTAATCCCGATCCATTCATCACATTCACTTAAAATCCGAAATGACTAGAGATTCAAAGCTTCTTGAATGAAATACCAGGCCAAAAATAAAAATAAAAAGTTATTTTGAAGACTAGAGTCTTCAAAATAAAATTGGATTAGTTGATAAAAGACATTGTATAGGGACAGCAGTTTGGGAGAGTCATTGAAGCCTTGCATATGATGAAAAACTAAATATTATCAAATAAAAACCCTTCAAAATGACAATTTTTGCATGATTACATGTTAATTATAGTAATTATATAAACAAAAATTATCACAATTAATATTGTTATTTACAAATAATTAAAAATATATTGTTTGTCCTATGTAGTTTTGTACACTATTAAATTCCTAAAAAAAGGATTGCGCCATGCACATATTTTGATTTGACTTCACTATTGCCAGAAATTCCAAACAAAGATACAGACCTTGATGCATATGAAGTAGTAGCTCAATTCATGATGCATGCATGGACCATGTGGCACAGCAAATATGAAGCAGTAGCTCAATTCATAATGCATGCATGGATCATGTGGCACATTAAACAAACACTCACCCGGCATGGTAAATGGCTCTTGCACTAAGAAATTAATTTCCAAAGAGACAACAATAGATGCTAATGGATATCTAATTTAATTTATGTAACGATCAAATGTCATTATAGCATAATTGGGATGTTAGAAGATAATTTTTTGTTGAGCCGTCATCATTTTATATTCAATAGTTGTTACACCAATGCAATTTATTCCTTTCTTTATAATAATGATTTATTTTGTTATTATTTTTCAAATAAAAAATATATTTTATAAGTTTATGATAAAACCATGCAATCGCACAGGGATGGACCCACACTAAGGCAGAGGGGGGCCATTGCCCCCCCCAAATTAAGATTTGCCCTTATATATATATATATATTTGTCTCTCCTCCTCTAAAATATTTAGATATTGACCTACAAGAAAATAAATAAATAAAATTCATGCCCCTTTAACTACAAAAACAAAATAAAAAAATAAATATGGACTAAACAAAAATCGCGGACAAAATAAAAAACACTTATTTTGTATGTTATACTTTGTTGATGTGCTTTATAATATGAAATGTTTAAAAAATACTTATTTTGTATGTTGTATTTTGTTGAATATGAAATAGATATTAGTTTTTATTTTCATAAATTTTTTTTTGGTTCTAAACTTTGGCCCCCCTCAGGTATGAATCCTGGTTCCGTCCTTGCAATCGCATGAGCCTTTAACTAGTATATATATACACTTCTCCACCTCCCTAACTATATCTATAATCTCCATATTTTGTGTTCATTCTTTTTCTACATGCACTCTCTTTTCGTTCTACAATTCTCCACATTTCTAAGCATAATTTCCATATTTTGCGTTCATTATAGCATACTCTCTCATGCTCAACCTTCCATAAAAGACTAAAATATGTCATAGTGGACACTGGTAAGTTCAACAGCAAGCAGATTAGTACACTGGTTAGTTGTTTAACATTTTATGTATACTTCTCTTTATTCTCCTCTTTTTAACTCTCATTTTCACAAGGATTCCATATAGGGTACCTTTAGTTTTTAGAGTTTTTAGCTAATTTTGTTTATGTATGGCTTTTTAAAATTTCACCTTTTCTACAAATTTATGTTCCCTTGTTGTTTGGCCTTTTTGTTTAGCTTTTAGCCTTTTCAAGGGTTTCGTTTTTAATTATTATTTTTGGTTTTTGTACAATTTTTTAAAACCTCTTTTTTTTTTCCTTCTTTTTTCAAAGTACAAGAATAATTTAGTCTACTTTTAAAAAAAATATGGTTAATGAAATATGGAATTGCTTATATTTTTAAGCAGCTGCGCTTAATGCTGAGTTGGTTTCTCCTACTGGAATGCTTGCAGCAAAGCAATCGGCAATATGAACTTACATTTTTCACATAATGAATCACTTTCATTCACAAGCAAACTGCAAAGCATTTGGTGAGCAAAATACATAAACAGAGAGTTAACCAAACTAAAGCTAAAAAAACACCTGCACTAGATATCGGTATAAAATAAAGGTCCGACATATTACTACACAAATAAACCCCAACAATTTGTTTGTCAATTTTGTTGTTTAGCAGCTGGGCATGTAGCATATTATTTACATATATTATTATTATTTATTTTTTTTTGTTTTCTTTACAGATATTCTGATGATCTCAATCCTCTCACCCCACATGTCGTTTACATCTAGGCTAATCTAAGATCAAGAAAGTGCAAACAGCGGCAGACCTAGGATTTCAAGCTAGGAGACCAAAGCATAAGAAAAAAAAAAAAAAAATCCAAATAGGTATTCATATAGTACTAACAAACTATCAATTACGATAAATACACAAAATCATTGTTTCTTAATATATTAAGATGCAATCATCTACCAACAAAGACAAAAAAAACACAATGATATTATTTCTTAAGAGCATCAGCTGTTGCAAAAAAAAAAAAAAAATCATTTTCACAAACCAAAACTTACTTTTGCTATATTAATATAGCATTTGAAATGTCTTGTACAATAGTGTTTTTGGTATTTGATGTTTTAAAGAGTACTAAATATTTAGTATTTAGAACACCTAATGCTAATACTCTAATACTAGGCTGATAAGATTTTTTATTTTTTATTTTAAAGTTTTGTTTTTGTTAAGTTTTTGAGTCTGGTAGTTGTTAGTTAGAGTAGACTAATTAAAAGGGAGGGGTTTAAGTTTTTGGAAGAGAGAGACGCAACACTATAAATAAAAAAAATATAACCTATAAAAAAATTTCTATTTTTTCATTGGGCCGGAGGCCCAAAAGTTTTTTTTTCTTTGGGCCAGGGGAGGCCGGGCCCCCTTGGGTCCGTCCCGGTGTGCATAGTTATTCCTGCAATTTTAAAAATTGAACTCTCTACTATTTTTTTTTTCCTAAAAAAAAAAAAAAAAAACTCTACTAATTCTAATTTTCATGAACAAAAAGAAATCTTTTATGTCCAATTTGTTTGGTCAGTTTCAAAGGAGAGTAAATAATGTACCAATAAAAAATAGTAAATTCATTCAAGTTGAGGAAAAAAAAAAATTAGAGGAAGACTGAAAAATGAAAATTACATTAGTTGAAGTACTAATAAATGACATGTTAATTAAGAAAGAAATAAAGAGTATGAATTTAGATAGAATAGAATGATAGAAAAGAATAGAGGTGGCCAACTTTGACTTATCTGTTGAGGATCTATGGGTGACCCAAAAAATTTAAGACCAAGGCTTAGTTCTTCTTGTTGTTTCTTAATATTATCAATTATACACTCTCTTTTACTTCTTTTTATTTGTTTATTTATTATGATAAATTGTGTGCTATAAGTTCTGTATATACTTATAATTTTGTTCTTGTATGCAATACAGAGGTTAAACCGTTAAAGAGCAAAAGGGAAAACAGAAAGATGAACGGTGACAGTGATTCTGTTGGTCTTGTTCTCCATTTGCTAAAGCTGGATTCCTTAGTAGAATGTCATTTTGGTGGTTAAATCCGTTGATGAAAAGGGGCAAGAAGAAAACTTTGGAGGATGAAGATATACCTAAATTGCACGAGGCAGAACGAGCAGAAAATTGTTATTTCCTGTTCTTGGAGCAACTTAACAAACAGAAAAAAAAGGACCCTTCTTCCAAAACTCTAATTCTAAAGGCATTAATTTTATGCCATTGGAAAGAAATTTTATTTTCTGGGTGCCTTGCTTTGTTATATGTTCTCACACTATCTACAGGTCCTCTACTTCTGAATGCCTTCATATTGGTTGCCGAGAGAAAAGAAAGTTTTAAGCACGAAGGTTACTTGTTGGCTATATCATTTTTCTTTCTAAAATGCATACAATCCGTATCAGAAAGGCATTGGTACTTTCGAAGCAGGCTAGTTGGCTTGAAAGTGAGGTCATTGCTCATAGCAGCCATCTATAAAAAGCAACTGAGACTATCCAATTCGGCTAGGTTGGTTCACTCAGGTACTGAGATAATGAACTATGTTACATTGGACGCTTCTAGGATTGGAGAATTTCCATGTTGGCTCCATCAGACTTGGACAACATGCCTCCAGCTTTGCATTGCAATAGTAATTCTTTTCCGTGTAGTGGGGCTAGCAACAATTGCAGCAATGTTGGTGATAGTTCTCACCATGCTTTGCAATATTCCACTTGCAAAGCTACAGCATAAGTTTCAGTCTAAGCTAACGGTGGCACAAGACGAGAGATTGAAGGCTACTTCTGAGGCTTTAGTGAACATGAAGGTTTTGAAACTGTATGCTTGGGAAAATCATTTCAAGAGTGTTATAGAATATTTAAGGAAGGTTGAGTACAAATGGTTACGTAAAGTGCAGTTAGAGAAAGCATATCATAGCCTTCTCTTTTGGTCCACTCCAGTTTTGGTCTCTTGTGCTACATTTGTAGCTTGTTATTTCCTCAGGATTCCTCTTCATGCAAATAACGTTTTCACCTTTTTAGCAACTTTTCGCCTTGTTCAGGAGCCAATTGCATTGTTCTCTGATGTTATTGGAGTGGTCATTCAATCAAAAATTGCATTTGCACGTATTGTAAAATTCCTTGAGGCACCGGAGCTACCAAATTCACATGTCCAGCAAATTTGCAACATGGAGAGTGTGGATCATTCCATTTTTATTAACTCAGCAGAATTTTCATGGGAAGAGAATTTATCGAATCCCACCCTGAGAGATTTAAATTTGGAGGTTAGACCTGGCGAAAAGGTGGCTATATGTGGAGAAGTTGGCTCAGGCAAGTCAACTCTTCTAGCAGCAATTCTTGGAGAAGTTCCAAAGATTCAGGGAAGCGTAAGTTTCTACTGCTCTTTTGCTTTATTTTCTAGTTTCAAAATACATTTTAGCCTTGGTGAAAACTCTCTTATTATATGCATTCCCACACTTCGAACTCTCAAGCATATGCATTCATATGGCATAAGTGAATTCTCAGAATTTTGGTTCCATTTATTGAAATCACAGATTAAAGTCTATGGAAAGATTTCCTATGTTTCTCAAACAGCATGGATTCAAAGTGGGACAATACAGGACAATATTTTATTTGGGTCTGCTATGGATAGTGAAAGATACAAAGAAACACTGGAGAGGTGTTCATTGGTTAAGGACCTTGAGTTGCTTCCTTTTGGTGATCTCACTGAAATAGGAGAGAGAGGTATTAATTTGAGTGGTGGTCAGAAGCAACGTGTTCAACTTGCCCGTGCTCTCTATCAGGATGCTGATGTATTTCTCTTAGATGATCCATTCAGTGCCTTGGATGCACAAACTGCAACGAGCATATTTAACGTAATTGTGTTTCTTCAACACCTTCCATGTATATGTAATTTTAAAAAAACTATTTCTATACTAACTTCAAGTGTAAATTACTTAAACTGTGATAGGAATATGTTATGGGAGCACTATCCAAGAAGACAGTCTTACTTGTGACCCATCAAGTCGATTTCCTGCCTGAATTCAATTCTGTTTTGGTTAGTAGACTCGAGTTTAATAGAAGATTAAGTGCATAGAAAACTTATTTATATTTTATCTAGCATTTTTTTCCCAATTCAAACAAAAGTAATATTTTGGAGATGTGACACCAAAATGGATTAGATTCATTGTATGAGTGTTAAAAGTCTCAGATTGGGTATTTATTAAGTTGTTTTGGACTATATAAGCGATTATTAGTAGTTCTAATTGTGACTTGACTTGGCCTTGAGAAATGCCTGCAAAAGAATATTTTACTATGGTTTTATTCTTTTCTCAATCTCCCCTTCACAGGCTTCACTCATCGATTTTGGTGGAATTCCATGCAGTCTTTAGTTATGTCATGCACTACGAGTGCAAGAGTCACTTAGCCTCCACATTATATTGATCTTTACTTTCTTATTAGTTGGAATATGTTAGTTCCACACAATGATTTGTTGTCAGTTTCATTTTGTGGACAGTTGATGTCAGAAGGGAAAATCCTGCAAGAAGATCCATATAATCTGTTGTTGGCCTCCAGCAAAGAATTTCAGGACCTTGTTAATGCACATAAAGAAACGGCAGGTTCTGAAAGGCTTACAGCTGTTAGTTCTACCCATAGACGAGGAACATCGTCCAGAGAGATTAGGAATATTTATGTTGAGAAGGAATTACAAGCGAACGAAGTTGATGGATTGATTAAGCAAGAAGAGAGAGAGACTGGAGACATGGGCTTCAAACCGTACAAACAATATCTGAATCAGAACAAAGGGTTCTTGTACTTCTTCACGGGCTGCCTCTCAATACTTTTATTCGTGGTCTGTCAGATATTGCAGAACTCATGGATGGCTGCTAATGTTGATAATCCCCGTGTCAGCACATTGCGATTAGTCGTGGTTTATTTGTTGATTGGATTGGTCACAATACTGTTTATAATATGTAGAACTCTTTCTACGGTTGCTTTGGGTCTTAAATCTTCGGGATCCTTGTTTTCACAGCTATTAGACTCTCTTTTTCATGCACCCATGTCTTTCTATGACTCCACACCTCTGGGTAGAATTCTTGGTCGGGTAAGTGTCTGCAAACATAAAATATTAATGTCCCTGTTTGACTTCTAAAACTAATGTTTCTACGTGTGTCCTGACATTATGTGCAGGTTTCTTCTGATCTGAGTATCATAGATCTTGATGTCCCATTCTCCCTTATTATATCCATTTCGGGTGCCGTTAATGCGTGTGGTACTCTTGTAGTACTAGCCATTGTCACCTGGCAGGACTTAATTGTCACTATACCAATGCTTTGTCTTACAATTAGCTTGCAGGTAATACTGGACAACGTCCTTTTATGAATAATATTCTGTGAAAGCATGCCATAAAATCAATAGTATTTTAGACATTCTCTAACCATCATCCTTGGCTCCATGATGCTAATATAGTAGGTAATCATGTGAAGTGAAGCGAACGTTAGTGACAAATTTTGGACAATGGAATTGCTTTTCGTAAGTAATAGCTTCATGTAGGGTCAAATCAGAAAAATAATATGACAAATCATGTGTCAGGGATAAGAATATAGAACTTGTAAGTTAAAATTCTTGGACTTCTTTGGAATTGTTACTGAATTTTAGGTAGAGTTTCACAATCTTTTAGTATTTGAAGGCTTTTGTGTACTTCTGTGACAGTAACATGCCATTTATTTGTGTTAAATTTTGAAAATTATTTTCATAGTGATTGTATGCCTCAATTAATACTGTAGAATCCTGGCCAAATTTTATTATGACTTATGTTGTGAAAAATTTTAAGAATTTGTTGATAATGTTCACCTGATTGGACCAATTGTGTGTTGAGCAGAAATTTTCCTTTCTCGCACTCTATGACAAAGTTTCTTGTTTTTTTTTGGGGGGGGGTTGGTGGGGCTGCTACTTTCAATACTAGTGAAATGGTATCAAGTTTTGTTTTGGTTTAACAAGTATATTTGACAGAAAATGTTCCCTTTTACTAGAGATACTACTTCGCCTCTGCAAAAGAATTGATGCGGATGAATGGAACAACCAAGTCCTTTGTGGCAAACCATCTAGCTGAGTCTGCAGCAGGAGCCATGACAATAAGAGCTTTTAAGAAGGAAGACCTGTTCTTCAAAAAGAATCTTGGGCTCATTGATACAAATGCTAGTCCTTTTTTCCACTGTTTTTCAGCAAATGAGTGGTTGGTTCAATGGATAGAACTAGTCTGTGCGATTGTTCTTGCATCTGCAGCACTTTGCATGGTTTTGCTTCCTCATCAGACTTTTAGCCCTGGTCAGTATACGATTGTTATTCTTGGAAGTAGGACCATTTCAGTAATTTCGTTACTTTAACATCTTTTATGCCTCTGCCTTATTTTTTAGGAAGAAAATTTTGGAAATATAATTCAGAGATGATATTGAACTACTGCCTCTCCTATATGATTTGCAATTGCAGGGTTCATTGGAATGGCACTTGCTTATGGACTTTCCTTAAACATGATGGTTGTCCGTTCAATTCAAAAGCAAAGCACTATAGCAGATAACATCATTTGTGTGGAAAGGCTTAATCAATATATGCATATTCCCAGTGAAGCTCCCAAAGTAATAGAAGGGAACCGCCCCACAACTAATTGGCCAGTTGTTGGTAAAGTGGAGATACAAGATTTGCAGGTAAATTTTGATTCATTTAATGTCAAATCAAAGGAAGTTACATGTACATACTGAGATAGTTGATTTTAAAACAGGTCAGATATAGGCCTAATGCACCACTTGTTCTTTGTGGGATAAGTTGCACTTTTGAAGGAGGGCACAAGATTGGTATTGTTGGCTGAACTGGCAGTGGGAAAACTACTCTAATAGGTGCTCTTTTTCGTTTGGTGGAGCCAGCTGGAGGGAAGATTATTGTTGATGGCATTGACATCTCTACAATTGGACTTCATGATTTGAGGTCACGTTTTGGAATAATACCTCAAGATCCTACTCTTTTTAATGGAGCTGTGAGATACAATTTGGATCCCATGTCTCAACATTCTGACCAAGAAATATGGGAGGTACTATTTCAGTTATTTTCCAGTTCTGGTTGCTTTAACGTTAAAGTATTCATTGGATCTTCCACTAGGTGAAAAATGCTTATAAAGAAGTATCACTCATTTAATTCTCTATGGGTTTCAATTTTAGAATAAGTGATATTTTCCATTTGAAGGTTCTTGGAAAGTGCCAGCTACAAGAGGCTCTTCAAGAGAATGGAAAGGGACTAGACTCCTTAGGTAACGTTTCAATATTTTAATATGTGGCACGTGCTGAATTTTAAAATTTGATCATTAACAACTATGAATCTGTCACTCAGTTGTGGAATCTGGATCAAATTGGAGCATTGGGCAGCGGCAACTTTTCTGTTTAGGCCGTGCACTTTTGAGGAGAAGTAAGATATTGGTGCTCGATGAAGCAACTGCATCAATTGATAATGCAACTGATATGATTCTGCAGAAAACTATCCGGGCTGAATTTGCAGATTGTACTGTGATCACTGTAGCTCACAGGATACCCACGGTGATGGACTGCACAATGATTCTTGGTGTTAGTGATGGTAAGTTACACATTACTTCAACCCTTGGATATAGAATTAATGTTCCCTTTTTGTTTGAGCTCCCAAATCCTTTACATGTCTGTGGATGCCTATGCCTTCCATTATATTGATATATTTAAGTTTTAAATTTCCTAATCCAGATATTCTCAAGATCTAGTTTTGGCATGAAAACGTTACTAATAGGAAATGTTTCCATTGTATTTCAGGAAAATTAGTGGAGTATGATGAACCAATGAAGTTAATAAACAAAGAAGGTTCCCTGTTTGGGCAGCTTGTTGAGGAATACTGGTCTAATCTTCAGTCTGCAGAATCAAATTGAATATAACAAAAATTTCTTAAGTAGCCTTTTATTGGCTCTGGCCTGGTGTTGTGGAAGCAATGTAAAGAAAATAAGTTTATTTAATATAAATAATAATAATTTCTAGTTTTACCTCACACTAAATAGTATCCTGGAACCACATATGCATAACCCAAATAAACCACATGGCGCAACAGACACATACTTGAGTTGATGCAGAGGAAACCTCAATGGCGAGTTTTTATGCCCGGGTGTTCTCCCTCCTTTTAACCTTCAGGTCCTCCCATTCCACAAAGCCACTAACTAACCCTAAATTCTAAATTTAGGGCTTGATTTGGGGATATTTATTTGCTACCAATAATTTCTTTCCATTGATAGTTAAATCATGTAATTGAGAACCCAAATTGAAGATTTGAGCCATTAATTAGGATGTATAGTGGCTTTTAGTGAATTATTAAAGATTTTAAGTCTTAGGGTTAGGGTTACAAATTACATTCCTAATTTGGGGATTTTTGTGTTCCAGCTATCATCTCCTTAAATTGATAGTATAGAATGAAATTAAGATTCTTAATTAAGGATTGGAACTCTCAATTTGGTTAGATTATGACCAGATTATAATCATCTATCAAATAGGGATCTTTAAGGATTAAACTTACAAGGGTTTTACTAACATGTTTCCTTAATGTTAGTAAGCAATTTTAGGAAATGTTTTATGGACAAATGAAGAAGTGATAAACTTTTTCGGTAGCTTTTCCAATTTTCAATAAAAAGTTTCTTAAAATGGATGATTAATGTATGCTCCTAAGGGAATACATTAACCGGACCCAACTTATAAAATTAAATTAAGATTTTCCAATCTAAAAAGGATTTCACTAAATTGGCACTGAATTGACTAAAATAATATGTAACTAGAGCATCTAAGTAGGGTTTGTGATAGCAATTGGGTAAATCATAATATATTTTAAAGTAATCAAAGAATAAAACATTAAGGCTAGGACTAGGCCAAATTTTGGGGTTTTAATGATATGAATGTTTTTCTATGAAATTTAAAGTGCACATATGAAATTTACGCATCTAGTTACAAGCATAAACCTTCAATTTGATGAGATGAACTAAGATTTATGAATAATTTAATTTTAGGATTATAATTGAAATGGATTTTTCCTTAAATTGGGGTTTTGTCATCCAAGTATTAATTTTTCAAGATAAGCAACACCTACACGATGAATGGTTTTAGTTAAGTATTGGATTTAATTTATGAATCCTAGGGTTTATATGTATGGAATATGTATGAGTTGGGTTAAAGTTACACCTAGGGTAATTTTAACTTTTAAGTAATGTTATATCACTCAATATTTTTTAATTGGATGTGAATTTTAACAAATCCATTTATCCATTGTTAGATTAAATTATCTTTGTATATTCTTCATGCTTGCAAAATTTCGAGGTGATAAAAAATTAATAGCCATGTCATCAATCAATTGTTTAAATTCAAGTTTTTATAGATTAAAATAATGCATAAAAGATGAGTTTATGGATCGAGTGGTAAATAATATTCAATTGACATGAAAATTAGCATGAATGTTAAGAACATATAATTCAACGGTGAGAATTTCAAAATATGAACTCTATAACAAGTTATTGCACGGTGTAACATTGCTTAGAGTTATACTAGATGTAACTTGAATCCAACCCTATGTATGTGTGTGTGTCTATATAATAATAATAATAATAATAATAATTTAAGACAAAATAGCACTTAAAAAAAAAGAGAGGAAAATAGTTCTCAATTAGCCATTTCATAAAATCATCTTAAGAGATGAGTTCAAGGAGGGCTGGAATCATCCCTTCGAGAGGCAAATGTTTACCCATAGAAGAGGTTTGAACTTATTATCAGATGGCTTTCAAGTGTTTTTAAATTTTTTTTTTTTTTAAGATAGTTTCAACCTATGACGTCCACTCATGATAATAGCTCTTTATCATTAGACCAAAACACTAATTGGTTTTTGGTGTAGGTGGAGATTGAACCCCATATCTCTTATTTAATGATCAGAGACTTTATTAGTTGAGCTAATTGAAATCCACGACGGTTCTCAAGTTAATTCAATTATTCACCACTTATATTTTTTTTAGGAACACCACCCACATTCTTGACATGATGAGATATACACAAAATATGTTTGGCGAAAATACAATGTTTGTCCTTGAAGTTTGTCTATTGTGCGTTTTTGGTCCCTTAAATTTCAAGTGAGCGCTATTAGTTCCTGAAGTTTAAAAAATGAGAGTTATTGGTCATTCTATTAACTTCTATTAAAATCTTGCTGTCTAACGGAACATTGATATGACACTTATTTTTTTCCCATGTGGCAACTTATTTTTTATTAAAAAATCACACATGTGATTAAAATCCAAAATCGCTTCTTTTCCCTAATTTAATCCAAAATTTGGAAGACCTTGGTAGTTGACTACTTTCTTAAAATGAAATCATACTCGAGATGGAAGTATGGAATGCACACTGGAGCAGCAACGCGCTGCCACGTTCACAAAGGTGTCAGTGGATGTACTTTCTTTGAATTTATTTGGAATTTGCCTTACTGTTTTTCACTTCCAAGTTGTAAATTCCATTTGGTATTCAATTGGTATTCGTTTTTCAACAAGGGCTATAAAACTGCCAAATGGTTTTTCTCTCTTAGATTAATTCCAAAACTTTTGTTGTTGTTGTTGATGTTCCCGTTTACAAGCATTGGGCATAAATCACAATATAGTTATTAATTAAGAGTTTCCATTGTATGATACCGGATCAGACCAAGGGAATGTGAATTGTTTGAATAATATGTGGTTTGAAATTGACGAATGGTAAGAGAGATTTAGATAAATTTTCTAAGGAGCATAAGTGAGATTTAGATAAAAACAATGCACCGAGACATTGCCAAGCTTCTTGAGACCGGTGAATAATTAGGATGCAAATTGAAACGGGTCAGATTTATGAGTGTAATTTTGTGTTTGTTTTATTTTTTCTTTAAACAAAATAAGTTGCCACATGAAAAAAAAAAGTGCCATGTCATTGTTTCGTTAGACATATAAGTAATAGTTTAACAAAAGTTAATGGAGAGATCAACAATGCTCATTTTTTAAACTTTAGAGACTAATAATGCTTACTTGAAAATTAAGGGACAAAAAACACACAATAGACAAACTTCATGGACCAACATTGTATTTTCACCAAATATATTTTGTTGGAGATGAGATGCTACTCTCTCTCTCTCTCTCTCTCTATATATATATATATATATATATTAGTTGGAGATGGAATACTATATTAGAAGCATGATTTTAAAAACTGGTACGGTCAAAGAACCGATTTTGGTCCCAGTTCTCGGTTTTACTCTATTTTGACCAATTTTGTCCGATTTTAGGGTTTTTTTTGTTTGACCGAATTGGTGCCTAGTTCCTGGTTGAACCGGCTGGTTCGATTACAAAACTATGACCGAAGTGTCTTTAGATTTTAATTGACAATCAATAATTTTGTTTAATAGTTGAGAATTTAAAAGAAGTGATAATAAGATTTCTAAAAATTTCATTACATAGATTTTAAGGTAAATTGTAAAATATACCCCTAAAGTTTGAGGGTGTTTAGATTTTACACTCTAAAGTTTCAAAATTAGGATTTTATCATTTGAAGTTTAAAAATTTGAATTTTACCCCGAAGTTTGGGTATTTGGATTTTATACCTCAAATTTTAAAATTTTGATTTTACCCCTAAATCTTCGTGGTGTTTGGATTTTACTTCCTAAAGTTTGAAGGTGTTGAGATTTTACATCCTGAAGTTTCAGAATTTTGAGTGTAAAAGCTAAACATCCTCAAACTTTATGAGGTAAAATCTAAATTCTAAAATGTTAAAGTCTAAAATCCAACTCTTCCAAACTTTAGGGGGATAAAATCTAAATTTTGAAACTTTAAGGTATAAAATTCAAACGTCCCAAACTTTAGAGTTTACCTTATATTTTACACAAATCTGAGGTTTTTTGACGGCCACTAACGAAAGCCCATAATTGAATTAATTTGAATTGAATTGAAGAACTGGGGCCGTATTAATTTATTCAGTCATGTTACTATCTTTATCCCATGATGTTTTGGGTTTGCATTACCCAATTCACTGAATTCAGTGTGTTCTAATCTTAGTCTTCATTGTAACAACAAACCATAAAGTGAAAGTAAAACTTTTCACTTATTATATAGTCTTTTTTTTAGTTAAAACACTTATTATATAGTCTTGGATTGAATTGAAGTCTCCTTTTTATCCCACGAGTGAAATCACCCTCCGAGTTTTCCAAAAAAAAAAAAAAAAAAAAAAAAGAGTTGGCAAGAAAAAGACATTGTCTTTTATGAATAAACAATCATATACTATTCTATTACAAATTGGTATAATAATAGAAGTGAGCTTGTTGTTCGTAGTTATCTGCACAAAGTGTAGTGGTAGTTCATGAGATGATGAGTATGGCGATTTGCAGGGTGAGAGCAGCACTGCTTTCTCTTTCCAACCACAAATCTTCTCTTGTATCCCCTTCTTCTTCTTCTTCTTCTTCTTCTTCTTCAATACGCAGTTTTTCATCATCCCAGTTTGAGGTAAAGCTTTCTTCTCTTTCTTCTAACCGTTGCCTTTTCTGGGTCCTTAATTTCTTCTCTGCTGAGATATAAGTGCAACCATATACAGTTGATTGTAAATTAAGGCAGCCTAAATGAGTTAGCTCTATGTTAAACAATGAATTCTGCAATTTCATCATGTTATTTCCTTTGAATTTTGTGAAAAGATTTGATGATTATATATATTGAGGGTTGTGGCTTTCTGGGTTATGAAAGTTCAGGCTCTAAAATATTTATAATTGCTTCAAGGGTTTTTAGCACGACCCAGTTGAAAATCTGGCATTTTTTTTTTCCTGTGAGTTTTTTTGCAGAGTTGTTTAAGAATTTCTCAAACTATTTATATATTACAGAGTGTTGGGTTCATTGGGCTGGGAAATATGGGCTCCAGAATGGTGAATAATCTTTTGAAGGCTGGATACAATGTGACTGTTCATGACATGTAATGGACTTGAATCTTTTCCTTTCCTCAAGTTAGTATTTTGAGTTCTTCAATTTGTTTGGATTTCAATTAGTTATTTCATTTGTTGTACAACAAGAAATGTTCAAGTCAGTGCAGAATTCACATCATGCTATGTAGAAAATGAGGGCAATGAACATTTACTTCATGGCAGTGAAGCCCTTTCAAGTGTGCTGTAAATTTAATTTGGGCTGTTCCGTTGATGAAAAGATTACCATGCACACATCTAATGTGAATTAATGTGGAAAGTTTGGTCGATTTTCAGAAATTGTAATGCCACGAAGAAGTTCTCTGACATGGGAGTTCCAACAAAAGAAACACCTTTTGAAGTTGCAGAAGCAAGTGACGTTGTAATAACAATGTTGCCTTCTTCATCTCATGTGAGTTTTATACTTCTGTAGTTTCATTCTTTTTCTCTTTGTATACACCTATTCAATTCTATTATTTGCATCCTTAGTTCCACGGTCTTCCATAATGTAGTAACTCACCAAAGTTAAAGCTTAATCTTCTTCAAATGTTTGCCATCACCTATTTTGGATGTTAATGTGAACTTTTCATCATTTAATATAAGGAATATATATTTTATGGATTACTTCCATTCAGTCTAATCAAGTTTCCCTTTCAATTATGTAATTTAAATCCAAATTTTTTTTTGATAAGTCATAAAATTGCTATTTAATATTAGTTAGCCATCTCATAATCATTATCAATATTTCTTGATTTCTTTTTTATCCCACTTAAAATTTCACACTCGAATTTTAGTCTGGCTTGTCCCCAAACCTTCAGATTCCAAATATACGTCCAATAATTAATTTGGAATATTATCTTTATTCAGTAATTTAGTTTCACACTGTATTTTAGTCTGGCTCATCCCCAAGTACCTGGGAACTATTTTTATAGGACCCTGTTATTCTATCCAACTTTGCAAATGATAATGTCTTGTACCTGATTCTTAGTGATAGCCTATTTTGATTTTAAAATCTGCCGGGTGACAGCAACTACCTAGTCGATTACCCTATATCATCAAAACCCGCTGAATTATATCCTCATTGTTGACACCATATTGCATGCTTTGCCTGCACTGCTGTTCTTCTGTATTTCTTCCAAGCGTCTAAAAAAAGTCCACTCATCTTCAACTTTAGTGAGTTCTAACAAGTAAAAAAAGAAATAAAAGTTCTTATATTAATGAAATTTATCACTATTTGAAATTAGTTTTTGTTTAATATACAACTAAACTATGAATGTGATGTTTTATATTTGGTGGACAATATAAAGCTTCATTTTTGCTGCTTAGATTCTGTATCAAGTCCATGCATATGCATTGATGATGCTTGAATATATAATCAAAATAAGAAAAATTACATTGTGTGAAGGACCTATCCATCTTAATTATAATAGGATTCACTATGTACCTTCATTTTTTAATTTTCTTAGTTTGAAGGATCTCTTCGTTGATTTGTTCTTCTTCCACAGTGGAAGAAGAACAAATCAAGTAAAGCAGTGGAAGTTCCACTACTTTTCTTGATTAATACATCCCTTGTAAAATTCAGTTTCACTGGCGTTGCTCTTGTACACTTAGTGTGTACATGAATGATGCCTGTTTGGCTATTTTGAATTTTTTTTAAATCAAGAAAGGAAGAAAATATTGAAGATGCCATGTATCTCTGCTGTATTATACAAAACACCTAGGAGATGACACCTCTAAAAGGAAGAAAATATTGATATCATAACTTTTTGCTCCAAAGTACCTGTCAGCTTTGCTACAGATTTGTATGTAAACTGTACCAACAAGTCATTTATGAATTAAATTACTGTATGGGTACATATTGTGCTAATGATGTCAACAAGAGAGCACAATGTGAAGAACCATTCAAAAATCAAATATTAATACAGATAAATAGAAAGTTACATATTTTTGGGATTTGATTGAAATAATTATTACAATGGATGTACCTAGTGCACAAAACTCCCACTTTCATGGGGTGTGGGTGTGGGAGAGATGATTGGTAGATAGCCTTACCTCCCAATTTTGTTTTTGAGAGGCTGATTCCCGGGTTTGAAATAATCATTCATTTTAGTTATTATTGCTTATAAGATGTCTTTGTGAGTGCTATAATGTTTTCTACCCAAGCACCAACTCAAATTTTGATAGGTTGAGTTTTGAGTCTATAACACTAGAGTATGGTCTTGAATGTGTTTTGTTTATATTTATATAGTGGTTCTTACTTCCAAGGTGGTTGTTGTCATTAACTCTGCGTAGACAGAATGAACGTCCATTTTTTTTTTTTTTTGGTCTTGATGCCAGAATCAACATACTGATAGAATTTATGTAGGTATTTGATGTTTTCACTGGACCAAAAGGTTTACTTCAAGGTGGCAATCTCCTAAGACCATGGTTATTAATAGATTCATCTACTATTGATCCACAAACATCGAGAAAGCTTTCTGTGACTGTATCTAAATGTAATTTAAAGGGAAAGAAAGGTAACACTAACTAGTAAATTAAAGTACTAAGCAGACTGTGTTTTAGCTTGCCTGCCTGCTAGTCATTTGTGATGCTTGCCATTGTATATGTTAGTTATAATCTTGTCTATTATAATTTAGCAACTTTTCAAGTTCTTGTCCTGTCTGTGTGTAGATGGCTGTTGATATTTTGGCTATAAAGTAGTGTATCCACATAACAGGGATGTGGATTACTCTTCAAAGTTCTTTCTATTCTCTCGCTCTCTCTCTCTTGCACCTTGATTCAAGATCCTACAGGACCTACACAAGAATGGAGTGGAAGGAATCATAAAAATGAATTACATAACAGAAGAGTTACAAAATAAGACATAGGAAACACACTTGGAAAACACCAATGTCATGAACTTAAATACAATCCTGGAAAGGGGACTAGGTCTTAGAACTAGTGACTCTCTAATACCAAGCTGAGAGCAACAATTACAGAAACTGACTTACCTTTAACTAGTAACCTTTTTTGATGCTTTTTAATTTTTTTTTTTTTTTTGAAGCTTTTAACTAGTAACCTAATACATATTAAAATGGATAATGTGATAGATGAAATATTCAAAATAAATTCTAAAGTTACTGAGTTTTGTCTATTAACTAGTCAAGAGATATAAACCAAGATATCAGTTGATATTGGAAAATAGGAAAATACAGAATGGAACTAAAAAGGACTGCATCTACTGAGAAATCAATTATTCATTTATTGGTGCTGTCACAATTATGTACTCTAAACATAGCCCTACCTTAAAAGTATGGATCACTTAATATGTTATAATCTTTTGTAGCATAGACTCATCTTTAACAATTTGGCATTTTTAATGAACTACTTTTGGTGAAACCTGCCTTCATATTGATTTTGAACCAGAGAATCTCTGATTTATTTATTTTTTGGTAGGGGAGGAAGTGGAATTTCGATACATGATCATGATTTTATCTTTAGATATGCTTGACTTACCTTATGCTTGTCCATATATAAGGACTGACAGATTTCATTATTTGTAGACAATTTGGTAATTCCTTTCATGTTGGATGCTCCAGTATCTGGGGGTGTTCTTGCTGCAGAAGCTGGCACACTTACTTTCATGGTATGATTCCACTTTTGTCCTTCTAAGTGACTTCTAGCTCTACCACTTTGAGTTCTCTCATTCCTATTACTCCAAATAAGGTAGAAAGTAGCATGCCAGGCAAGCTTATGTTATGTGTGCCTGAAACCATTACTTAAAATGAGTATCGATCACCCAAGTGAGTTCAACCACCCACTCACTATCTATCAAAAAGACACTTCAAAAGGATCTCCCTCCATAATCTTCAAATGATAGAGCACTCAATATAAAGGCGATCCTCTTGTCTCAAGCTTACCCTTCAGAAGACACATAAAAGATCCCCTTTGGAACCCCATCTGACAACCTTTTTGGCTATATGAAAGTAAACAAGCTGAGCTTCTCTGATACAGTTATTCCCTTTTTTTCATGGTTTCTTTTTAGTTCTGTCAGAGTAGTCTTGTCATCACAGGATATTGTGTTTTTTGGCCATAAAAGTAGCATATTACAATTCATAATGAGCCAATTAGAATCAAGAATTGTTCAACTATAATTCCATGGCTTCTTGTTGCCATCACCTTCTTTAGTGGATCCTTATTACATCTATTTGAAGCTGGAAATGCATGGCTTTGGTGTAGGCCCCAAACATCACTTGTTTAGAATTTGACTGATGATCTCAAAATTTTCCTATCTGATAAACAGAAATGCTAGCTAATCTAGCAACCTGCTATCAGTTTAAATTAAAATGTAACATATCTGTAAATGCCAACCAATTTGGTGGGATCAAAATTCTTACCAGAAGTCAACTTATTTATGTCTAATCATTTAGAAATTTCCTAATTCAAATTATATTGCATTTGTAGCAAAGTTTGCCACCTTTTAGTATAAATTTTAATGGCATGGTCCCTGATTATTAGTTTTCTCTCACAGATGACAATCTGTTATGCCAATGGTTCAACATTTTTACATATTTAGGTTTTCTTTCTGAAATTATATTTAGCTACTATTGTTGCTTTTTCTTCGTTTAAACAAGAGGATTGTTTACAGCTAGGGGATCTGTATGGTATAGAGGTTGGGGAGGCCGTGTTAGGTTGAAGGCACCAAAATTTTGTATTCTGATAATGATCAACTTATGAACAAAAGCTAGCATTATTCCAGGTTGGTGGATCCGAGGAAGCTTTTCTGGCTGCAAAACCCTTATTCCTTTCAATGGGCAAAAACACAATATATTGTGGGAAAGCAGGAAATGGTTCAGTAAGTTCTCATACATTCTTGAAGTTTAACTTTCTGATGTTATTATTTTTTTTTTTTACTTATTTCCATATGGAGTATTTGAAAGTTAAATTAATGATGGAGGAAATAATTTAAAACTCTCAGCATACACTCCTAAAACTGTCTTTTATATTTCCCTTCTGAGGTGATCTTACTTTTCTGAATAGACTTGGACTAACAGAAAAGCATACATGTCACTGCACAATGTTGGGATGAGATGCTATAAAATATTCTTATATCAGAGATTGAAGATCCCATATTGAAACCATGCAGTTTTGTTTATTTAATAAAAAGTTGACTTATAGTAGGTATTGTTTGTTTAAGATATGGGTTTATGACTTATTATGTGCAATGGTCCAAGAGGCCTAATTATATTGTAAGCCCATGTAGTGTTAATCCTAGCACTTATAAGTACGCTCATTAGGGTTCTGTGTAACACACACTTGATCATATGGTAAAGATGTAGCCGCTGGGGCTTTATCCTGTGGTCGTAGGCCATCAGGCCGAACTGTGTAATTCCCCTGAGTCCTCTTTCTCTCTTGCTTCCGCATTCTAACATCAATACTGACTATTTCTGTTCTTTATTTTAACATTGTTTGTGTCTGAGCTTCATATACTCATCTTTCTAAGCATAATTGAGAGTTTAAATAAAGTTATTTGGAAGATATAAGTGAGTGATGAATCATATAACTTTGTAATAAATACCAAAAAATTCATTTTAGGTCCTATATAGCATCTTTTAACATTTAGGAACCATCATGAAGAAAGCTTTATTGTTGTGGCATAAGAATATATGATTAGTATAACATCAATATGTTCAATGGAGATCTAAAAGAATCACTTAATAGTCTCCAAGAATCCATTTAGATTAGTCATTTGGTTTGTTGCATTAATATTATGATTCATGTGGTAATGGAAGTTGTGATCACTTGAGTTTGCTTGGTTCTCTTTGCAGATATTCTCTGGTGCAATCTAACATAATTTGCCTCTTGCTTTTCAACAACAATACAACATTGATTGTATTCTGTGTTTTGAGGTTATAAGCTACTGTCTTACTGACACATTTATTTGGATAAGAAGATATCAGTAATGTCCTTGCAATGCATACATGGAAATCTGCATGACTGATCAACTCAAATAGGTCCAACCCTAGTCTCAACTGAAATGTGATTTGAAAAAATCTGCCTCATCATGCTTAAATCTTCAGCTTGCTTTTGTGGTAGTTCACCATTCAAGAGTGAGATGTTTCAATGTTGTACATCAGGAAAGAAATGGAAAACTTTTAACAAATGATCAAAATTATATCTGTTTAAGGACATTCTTCTCAGGTTTCCTTTCCTCATCCTTAATCATCACAAGGGCATACACTTCCATGTTGCCTGTGTAATAGTCTGTGAATTAAGGAAATATAGTTATTCTTTGCTTATTCTGGAATCTTGTTCTTAACTCTTAGCCAATCAGAATCTGTTGCAAGTATTTGATACTTGGAGCATGGGTTTGTTGTATAGGCCGCAAAGATCTGCAATAATTTGGCAATGGCTATTAGCATGCTTGGTGTTTCAGAAGCCCTTGCTCTTGGTCAGTCTCTGGGAATTTCTGCCAGTACTCTGACAAAAGTATTCAACTCTTCAAGTGCTCGCTGTTGGAGTAGGTATTTAATACTTCTTTTGTACTCATCTGTTAATGTCATTTGATACTCTCCTTCAAACAAGACTACAATGGAAGCACGAGTACCCTAAACTAGTTCTGAAGTTTGTGCTGAAAGATGATCTTAATGTGACTAAAAGTTATGAATCGGCAAAACAAAAATGAATTAAGATTGGAACCTCTTCCTTAAAGTAAAATTTTGTTGGCAGAAATTTGCATAAGATAAACCCAATTTTTTTATTTTTTATTTTTAAAGGTACCTTGGAGACACATAACATAGTTTCCCAGACTCCTCTCCTTATATGACATCGGAAAAAACCTTCATTAAAAGAGTAATTTGGATGAATACATCCATATATTTGTTGTAGAAACCGTTTGCAACCATCTATCCCAAAAGCTATGCTGTTAGAAGTGGGCAAACAATGTATATTGAATTATTGAGCATTCACCACCACTAACAGAAACAGATCAGGAATATGGCTTTTCTAGGTCATTGGATATAAGTAGTTCAATGGTGGTCTTGAGAGATATAATTGAATTTCTCTACCAGTGGGGCATATTATCAGGTTGTCAGCCTTGTGGCTCAAATTTAAGTAAATCTGCATTTCTCCTGGGTTAATCAGTATTTATATACTAAGGACATGCAAATGACAGTGACAGCTATAATCCAGTTCCTGGAGTGATGGAAGGAGCACCCTCTTCTAGGAATTATGACGGTGGGTTTGCATCTAAGCTTATGGTAAGTGGTTTAGCTTGTTTGCTTTTAAAATGATGACTTTTTTTTTTTTTAATGTTAATTTAGATAACATGGTCATGTACTCCCCAAACCTGTTGTGTGCCTGTACTCTATGCTTCACTTGGTTGCTCAATCGCTCAGTGGGGCACCTAATCCTTGGATGGGCTTATTTGAGAGCTAAGATGAGTCAAGTAGGCTAAAGACCTGCCTGACTATTCTTGGTTTTTCTTGTCATAAAATATTATTAGAAACATACCTAACTAGTGGTTTGTAATTTAAATTTTTGGATCTGATCTTTATGTACTTCTTTGTGCTGCAGGCTAAAGACTTAAACCTTGCAGCAGAATCAGCCAAAGACATTGGTCAAAAATGCCCATTAACATCCCATGCTCTAGAGATGTAAGTCCTTTTTCCTTTGTATAGCAATTCAGGATTTTCATAATTCTAGCATAAAATATTGTTCAGTTTCTGATCTTCTGATAATCATTTTATCACTAGTGACTTCAGTCAGCTTTCATTGCATATTGAGTAATTCTAATAATATATCTTGAACTGTGTTGTACTTATTGTCTAATTTCTAGACTGGAGCCAAGACTGGGATGGACGAGGATTATTGATAAAACATATTGCTGTGGCCCAGACTAGCTAGTCAGACTAAGCTCAATTGAATTTGCTTTTATCCTAAACTACTTCTATGAATATAAAGAGGCCAACCCATATGCTTTTACTACATAGTTTGCATGATTTATATGTTGATTTGAGGCCAAAAAAAGAAAAATAAAAGAAAAGAAATAAACTATGAGGCCAAACATAGAGTATGGAGAATGTCAGATACATGTTTGTATAAAATAAATTTTTTTTGGAGAGGGTTTCAACCTATGACGTCTACTCCTAATGATAGTTCTTTATCATCAGAACAAGACACCAATCGGTTTTTGGTGTAGGCGGAGATTGAATCCGAAATTTCTTATTCAATCATTAGAGATTTTACCAGTTGAACTAAAAAAATAATTAATCACGTGTAAATGCAACTTTGAATTTTTTCTTTAGTTCTCCAAAAATGAGGATAGAAAGGTTGATTTTTTAAATATAATTTTGAGATTATCAAACATGTTTGGAGCTTGTAGGGCTTTGGTGAACAATATTGCACAAGACAAGGTAGTACATTGATAATGTTTCTGCTGAGCTGCTACTCACTTGATTGACCATAGTGCTTACAAACCTCCCGTTCTTTGGTCTACTGTCATTTTCCAAGCCCTACTACCAGCGGTTGAGATTGTCACACCAGTCAAAATAGTACTCCACTATGTTTTCAATAATGGTGTGACTTTGTGTGTGAGAATGATGTGGCAATCATGGATGCTTAAAATATTTTCAACGACCCAGATTGACAGAATTCTAATGTGGTTTATCCTAAATAATCTAGAGAAACTGGATTCCACTTAATGAAGTCCATCTCCTTAACTTTATGTCTTTTGATCATCTTTTTTTTTCCCCTCATTTTCAGATGTGGTTCTGTGTGGAGTACACAACTATAAAGTTGGTTGTTTCCATCTTTTTTCTTCCCTCATTTTCAGTTGTTGTTCTGTGTGGAGTACACAACTATAAAGTTTAAGGTTGTTGAGTTGGTGGCTTGAATAGTGCACATGGAAGTGCACAAAGCACTAAGTCCTAGCTATGTACAACAAAACCACTTTTTCCTGCTGCTAATAGAATTGGGTATCCTCCACGGAAAGCACAAACTGACTGCAGTCAACCATATATATCTGGCCAAACGTCTGTTTCACACAACTTTGATCCTTTACACACCAGGTTTAGAACTCTTTGGATGTATTTGGACTTGGTTTTATGTCACCTTTGTAATATCTATATTTTCTTAATGAAACCCTTTTTTTGACTTTGCCTGTGGATGGAGGCCGAAGGCTTCAACCACAAAAACTGTCTTTCTTGTGTGATTGTTTTTTCTATTTTGATTTTGCATAAACCTATTAGTATTGGATAGATTCACAACAAATAGGTATCAAACTTTTGCTCTCTCTACAATGGTCTTCCTCAAAAATCAGTCCAAGTGATTTTTGAATTACTTAACCTCTCTATCTAACCTCCATGACTAGCGATTATTACCTTTCCAACCAAGATTATCCTGCAATTTTTTCAAACTTCATTTTCCTTTTTCTCATATGTGGGGCAGTCTTCTTCAAACTTGAATATTGGAACTGAACGAACTTGTTTTTGGCTTGACCTTATCATTATTAGAATTATTATTATAATTATCTTCAGCATCACTATTACAAGGCCATTTTGAAGGATTGAGCGACCTGTTGCATACCCAAGTTTCATTTGCAGCAATCTGGATGGTCGCGACAATTTTAAGTAATTAATATTTTAATTAAATTCTGAAGCTATTACAAAATTTGATACAGGCTGGTGTTAACATCTTGCTTGTTAAAGAAGATAAATTGAACAAAAAGTTGGTCATGCCACATCAATTTTCTGCCCTATAGAATTTGATGAAAACTATGCTACAGTGCAACAAGAACAAGAGGGTGAAGCTTGAAATTACTAATGCAACATGTTAAGTTGAATCATCATAAGCTGATGAACCAATTCTTTCATGCAGATATACAGAGCTTTGCAAGGATGGCAATGAAACTAGGGACTTCTCCTGTGTTTTCCGTCATTATTACTCTGGCATGGATGAGTTATAGTTCAACCAGTAAATGAAATGCTTGTATTCTGCCAAAGAAAAAGGTTTTGCTTGTAGAAGAAGCTCTAGTGTTGGAAAACTTTATGCTTCTTTTTTAGCATCCGATTCTTCGCCATTTCAAACTGGTTTGTTACTTGTTAGAATTGTTCGTTTCTTTAAACTGGTTGAATTCGTTGCAGTCTTGTATATTTTGTCTGAAATAAGTTGCATAAAGCACCAGAGTATCTAATATCTAAATTTATATCATATATATAAAATAAAAGATGGGTCTTAAAAGACATGGTTGCATCAAGTGAATATCTTGTCTTTGCGACAAGTGGCTATACTCATTAATTATTCAACTTTAGTAAGGAACTAGTCGCTAACCCGTGCGATGTACGGAAAAATTGAGAAAAATGATCAAGAACTTATTTATTTATTTATTTATAAGATTAATTCCTAATATTCATATATTCCATTCTAGTCTTGCAAAAGCAAAAAAATTATAAATCATTGCTCCTCTAGCAGGCACATTTATTTCCCATTCAAGTTCCCTTTCAAAATAGCTCATTATTGGTACACTTTGTGGTTGAAAAAGAGATATGCAAGTGAAATGTTTAGTTCATATTGCAAAGTTACATGCAACTTATAATTTGTTTCTAAATTTTTGACGATTTATCTATTTATTAAGGCCAATAAGTAGCCTAATTTTCAAAATGTTTCTTCTTTCCTTTAGATCCAAAGAACCAAAAAGCTAGACCCCTCCCCTCTTATAATGTCAATGAATTTAATGAAGCCTTGAATTATTGAATTTTTTCAAGTGATTGCACGGGAGGTCGATCTAGCTACTAGTCATAGAGCGATACAATTTTGGCACGGCATGTACTGATGTTCTTCTGCATTATATCAATATCAATTCCTTTCTGACAAATAAAACAGCATCGCCGACATTAAACATTTTGATAATTACAAACTGACTTGTAGATAATTTCAGAACTCAAACAACTAAAAATCATTATAATGCAGCCATTATATATGGGTTTAAAAGCATCCTATCAATCATTCAGACCAATTGCATTATCTAATAGCAGTGAAAATTTATAAAACTTAAACAATAATAGATCTTGATGATCCTGAAAAACCACCTAAAATGTTAGATCTTGATTAGCTTGTATTAAGTAGTAATGATCCCAACTCTTGTAACCTGCATTTAGTAGGTAAAATTTTCTGAGTTGTTCTCCATAGTATTTTCAAATTCCATTGCTTCTTCCAGACTGATCTCTATTCTTGACATCACCCCCTATTGCAAAAAATATGCTAACCTCACAGTAAACCTCCCTTGAGCATTTGTTATCCACATAATCTTATCTAGTGTATTTCTTATTGAGAGCAATTTTAACAATGGCATAGATTGAAGCTACATCAAACAGGTCATGTAACTTTGCCAAGTCCTACTCCCCTCTCATTGCATCAATTAGCAAACTAACCACCACTTGCTGTTGAACCACTAAGCTATCTTAGCAATCTGTTTGAAATTATGACCATAACCCAGAAGTCTTCCCATATTCTAACTTCCTGCCATATATATTAAAAAAACAGTTTTACTTGTGATCCCAATTAAGCTCTTTTAAGATACATGATGCACAAATTATTAAGAACAAAGGTCGTAATAAATTACTTTAAATTGATGTTTTCTTTGAAAATTTTATGAAATATGGGATGAAAGTAATTGCTGACCTGCATGTAATTTGAGGATCACAGAATGGAAATGATCACAATGGGACAAGAGATGGATTTCACGAATAGGGAGATTCCAATATAAAGGATACTGTAGCAGTCATAGACTTCCTAGCAAAAAGGTTCAATAAACTTACTTTTATTCTTACTATAAAGTACCATATCTTTGATTAACTGCTAATGTTTTTTTTTCGATAAAATGGTTTGAGAATGCTGTCTAAGAGTGACAAACCACATATGCAATATAGACCACTCCAATAAGAGCAACTGATGAATTTTGAATGTTCCCTACATCCTAAATTAGACCTTGTTTTTGTGTAGGTATGCCAACAATCCAAGTCTTGCAGCAATTGAGTTAAAGAATGACCTCATGCACCAGGAGTCACTCCAAACAACCTTAAAAACTATTATAAATCCGGGTAGGATGCTGTGAGAAAGTACACACCAAGTGCTTATGTGATCCTCCCAAACCAGTTGGGGAATGCTTATCCAAAGGAGCAACACTCATTTACTGGAAACTTCAATCATGTAGTCATTGACATGCATTACTACAATCTCTATTCAGATGAGTTTAGCAACATGAATGTACAATCTTATGCACTAAAAACCGTGACAACTTCCAATGGCCCCCTCAGTTTTGTAAACCAATCTTATGCAGTAGTGGCAGCCATTGCTGTTGTCTGGTATAAATCTTTTCTATTTGGACAAAACCTAAGACCAAGACCACTTTTAAATTAGACCCAAATTCACTGAACCCACAATTCATTCTCAATGATAAATTTCAAATTTGCAGAGAATATCCCAAACTCTAATCTCAATGCACAAACCCACCATGAAATAAATCATTAAAATATCAAACCTTCTTCTTAATATCCCTTAAACTTTCAAATACATAATCTCAAAGACCATTGTGATCCAATTCATCTCCTTTCTACTATATAAACCTATCCTATTTGCAAAACCTGAAATTGTCTTCATAAGTTAAATGCCAAAACGTTAAGACCAAGTCCAAGTTCAATACCAATCCCACCACCAATAGTCTACTAAATCAGTAAAAATATCTAACATATGACCTCATATTCACAGATCCACCTCTAAATCAAACCCAAACCCACAATTCAAAAGAAACCAATACCAAACTCTAATCTCAATGCACAAACCCACCACAAAATGAATCATAAAAATTCAAACCCAAAGATCAATTTCCCCTAAAAGTTCAAATACACAATCTCAAAGTCTATTGTGGTTCCATCTTGGTTCAAATTAGAACCTATAAATCCTAAATGGAAACCAAAATGAATTAGAATTTAAAATTCCTTATGAATTTCAAATTTATATCTAGAAGAGAAACTATACCCTAAAATCAAGTTTCTAAGTGGTAGCCACATGAACATAGATAAGAATTCACAAAATTAAATCCAAGACCTTTTCATTTTGAACACCAAGACTTTTTTTTTTTTTTTATATGAATGAACACAAACACTCACGTGCAAATACACATACACTAAAAAAGATCTAATATTTTATGTTTTGGGGTGTATTGTTTTTTTTTTTTTTTTTACTACCTCTATTTTTGCTTTTAATACACATACATTCACTTTGTGTTAGAAGCTTCCACTGCCCATCTTAGCATTGCCCGAATTCTCACCTACATGCTCTATATGCCTTTTTTTTTCTTCTTTTTACTTTTTGCTTTTGCTTTTTTATATTTTACAGTTCAAAATTTATGAACCCAAGAAAGACAACTTGAGGGCCCTTATCTTTTGCACTATTTTATTCCCCTTAACTTGTATTCTCTCTGAAGCTATCCATTTCACTGATCAACGACATATATTCAACCTCATAGAAATTCAAGCTCTTATTGGTGTCTTTGCAATTTAATAGATAATCCGTAATGAATTTGTAGTAAAATCGAACAGCCTACACAACCAAACGATAATATAAATTTATTCTAGCATACCAAAAGATATAACCAAAATAGTTTAGCATAGCCTCTTCTTTTTATTTCTAATTGAAGAAACAATCCATCTTTATTTACAATGTAATTTTCCAGCAAAGCAACTCATTACTACCAATTCATATAAATCAAAAGATAATCTATTGGAAGTTCATTACTACCAATTCATATAAATCAAAAGATAATCTATTGCTAGTTTTTCTGTAGCATCTGTCAGTATTGAATCTATTAATTTATAGGACATAGTAATTTTCTTCAATTTCTGTCAGTATTGAACCAAAAGACAGAGCTCCAATTAAAAACCCCAGCAATCAAAACAATCATCCACACCACAGCGAAGCAATTCATTTTTATTTTCTAGCAAAGCAACTCACTGAACAATGTCGTATTTCTTTTGTTTAATTCTTTTGGTTGCATAAACTGAAGAAACAATCCAACTTGAGTGATACTATGGAAGGTGATGATGTGCCTCCTGCATCATAGCTTGTGGCATGAAAGTTGACCCACAATGTTTCGGAAGAAAGTTGACAAGAATAAATGCTGTGTTGGGAATTTTTCTTTGGGTTTTGTCAGTATTGAATCTATTTTAAATAAGACAATGTCTTTTACATTATATTTTGGTAGTAAAACCGAAAAGCCTACACAATTCATATAATTCAAAACCAAGCAACAATTCATTACAGATATTCCATTAATTGGTGGTTTTGCTATCAAATCATTACTATGGAAGGTGTTTTGGATGAAAATTGACCCACAATGTTTTAAATGAAAGTTGACAGGTATAAACGCCGTGTTGGGAATTTTTAGTATTGAATCTATTAGACATAAGACAATCCAAACAGCCTACACAATTCATATAATTCAAAACCGAGTAGCAATTCATTACGGATAATCTATTGGTGGTTTTGCTACCAAACCATTACTACCAATTCATATAAATCAAAAGATAATCTATTGGACATTCATTACTACCAATTCATATAAATCAAAAGATAATCTATTGGAGGTATTTCTGCAGCGTCTGTCCATATTGAATTTATTGATTTATATGACACTGTAATTTTCTTCAGCTTTTGTCAGTATTGAACCAATAGACACGGCTTCAATTAAAAACCACAGCAATCAAAAGAATCATTCACACCACAACACGAAAGAGGCAGTAAAGCTTTTGTCAGTATTGAACCAAAAGTCAGAGCTCAAATTAAAAGCCCCAGCAATCAAAATTTTAGCATAACAATTATCCACAGCACAACACAAAAGAGGCAGTAACAAAATATAAAAAAGGGAAACAAAAAACATCAAGCAAAAGAATGGAGCACAAAAAGAACTAGGATTTAGGGATACCTCAACCGAATCAGTCAGGTTCTGTTAGAATTTATATATTGTGAGGAGAGGAAGACAGGAAGGAAAGAAGTCAGATAAGTGGCAGTTACTGTGAAACCGTAGAGCAGGAAGGTGGGGAGATTTTCATGATTTCAAATGGTATCAGATTCCTTCCCTCACGGTTTCAGACTTTTGGGTTTTCCTTAGGTTGAAACGATGTGAAACCGTAGAGCAGAACTCAATCTGTCTGTTTGTCCTGAAAGGATGCGTAACCGTAGAGCAGAAAGGTGGGAGAAATTCAATCTGTCTATTTGTCCTTTCCTTTTGTCACGCTGTGCTTCTCACGCAAAACCCTTTGTGAAACCCTATTTCACAGTTACAAATTTCCTGTTTTTACTTTAAGTTGAAAAGGCTTTGGGTTGGGCTTTATGGTGGAATTAAATAGAAAAGAAGTGGGCTTTATGGTGGAGGTAGGACTGTACAAATTTATTATTATTCTGAAATTTATAGATTTATTATGATTTTGAAATTTGTAAAAACTATTTTAAAATTCTAGGACAAAAAAAAAAAAACAAAAAAAAAAAAGATGGAAATGACATGGTCGCTGATGTGACGCAACATGAGTACAACAACATTAAATGCTACGCTTCAGCTTTTAGTAATATATAGATATAGATTTATGCATCGTGTTTATTTTTAAAAGGATTCATGCATGTGCATTAGTAACAAACTAGTAAATTATCAGGTAGTGAGCAGTGATTTCATCTGGACAAGCTTCCAAAGCAAAAACCAAAGGGAAGTGTTAGATATTTCGATTTTAATTTCATAAATTAAAAAAATTGTACAATGACTATTTAATTTATTGGGAATTTGCGGATGAATCAAAAGTTAGTAGCAGTAAATGGGACCCCCCCAACTGTGAACATTAATTTTGATGCAACGGTTAGAGAGGATAAATTTGACGAAACAAATTGATCCTCTTCACAAATTGATCCTTAGTCAGGCCATAACAATTTGATAAAACTAAGGAAAAATAAATGTGTGGCATCATTGATTCATTGACATGGAATTAAGTAAATCAAATATTTAAAATACAAATATAATAAAGAGAGACAAAGGGATCTGTTTGCAATGTTCAAACCAATTCTAATAGTTACTACCTACAGAAGCTTATGAATATCATGGACACCGTAAAATTATATTGACTTGTGTAATCTGAAACGTTAAAGCTCACTCTTCTAAAGAAGCTTGTGAATGGCGAACTTGGTTTGGACATTACACTTAAATCTATTTTCCTTTGTGTCATATGTGGGGCTGTCTTCTTCATACTTGTTTTTGGCTTTGATTTTTCATCATTAGATTCTAATTATAATTTTCTTATGCATTACCATTACAAGGCTATTATACAGGAATTGAGCTTTGCATATACAAGTTTCATTTGCAACAATCTGGATAATTGAGACAAAACGTTTATAACTTAAGTAATTGTTAAATTAATTATACTGTGAAGCTATTCAAAATTTGGTATAGGCTGGTGTTAACATCTTGTTAAAGAAGATATCTTCACGAAGATTTGGCCATGCCACATCAATTTTCTGCCTTATAGAATCTGATGAAAACTAAGCTGTTGTGCAACATGTTATCAGCAGTAGAAAATTTGTTTCCATAGTATTTAAAGGAATGTAACCAAACACTTAATAATATTTTCTGGAGTATTTTCAGGAACACAACCAAACACTTGACTATATTTTGCTTTATGAAAATATTTTCACTTGAATATATTTTACGGTCAGGAAACATTTTCTATCGAATTGAACACAGCCTAAGTCACCCCTGTTTGGACGTTGGAGAAGGAAGGGAAGGAGGAGTTGACGGAAAAAGAGAGAGTTCTGTTAGTTTTGCTGACATTGACCTGAATTGGAATTTTAATTGACGTGGTTGATTTTGACCGGGCCAGGTGTGTC
Organism: Quercus aquifolioides; assembly: GCA_019022515.1. NCBI lineage: Eukaryota > Viridiplantae > Streptophyta > Magnoliopsida > Fagales > Fagaceae > Quercus > Quercus aquifolioides. The sequence continues at coordinate 68,034,696 of CM032328.1, forward strand.
ATATTGCAGAAATTGCACATTAACCAATTGCGGGGGAAATGCTCACATTGAAAAGTGAAATTGTTTTCTCACCGAAAGATAGCATAAGTGGAGAGATCATTTAGAGTTTTTAGCGTACTTTATTAAGTAAGTATTTTTTAAAAAAAAACCCTTCTTTTAAAAATAAATGATTAACATTTTGCAACATCATCAATCCACTAATAAATTCTTAAATTGTCTTTCACAAAACCAAAAAAAAAAAAAACTCCTATTAATGATTTTTTTTTTTTTTGATGAAGAGATTAACTATGATGAATCTGGATTCATATAGGAGTGCTTTTGCGTTGATGAATTAAACAAAGAAAAAATGAAAAAGAAGAGGGGATCTAGACGTTGTTTAATATTCTAACGTGGATATGAGTTTTTTTTTTTTTTGAGAGATTGAGTTAAGATGGAATAGTGGAATGATGATATGGCAGGATCTTGAATTATTGATATGTCAAATTTTTACTAGTTCTCATAATAAAATAATATTAAAAAAATTTGCAATCACACACCGTTGGTGACATCAAAGCGATCTTTCATTTTCGTAAGAGATGATCGAGCAATCAGCGGCCAGCCATGGTTCTAAAGATGTTTACAAGTATGGCTATGTTGATGTTAGTACGCCCGGTTCACCAGGTTCTAAACATTATAGTTCTCTAGTGAAAGCCCCGATGAGGTTAAAGTCAAAAAAGACCACCCCCTGGTCAAGCTAAGCCCTTACCCGCCTGAATGGAATTAATATCTCCTTCTTCTGGTCGAGAAGGGAGAAGCCCCGGGAATTGGACTGTGACTCTTCACCAACGGTGTGTGATTGCAAATTTTTTTAATAAAATGTGTATATTATTCTCCACTCGTCTTCTCCAATTCTAACTTCTGAGTTCTGAGTTCTCTGTTCTACTAGATACGGCGTTGTTGGTTGTATAGGTTCTCGTTTTATTTTATTTTTAATAAAATGTCGTCGTTGTACCTTAAAAAAGAAAAAAATGAAAAAAGAAGAAGACAAAACGGTACGTTTTATGCTAGGTTTTCAGATTCTGCCTTAGTATAGATTCATTCTTTTGTGAGCTTTTGGAATCTCATTTTAACCCTTTAACTTTCTCTCTCGTTCTTGCCTGAGTCCTAAGTCTTGACTGTGCCTTGCCTCTGAGTTTCTAGAATCTAGAATAGTAATAAGTTTATTGTATTAATAGTAACTGATCATTGATTAATAGTATTATTTTCTCAGCTAAAAGTAAAATCTTCTCTTCTCTTAGGATTTGGGTTTGGGTTTGGGTTTGGGGGCTCTCTCTCTCTGTGTGTTTTTTGGGATAAAATGGGAGGGTCAGTGAAGGTCCTTAACTAAAGGACGTGCAATCAAAGGTGGAGCTTGATAAAGTGGTGGAGAGCAGCGTAGTGGTTAGTGTACACTTCTGGGCGTCATGGTGCGAAGCTTCAAATCCCATGGACGATGTCTTTTCCCACCTTTCCACTGATTTCCCTCATGCCCACTTTCTCAGGGTTCATTTCTTTCGCTTTAAGCCAAGCATAAAATTTTCTTCTATTATTGGTCTCAATATTTTAGATAGGTTTGGTTTGGTCATTCATGTTCAAACTGAATGAATACACCAGTGAAAAATGAGTGATTTGATTTTAAGTTAAGGAAACGAAAACAGAGTCCAGACACACACACACAAAACTTATTACTTAAAATAACATTGGTTATTAACACGAGTGATTTGAATAGTTTTTTTTTTTATAAAGTTTCTTTTGAACATATATATATATATATATTTTTATAGGTTGAACAGATTTTTTTTTATTAAAAAAAAAAAATAGAATTTTTAATGTTTCAAATCGACCAAACTGATTAAACCGAGCCGACCAAACCGCACCGCTATAGGTCGGAAAACCGACCCTAATTGGCATGCATCGGTTTTAATTATGAGAAAACCGATCTTTATCGGTTCGGTAACAAATTTGAGAAAAAATCGAGAAAACCGAACCGCGCACACCCCTAGTTGGTGTGATGGCTACTTCACAAGTATAAGTCTTTGTGGAGTGTGGGGGGTAAGGGTCGGGATTCAAGTCACTAGAAGGGAGCTTCACATACACGTATACGTGGATAGTTAAATTATGTAATAATAGAATTTCTATTTTGTATAAAAAGAAAAGAAAGGAATAATAAAAAAAATCTAATGTAGTATTTTCGTCTTTTTAAAAGAGAAGTAGGAATTTAAAGAACTTTGCATGGTAAAGTATTCTCGAAATTCTAGAAAATATGAATCTTATAAAAAATTTGGATTGTAGCCTTTGGGATGCCTATAAATGCGGGAATAAATCCTTGTCGCTTGATACATCTTTCTCCAATCTTAACAATATCTCTTACTCTAGCAAACCCTAACTTTTTTTCCTTTCCTGAATAGCAAATTAACCCTAACCTTTATTGTCAAGGTTTCACTTCACAACAATGCAATTGAGACTTTTTGAAGGAAAAATCAAAATCAAAATGCTAGAAACTTCCTCCGGAAAATAACGATGGGATGAGGGATCTACTAGAATGTCTTCTCATCCACATCCTTTCTTTCTTTCCAACAACATTTATCACTTTTTTTTATGTGCCTACAATGTAAATCTACATTGCAAGTTCAATGTAAACATATATATATATATATATATTAATGTGAAATATGTGGATTTCATTCTATTAAAGAAGAATTTGGGTTCAACAAGTCAACAAAGGAAAGACCGTAGAAACAAAAGAACATTATAAATATATCGTAGTTAGTTTTGGATTAGTCATACTATATTACCAATAAAAAATGAATGTTAGTAGAACAAAAATGAAAAAAATTTAATAATTAATTTTGCATCTAAAAAAAATCAGAGAATAAAGTTTAAGTAATATTTAAATATATATTTTTAAAAAGTCATATCTAAATATATAAAATGCCTCAATTTAATTTTTTCTTTAGGCCTCCAAATGCATTAAGCTTCCCTTGGTAGTGGCCCTTATCAGTTCTACCTTCTATAACTGTCATGTTAGCGAACCACAAGAAAGAAGTAAGATTCACTCTTTAAATCGTGTTAAGTCTTTTTGGCTAGCTCCATATTGATGGGAGTTGCAACATAGATAGCTTGTTTCTTTGTACGTGTGTGTTTTTTGTTCCTAGTCTTGAAATGGGTCTATAGTACATGAGAGCTCCAAATCCTGGAACCATTTTCATTTCTAGATTGTCTGGTTTATGAGTATCATTGGTGATCCTTTGTTTTTTTGTTTGAATAGATTTGAGAAAAAATAATAAAAAATCAGGGTTAATCTTTTAAGAGTAATTGAACAAAAAATGAGGATTATCTTTTTGCTTTTTTTTTTTCTTTCATTATAATTTGGTTATAATAATTAAAAAAGTTACATTGGAGATATTTTTTATATGGTATTTTTAGGAATTGAGTAGTTTTATTTTTTATAGTGTATATGTGATACGTGTATATTGTCACAAAAAGATGTTAAACGAACCATTTCAAATTAATGTTAGATGATTTATGTTAAAAAAAAAAAAATTTAACTTTAGATAATTTCTATTTTTAATGAAAAAGGTACTTTTATATATATATATATATATATATATATATGTGGGGCCAGAAAGAGTCAGCTAGTCCCGGCCCATTTCGAACCAGGCCCAAAAGCCCGCGTCGAGGAGTTGTCCGAGGTCCGAGGACAAGGGCATAAAGCCCAGTTTCCCAGGAAACAGTGCCGAGGAAGATTCCTTCCTCGGATGGCCAAGACCATAAAGTGGACACGCAGCACGCCATCAAGGGGAGTCTTCCTGAACATCCGAAGAGCAAATAGCAAGTACCCAGCGCCGGCAGTAGAAGCATGGTGGAGGAGCAAGCCCTGGATGAACTGTCACCTCCACATTAAATGCCCTCAACTAACGCCCTGACCGCATTAATGAGGATAGTACTCCTGAGTAGTACTGCCTTGGGTGCTGCAACCCACAGGAGGAATGGGGATGCGGCTGATGGGACAGGTTCTCAAGTGGTGACCTGGCTGATCAACAAATGTAGGGCCAGGATCAACTGAAAGAGATGAATATAATGTAAGGAGTCCCTCTTGAGAAGGGGGGACGGAAGAAAAACCAGAATTGAGAAGTACTGTAGTGACCTGTGTTCTCTCAAACCTTGTAATCAATCTTCAAAGAAAGGATAAGGATTTCAAGTTCTATAAGGCACGTCCGAGGAGCATTATTGTACATCCCAATTTACGTTTAAGTTATTACACCCACACACAACCATGCATGGCCGCTGCATTCCTCGCTAGGGCCTAGTTCTCGAACCCATTCTCTATAAATTCATTGCAGGGTTAGCTGGGCTTGGGTCCATTCTCTTAATAACAGAAGAGCCCGAAACCGGTCCCTACAATATATATTTGTTATCACTTAATTTATTAAGTTTTCAAATAATTGCTTTCTAGTATACTATTCCTAACACAATTAACAATAACAACAAACTATTTTATTTAAGATTAAGATGATTGATAAAATTATATTAATGCAAATTTTTTGAACTAGTTTTCACATTCTATATTAGGTGCATATATTTGTTTTTTTATTTTTATTTTATGTTTATGTTTATGTTAAAAATTGTAATTTTGTTTGTAATATTATTTATGTTTGCACATATATTTGGTAGGAATATACATTTTCTACTTGTCACCTACAACATCATTCAATTGTATAAAAGAATTGAATTCAAAAGTTTCCTAGGGTTTGAATTAGTTATCATAATTTATTGCAAACCTCTAGTCTTGTCTTTGGCAAGTTCACAAGATACAATTAAAGCATAAGTAGCATAATTTTGAGCTTATTAGAGAATAATGTGAATATTTTTATGCTAAATCAATTGGTGAGAAAAAAAAAATCATAATGTTCACATCATTTGTCTTGGGGGAATTTTTGGGCATGAATATAATCTGGATTGCATTCACTGCAAGCTTTGGTGTCTTTCCATTAAGGCTGTTTGCAAGTAAAGTCTGTTCTATTTTTCTGTCTCACATTTTTTTTGGGGGGGGGGGGGGGGGGGGGGGGGGAAGGGGAATAATAAATTTGAAATTTTAATTGTTATTACATTTTTATAGGGATTATGTATTACTCTAATAATTGATCATATATATATATATATATATATTCATAAGTACTTACTTGCCATTGGTAGAGCAGTTGTGAGTTCCATATCGATGAGCTATTTATGGAGAAGACAAGTAGATGATGCTTTTAAACAGTGCTTTCTGCTAATGTTCTTGTTCATGGGAGGAGTTGCCAAATATTGTGTTTTTACAAGTATAAACGACTAATTTTAGATGATATCTATTTTTAATTGCAATGTATTTAGATTTATTCATTTTTATAACATAATTTATTAAGTTATTTATATAATTTTTTTTCCTAGCATATATCCTATTCTCAATAAGATACGATGAAAAAAAAAATTTATTTGACGTTGAGATGATAGATAAAATCATTGTGATTCATCCTAGTTTTCTCATTAAATATTTTGTTAATATATTTGCTTATGTTTAATAGTTATTATCTACTAGATGATTATAATTAGGCAAATGCTAGATGATTCATGTACAAAGGGTTAATTGTGGATAATATATATATATATATATATATATATATATAAATAAATAAGAGCAAGTGTGCTTAAATTTATTCATTTTTATAACATAATTTATTAAGTTATTTATATAATTATTTTCTAGTATACTATTCTCAATACAAGATACAATGAAAAACAAAAGAATATTTTATTTGATGCATTGATATGAATGATAAAAGTGTTTATTAATATATTTGTTAATGTTTATTAATGTTAATGTTTATTTTTATTAATATAAAAGTGTTTATTAAGTATTTTATTAATATATTTGTTAATGCTTATGTTTATTTTCATTTTCATTTTAATATTTTCTTGTGTTTGTAAAAGTGTTTATGTTGGAACATTTATTTTTCATAATTATACCTTTTTGTTCTCTCCACATAATTGCATCACGTAAACACCCCATTTTACAATCCACATTTAACCTTATCTAAAGGTATAATGGTTATTTCACATCCCAAGGGCAAAACTGTAATTTTGGCTGTTTGATTTCGTAAGGCTTCACATAAAATAAATCTTGAAGTCATAACGATCAACAAATCGTGTCATAAGCTTTGATTGGACTATTGGATTAAAAAATATCATGAAATCAAATTTTAATGGTCATGATCCATCCACACAATGGAGTTTGAACACATGTGATTATGAACAATTGATTTTGATTGGTCCCAATGTCGTGTCACAATCCTATTGGTTAAGACTAATAGCAATGACAGGATTGCATGTACTTAATTAATCCAGTTGTCAAAGCAATGGCCACATGCACATAAATCTTCTGCCCTGTAGAATTTGATGAAAATTAAACTATTGTGCAACATGTCATGTTGAATCATCATAAGCTGATGAACCAATTCTTTCCTGTAGATATACCGAGCTTTGCAAGGATGGCCATGAAGCTAGGCACCTTTCTAGTGTACTGTGTCATTATTACTCTGGCATGGATGAGTTATAGTTCAACCAGTAAATGAAATGCTTGTATTCAGCCAAAGAAGAAGGATTTGCTTTTAGAAGAAGCTCTAGTGTTGGAAAACTTTAAGCTTCTTTTTTAGCATCCAACGCTTTGCCATTTCATACTTGTTTGTTACTTGTTAGAGTTGTTTGTTTCTTTGCCTGAAATAATTTGCATAAAGCACTAGAGTATCTAATATCTAATCTTATATCGTTTACTATATAATAAAAATTGGGTCGTAAAAGCTGTGGTTGTTTTTGCAACAAATGGCTATACTCTCATTATGTATTCATGAGAGTATATTTTATGCGTCTAATTTTGTTTATTTTTAAAAGGATTCATGAATGATTGCAGATCAAATCCTGTCTAATTTTGTTTATTTCATACTTGTTTTGTTTTTTTTTTTTGTTTTTTTTTGGGGGGGGGGGGGGGGGGGGGGGGGGGGGGGGAATTTATAGGTACTGCATTGCAAAGATCAAGTTAAATTATTTTCCCTATAAATTATCTAAAGGGATTGAAATCCCCATCTTTGACACCTTGATTTTTTTTTTTTTGGCCGTAAGATAGATATTAGATATGGAATTGATTCACCTCTTTTGTTATCTTGATATGTTATGTTTCCTTTTATGTTAATTGAAACTTGAAAGTATTACTTCAGTAAAAAATTAAATAATATAAAAAGTTATATCTCTCGTGTAAAAAGCCTTTTAATTTAGTGGTATTGCTTGCACTCTTGCTAAGGTTCAAATCTTCTTTTCTATTCACCAAACTTTCATATTATTATTATTATATTATAAAGTATCTCTCAAAAAACAACAGTATTCCTTGGGTGGTCCCACCAGTGTTATCACCTCAAATGTGATTTTTGTGGTTGCTGTAATAGATTTGTTAAGAGATGGATTAAAAACCTAGCTACAAGTAAAGTAAAAGAACTCAATATCAACTTGTATTTTGTATAGTAATGATTTTTTTTTTTTTTTTTTGATATAAAATAGAATTCCACTCTAGTCTAATCTAAGTGTATATGTGTGTGAAGCTCACTTTTGAAGACTTGAACCCCGGCCCTTGCTCCCCACACCCTACAAGCACTCATACTTGTAGAGTGACCATCGCACCAAGGGTGTGCGGTGGTATAATAATGATTTCAAAAGGGAACGTTATTTGAAGTTGCCTCATCGAGTTTTCTCTTGCAATACATTAGTTTTTTTTGAATTTAAGTTGACTTAGGATTGATCCTTCTCCATCGTTTCAACTCCCTTCCTAAGGAAACTTCATTTGTACCAAGTTTTTTTATGAACCTGACCCTTTTGTTAGACTTCTCTCTGGTTTCTCTGTTCTTGAAATTTTGTCATTTGATAGAGAATTTTTTTTTTTGTTGAAGATATTACTATTTCCATTTATAAAATCTGTGTGCCTCCTCTCAAACGTTGACGTATATTTCACCATGAAGTTGATTTTGATAATTGTGATGAGCTAGAAGATTCTGATGTTCATTACGTAGTCGATATCAACGCCCCAGCTCTTGAGTACTTTGAGTTTCATGGTCATTTTAGCGACTTCGTTTTCCTTGAAAAACTAGACAACTTAAAGCATATATACGTTAATATTTGTACATTTGAAGCTAAAGACCATGACGAGGAGGAGGAGGAATGTTATGTGTATAGTGTATTCATGCTTCTTTCAGCACTCTAAACTTAAATTCCTATAATTTTTTTATGGTCACTTAGAGGTGAGCTTAAAAACGGCTTTATAGTATAGACAAATGAGGAGGCAGTCACCTAAGGCCTCTCCAAGTAGAAAAAGGTTCTCAAATTTTAACCAATATGTTATTTTTTCATTTTAATAGTATTAGTTAAATCCAAATATTAGTTAATAAATAAAATAAGAATTTTTATCATGAAAATCAAGAAAAAAAGAGATAAGTGCTAAATCCACAACCTTTTTACATTACATTCACAACAAATTCTAAGTAACACGTTATTACTTGCTGTTATTGGTGGACAAAAAAGTAATTTCAATGGTGTGTTCAAATTAGAATCAGTAACAAGTTAACACTTAAAATCTGTTTTGAAAATATTGTGGATGCAGCACTTCTAAATTTATAAAAAAAAAAAAAAAGAGATGTGACTACATACACAAAAAGTTGACAACAATTTTCACAATAGTTGACAAACTTTTACATTCTGCCAATTTGTTCACCATATTCTGCCTTTTTTCAAGGGTCTTTATATGTTTACATTGTATTTGCAATTTAAATTTACATTTTAGAGATATAAAGAAGTGACAAATGTAGCGAAATATATGTGGATTCCATTCTAACAAAGGAAAATTTGGGCACAACAAATCAACAAAGGAAAAACTGTAAAAACAAAAGAACATTATAAATATATCATTGTTGGCTTTGTGGATGGTGGTTTTTATTTTATTTTTTTAAATAAGTGGATTAGTCATACTATATTACCAATTAAAAAAAACGTTAGTAGAACAAGAATGCAAAAATTTAATATGTAATTTTGCATCTAAAAAAACAAGAAAATAAAGTTTAAGTAATATTTAAATATTTTTTAAAAAAGTCATACTTAAATATATAAAAGCCTTCAATTTACACTTGCTAATGACCTTTATCAGCTTTACAACTTTCATGTTAGTGAACCACAAGAAAGGAGTAAGATTCACTCGTTAATCGAGTTAGTCTTTTCTTGCTAGCTCCATATTGATGGAGTTGCAACATTGATAGCTTATTTATTTATTTCTAGTCTTGGAATGGGCCTATAGTACATGATAGCTACAAATCTTGGTACCATTTCCATTTTTAGCTTTTTTGGTTTATGTGTATCTATCACGATCCAAATCCATGGAACATGAATTTAGATGTATGACTAACTTGCTGATCTTACATAACTCAATAAAGATAATTAATTTCCAAAATTCAATAAACTCTAAATAAACAATGCTCTTAATAAATCCCTTACAATAACTAAAAACCACAATTTAGAATTAATCTCCAAATACTATAAAATCTTAAGTGAAAAAAAAATAACTAAAAAATCCTTTAAGGCTTCAAGCATTATAGACGTTGCCTAAAAACTCTCACGCTCTACCTTGCACCTTATGAAGAGATTCAAAGTTTATGTTTCCCAATTAAACTTTAATATGAAAATAGTAATTGATCGGGTGAGCTACATATCTAGTAAGCAATTACACATAATACATAATAGAATAAAGTCAAAGAAAGTACGAGTATTTTGATTTCACAAATTCACTCAATGATATCAAATATAGTTTTCCAAAACATATAATGAGCCAGTTAATACATATGTAATCAAATTTTAAAATCATTCGAAAACACATACAAATAATTGATCAGAGCACAGTGTCACATATACACATATCTTATATTTTCACATACAATCCTCTAAGTGGATACTAACATCTAAATCCTGCTGGTGAGGGATCAACACTTATTCTCACATACAATCCTATGAGCAGACTTACAAATATAATTGATCAATTTTAAAAACACTTATTTTGAGTCACATATCACAAAAGCAAAGTTTATACAAAATAAAATAATTTACTTAATATTAACAATTGTTCCAAATATAGAGGCATATCAAAGATCACAATATCGTCTTGAAACATAAATCAAAGGATGCTTGACTATGTTAATAGGAACTAAGGAGTTTATACAAGTATTTTCACCATTCTTGAGTAAGTCTCAAAACTCAATTTGCTAAAAGAAATGTTTTAATGCCATTTATAAAATAGGAATATGACTTTGAAATCACTTGGTTTTAAACAAATTTAAAAAAACAAGAACCTTTTTAGAAAACTTACTTGAAACTCAATTCTTTTCAGAAACATTTTAGTTTAAAAATCATCTTTTAAATGAGATTCAAACATTCAAAACGTAATTTAAAATTCAAAGTTTCTCTTTAAAACATTATTTAAAAGTCGAAGTTTTGCTTTCAATGATGTAAAAATGCTTTTGATAAACTTTAGAAAACGTAAGCTTAAAAACATAACTTTTGAAAAATCTTTGGCTTCTAAGAACCTAATGAACAAACTTGTGCATATTATGCGTAATTACTTACCTATCTTGCTAATATATTTGAACACAGCTGAACACTTTAATCTTCTGTAAGCTATAAAAAAAGAATGCTTTAATAGGTAAGCATGAAATCTAATCATTAGTGTTAAGTTATGATTTTTCTCATAACATTAGTGTTGGCTTATTCCATGACAAAAAATGTTGTAATTGCATAAATTTATTTTCTTGTATTTTTGTGGGATTTATTTGTAATGGGTTTAGTATTAAGTGGTGGAGATTTGATCAAGACAGCTAAAAGTCACATGAGGAGCACGTGCCAGAAGCTGAAGAGTCAAGTGCTAGCTGTGGAAATTGAAGAGTCATGTGCTAGCTGTGTCAATTAGATTTTGCTACTCAGTTAACTCGCGAGTGACCCGCGAATTTCACTGGTTAGAGGATTTTTGAGTGTGACCTATTTGCCCATCACTCATTCTATATATACTCTCATTACCTACATAAATTGTAGGGAGCTTATTGAGAGAAAAACCCTAAGAGAGGTTTCTACAACACACTCACCTTATTAGAGAGAGAGAGAGCTACTCATTCTTAGAGAGAAATCTTTGTAGTCTCTTCTCTTTCTCTCTCCCATTGTTATACCCATTGAGAGGAGATTTGTACCCAAACACAACCCACACCCATTTAGAGTATTGAGAGTGTTTTTGGAGCTTGGGAAGCATTGGAAGATGCCAAGGATGGTGGATGCAATATGAAGCTTATTGCGAGATCCAGAAAGCTAAAAAAGACATGGTTCAGCGTAACCTTGTTAGAGCAAGAAGTTTGGAGGGCTTAGGTGCATCGGGTAGATTAGGCTTGGAGGGTTTATTGCTATTCATGTATCCCAACTAATTTTCTAGTGGATCATTTACCACTTGGAGGGCGGTGGAGAGATTTTTCTTCGAATTCTTTGGTTTCCTCTTCAATAACACATGCCGATGTTATCTTGTGTTTGCATCTCTCTTCCCTTACTCTTTAACCATTAATTGCTACTGTGTTTGTGATTAATTATGTGTTAAAGTAGTTTGCCAAATTGGATATTGCTTATATTTCATATTCCGTACATATATTGTTTGAATAGAAGCTTGTATTGGAAAAATTGAATTTGAGGGTCCAAACATTCACAAGTGTTTTACACACTAAGTGTGCTTTCAGTTAGAAACGTTTTCTTTCCTACTGTCCTACAAAAAATCTGCTATGAAAACTACCTTCGTACATACCATTGAATTAAGTAATTTAATATTCCTTATCAAAGTCCCACCGCAACAATATTTTCCCAAAACTAATCTGTACCACTAGAGTTCAAACAAATTTCTATAACCACAACTGATATTCTAGGCCACCATGAAATACTCTATAAGATCCAAATATATATATATATATATATATATATATATATAGCATCCATAGAAAATATCTACCTGTAGGACATAGCAACCTATAACATGTATTGACTAAAATTTTTGAAACTTGAAACAATATTATAGATTACAATAAGGGTCAAGAATTCAGCACTACTCCAAAGTTGTGTTAACTCCAGGAACAAAACTTCTAAAGGCTTATCACCTATTCTTGCGTTCATATGGAATAATCATGCAAACCTTTTTAATTCTTTGTCTCTAACAACGAAAAATCATACTTTGAACAATTTGGTTGCCTCTTTAATTGTATTTCTTCTAAACACCAAGGAAAAATACACCTCTTAGCTTTCTTAGTGATGAAATCCTTCCAATTTAAACCCTAATTTATTTCTTCCTTTACCTTGTAATTAACATATCAGAGATGTGGGTTTGGTGGGGTAGTGGGTTGGAGTTACTAACAAAAAGTACTTATTAGTGATGAAATCCTTCCAATTTAAACCCTAATTTATTTCTTCCTCTACCTTGTAATTAAAATATCAGAGATGTGGGCTTGGTGGGGTAGTGGGTTGGAGTTACTAACAAAAAGTACTTATGGCCCATCAATAATATATAAAAGAAAAATGTAATAACCTCAAATTAAGATTTATTTGTTTAGATAAGCCGGAATTCCAAAGGATCTCAATAACTCTTAAACTAATCCAAATAGGTTTTAATTCTCTAATCCTTTTACTTAACTGAGAAGGAGACCAAAATTTTTATATGAACAATCCCACAAAGTAACACTCCACGTTACATCTTCCTCTTTTATTTATTTATTTATTTTAGAGAGTTTCAACCTATGACGTCTGCTCTCGATAATAGTTCTTTATTATCAGACCAAGACACCAATTAGTTTTTGGTGTATGCAGGGATTGAATCTCAGATCTCTTATACAACCATCAGAGACTTTACCAGTTGAGCTAATTACTGGAACCCACCTTCCTCTTTTATTTTTTTATTTATTATCTTAACTGTTGCACTAAATTGTATGCACTAAAACTTTAATTTTCTCACATATTTTGTAGCACCACAAAATTTTATACTCTCATCTTACTGGGCACACAAATATAGTACCTTAACTCTATAATAATAATGACGATGATGGTGATGACCATAAAATAAAAAAAAAACGGAGTATTATAGTATCATTGGTGCTCCTTTGTTTTTTTGTTTGAATAGATTTGAGAAAAATAATAAAAAATTAGGGTTAATTTTTTAAGAGTAATTGAACAAAAAATGAGGGATTTTTTTTTGAATTAAATAGTTTTATTTTTTATAGTGTATATGTGATACTTGTTTATAGTCACAAAAATATGTTAAACGAACCATTTCAAATTAATTTTAAAATTAATTGTAATCATGCACCATGCTGGATGACTTATGTTCAAACAATTAAGTTTAGATAATTTCTATTTTAAATGAAAACTTTACTTTGTGTGTAAGTGTGTGTGTGTGTGTATATATATATATATATATATATAGAGAGAGAGAGAGAGAGAGAGAGAGAGATACCTGGTGTAACTCCATAAGAGTTACACCTTTTTTGGACCATTGATTTGTATTAGATCTAAGGGTGAAAAAATACTTGTAATATTATCATTAATGTTCTCTCAAAATTAGTAATTTAAGGCATTAACTGTTTTTATTAAATGGAAAAAAAATATCATTAATTCTCCAAATGGATTCATTAGACTCCAAATCTCTCTATTTTATACAAGTCTCTCTGTCTGTCTATCTCTGTCTCACTCTCTCTTTGCCTCTATCTCTGTCTGTCTGTCTGTCTGTCTCTCTCTCTACGTTCACAAATGGATTCATCATACCTCAAATCAAATTAAAGTTTAATTGTTGGCTTTTGTCTATTCTTAAACTTGAACCCAGAGAAGAAGACGAATTGATAATTTTTTTTATTAATTTTTGCCAAATTCAAAAGACCAACATGTGATTTCTAAAATATAGAACAAAAGTAATATTAAGTTGAATCTGGGAGTGTTCTAACTAAGGGCCAGCTAGAGGATTTTGAGTGCTATGGAAAGCGATTTAAATATTTGAGTGCTTCTAATGAAATAGATTTTGACTTTTTAAGGTAATTCAAACTTTTACCGAACCATACACCTCTATGCAGATTGACCAAAAGAGAGAGCCCATATCATGGGGGATATAAATCTTAACTCTAGGGAGAGAGGAAGAAGATGATGACATGGAAGATGGAGAATTAATGTTGTTTTCTTTTTTAATGACTTATGTAAGGACACGTTTTGCTCCCAAAGCCCAAAAGAAAGGTCAATAGCCCAAAGAGCCCAAAATAATGAATTTGTAGAGAGTGGGCTTGAAACTGAACTTTCAATGAGTTAAGTTGACAACGATCATAGTAGGCTAATTGCTACTAAAAAGCATAAATAAACAGTTTGGGTAAAGAAAATCCTCCTCGACAAAGTCCGAGGAATGTTGTTCTTAGATATATTTCTTTTAGACTTAACCAAAATTACAGTTCTTGAGTGTACAATGATTTTTCTACAAATTATCTGATAATACCCCTGTAATGGGATTTTTATTCTTTATATTCCCCTTCCTTACTTTATCTTAGCTCTCCACGTGTAGATTAGATTGTTGGCTTTGATACTTGTCCTATCAGCACATTCCTGAAGTCTTTGTGGGTAGTTGTAAGGTTGAATGTTACTGTTCAGGTATCACCTCTACATTAATGCAGCGAGGGGGTTAGCTGCAGAGCATTCAATGCGGTGTAGCAGATTTCTTCTCAGATATTTCCCAACTCTCTTTTGTCTTATCCCCCCCTGATGTTTATCCGTATGATCATCTGTTGCCTTGTTCTTGACGATAGGCCGGACTTATGACCTTTACTTTGTTTAGCCTAGGAGGTACTTCTCCTCAGACAACATTTCCAATTTTTCATAACCAAACTCCTTTCTCGGACCATTGTCTTGTAAGCCTCCGTCATTATTACTTGTCCTCGGACATGACCCATGACCCAATACCCATATTTGGGCCCTTTATCTCTACAACTTAAATTACTAATTTCTAGAGAACATTAATGGTAAGAATATGAGTATTTTTTCACCCTTGGATCTAATACAAATCAATGGTCTAAAAAAAGTGTAACTCTTATGGAGTTACACTGAGTGTAACTTGAAGTCTTGAACCCATCTCTCTCTCTCTCTCTCACACACACACACACACACACACACACATTGTTATTGCTTAATTTATTAAGTTTTCACATGATTCTTTTCTAATATACTATTCCTAACACAACTGACAATAAACAAAAACTATATTATTCTAGATTAAGATGATTAATAAAATCGCAGTAATGCATATATTTTTGGCCTATTTTTCTCATTCAATATTAGATGTATATATATTTTTTAGTTTATTGTTATATTTATGTTTATATATACGTTCATCATAAAGTTTATAATTTCTTTTTTGTAATAATGTTTATGTTTGCACAAATATTTGGCATGATTATACATTTTTTGCTCTTCACATAGTTTCATCCCTACAACATCATTCAATTGTATAAAATAAATGTATTCAAAATTTTCCTAGGTTTCGAATATAGTTATCATAATTAATTTCAAAGCTCTAGTCTTGTCATTGGCAGACTCATTAGACACAATTAAAGTAATAAATAGCATAATTTTGAGCTTACTAGAGAATGATGACAATGTTTTTATGCTAAATCAATTGGTGAGAAAATAAAATCATAATTTTCATACCTTTTGTCTTGGGGTGGGGGGTGTGTGGGGGATCTTTTGGGCCTTGGTATCATCTAGATTGCCTTCACTACAAGCTTTGGTGGCTTTCCATTAGGACTATTTCCTGGTAAAGTCTATTATATTCTTCTCTTTCAAATTTTTTTTTTTTTAGGGGGGGGGGGGGTGTGGGAGGGCAGAAACAAATAATATATTACTCAAATAAGGAATTAGGAATCATTAGTTTGTCCATTGGAGCAGTGTCGTTGGACTGTTTTGGTAGGAAAAATGCATTGGCTGCCTCCAATGTTTTCATTTTCATGGAAGGAGTTGTGAATCTATCTCTTCCTAGTTAGAATATGAAATTACTGACAATCTTGAATATGGAATTCAAGACTTACTAGTGTGAGTTACGATTTTATAGGTCTTAGATCACCATTTACAAGACTTGAAAAAAGTCACTATTGTGAACCAACAAAACCATAGTGGTCATGCAAAAAATGGTTGGAATAGTTAAGATAACATCGTGATTAGTTTGGAGATATGCACGGCGAATTACAGGTGGGGGTTGCAGTAAGCTAGACTGCAACTTTTCAACCCACCACCAGTCCCCTAATTGCAGTTTTAGCAAATGAAAACATAGTAGTCAACGTTCATGGCATAGTTTTGATATTTTATGTAAAACTGGAATCTCAGTGTTATCATGTAATACATACAAGTTTCTCAAAAAAAAAAAAAAAAAAGAAAAAAAAAAAAAGTAACACACAAGATTCACAATAACTAATAACATTATAATTTGCAATATTGTCTCTTTTCAGTACATCTTTATGTGTCATTTTCTTTTTGTTTTTTGTTTTGTTTATTTTATTTTATTTTATTTTATAAGTGGTTGGTTTTCCTCTTAGGAATAAGGTTTTCATGGTCTTCTTGATATTCGCTATGTGTACCACTTTCAAGTTCCTAGCCCTTGCCATTAGACCAAATATTTCAAATTAATTTTAAAATTCTAATTATCCAAATGTTAGATGATTCATTTACAAATGATTAATTGTAGATAATATATATATATATATATATAAATTTAATAGCAAATGTTCTTATTTTTTTTTCATTTTTATAATATAATTTATTAAGTTATTTATATAATTATTTTCTAGTATTTTATTTGACATTAAAATAATTTATAAAATCATAGCGATACATCCTAGTTTTCTTATTAAGTATTTTATTATTATATTTGTTTATGTTTATGTTTATATTTATTGTTATTTTTATATTAATATTTTTCTTGTGTTTGTAATAGTGTTTATGTTGGAAAATTTATTTTACATAATTATACGTTTTTTTACTCTCCACATAATTGCATAATGCAGACGCCCTATTTTGCAATCTACATTTAACCTTATCTAAGGGCATAATAGCTATTTCACACCCCAAGATTAAAACAATAATTTTTAATGTTTGATTTTCTAAGTGTTGTGAAATTTTGAAGTATTTGCAAGTGCATGAACCGTACCAAGTAGCTTTGCAAGAACGAGGTTGAACCTTACAAGGACTTGTATAAATGTAGGAAAATTAATCAAAACATGGTAAAAAGATATTTATTAATACAAAAATTAATGCTAGATATTTATTAATACTAAAAATTATAATAAGATGTTAAAATATATTTATTAATACTAGAATTAAAACTAGATTTTTTTAAGACAATTGTTATGCAGTGAAATTCATCAAACATAATTTCACCCATAAGCCTTTGGGGATATGAGTTTTATTGATGTGAGTAGTGCCCATTCAAGATAACGTATCTCTTAATTACAATCCATTGTTTCAAGGGAAGACCATTTGATTCCAACCACGTTGCCTTTGTACATAAGTTTATTTATATTTGTCGGGATATGTGGTTTTATTTATTTGTGGCTGCACCTAATAACTTATTTAAGTTGCCTACGTACCCTTAGTGGGGATAAGCTAATTTGTAGTTCTTTAATTGAGGTTTTAGATTTAAAATCTTTAAATATGATTTTGTCCAATTTAAATAATGGACATTTAAGTCAAATACTTGGTATTTAATTAAGTATTCACTTAATTTTGTTTTGGGTGGGATAATTTATTTTAATCTCAAAGATAAGTCAAGGGATCCATGTTTTTATGGATTTTGAACCAAGGATTTTCTTTTTGAGAAATTGAATGTTCATGCAAATTTCCCCTTTTGTCATCTACTTCTTTGTAGGAATTTTAACAGGCAAAGATATTTTGATTGAAGTTCCCAAATTTAATTAAGGGAAAGAAAACTCTTTTGAAGCAATTTTATTTTTATGAACATGTTTTAGAAATCGGGAACTAGAAAATTTCCTCACATCAATTTTATGGTCATTTTATTTTAGGAATTGGAAACTCCAATTTTGATTAAGGAATTAGAAATCCCAAAGAATTAGTCATATTGGGATTTGAAGGAATTAAAACCCCCACCGTATTTAAAATAATTTTGGGAGTCAAGGACTCCATTGAAGTGTATTATTTTAAATTGGTAGAATCAATAATTCAAAAGTGTTTAATTGGTGGAATTACTAAGAATCTATACAATACTAAAAGCTGAAGCGTAGCATTTAATGTTGCTACGCTCACATTGAGCCACATCAGCAGCCATATCATCTCCCTTCTATTTTTTGTATTTTTCCTACAATTTTAAAATAGTTTTTATCAATTTTAAATTACTCACAAATATAAAATATTTCCTAGCCCTATCTCCCACATAAAGCCCACTTATAAATTTAATTCCACGCCCAAACACAGCCCTTTTCAACCTAAACCCTTTGGAGAACCCTTTGAGAAACACGGTTTACTCAAAATTTCAGTTTTCTTTTTGTTGCACGTTTCAGGATCCTTCCCCTTCCCCAACATTCACGGTTTCAATCTCTCTGTTTTCCTTTTATTGCATGGTTTCAGAATTCCTTTTGTTGCACGGTTTCAGATTCCTTCCCCTTCCCCACGTTTCTATTCTACGGTTTCACCCCTTCTAACGGCAGCAGCCTCTCCGCCTTCCTTCCTTCCTGATTTCCTCACCTCACAGTATATAAATATTGACAGAAGCTTGGTGATTCAGTTTAGGTATCTTTAAATCCAGTTTATTTTGTGTTCTATTCTTTTGTTTGATTTTTTTTCCCCTTTTTACATTTTGTTACTGCCTCTTTTGTTTGATGATTCAGTTCACATTTTTGTTTTCCTTTTGTTTGATGTTGTTTTCCCCTTTTTGTATCATACGTGTATTTTTTTTTTGGTAGAAGTACCATACGTGTATTGCAAAATAAGGATATGTGTAAATAAAGATTTTTTTTATTATAAGTAATTGAGTTTATTCAATCTGTAAAAACACAGAGTTTAGGAAAATAAAAAGAGAAATCTGTAATCAACATGATCAGACGGTGGCTCACACTCTTTGGGGATGCCCTATGGCTAGAAATATATGGGCAATGGTGGCTGGAAAGTTGCAGAAACGAAACTCAGTTGCAGAGGACTTCTATAGCTTGGTGCGAGAACTGATGGCTGTGTTGACGTCAAATGAAATGGAGGTTTGGGCTATAGTATCATGGGCCATCTGGAACGCACGAAATAGGTACCTATTTGACAGAAAGCAAACCCATCCCAGAGATATTTTACGAGGCGCAATGACACTACTACAAGACTACCAGAGACTCAACAAATGATAATGTGCACCAGTGTTCATTCTCTTTGTATGCAATGCTGTCTGTAATGAGGCCATACGGCTTTTCCCATGCTTACCCATGCCAAGTCAATCCCTCAATATGTTGTATCACGTGGGCCTGGCATTAGCTTTGTACTTACATACTTTTATCTCAATAATATTCTATCGTTACTGTCAAAAAAAAGAAAGAAAGCTATTAATTCATAAAACAATTCTCTTTAGTATTGTTTTATATACTTGCCCTTGGTTCTGTTGTATTGTAAAAGAATTCTGTTACCATTGATTTTTTTTTTTCTTTTCTTATTTGTTTAATAATAGGCATACGTTGATTTTGAAATATTAGAGGATGAGTTTAAAAGGACCAGAGAGCTTTATGAAAGAATTTTGGCCCGAATAAAGCACTTGAAGGTATGTATAAACTATACAAAGTTAGAATATAGTGTTTAAACTTCAGAATTGTTTCGTATATATATATATATATTTTTTTGGGGTTTTATGGTTTCTGTTGCTTGCTTGGGTGGTGTTATTTGATTACTATTCTTTGTTGAGAAAAAAATGTTGATGGGTTGATGGCTGTGTGGTATTTTTGATGCTTTCGTTTTTTTTGTTTTCGTTTTCTTTTTTTGTTTTTGTTTTTGTTTTTGGTGTTAGCATTTGGACCCACAATAAGTATATTAGCCAAGTAGTTGTTCGAATGGCCAAATCACTAATACACTAGCACTAGACTAGGTGTAGAGTAGCAACCTGTGAATAGTGCAGCAACATAGCAACAAGGGAACCACACATGATCGACTCTATAACACACTAAAAATAGCTTTTATATGAATTTAAAAAGATTTCACAAACAATCGTTTCAGGACAGTACAACACAAAATTCTGCTATGGACCTACATTTTATTGCTATCATGATTTTTTATGTTACCAAATGTGAGGCTTAGGGTCTAAATTTGGTGAATTCTTTGATTAGTTACAATTGCTTTCATATTAGCCTGCCGTACTTTTTGCTTAAAATCTTCTATTTATGGATATGCTTATTTACCTATGTCGATTTCAAGAGGAGGGTGGCACTGACAAACTGTTACTTGCTAATTGGAAGAGTTAAGACCATGATCCTATTTGGTCAGTTTTGTTTTTAGTATGTTTAATCTTTTTAGAATATTTGAAAATGAACCAAATGCTAAAATCTTAAATCTGGGTTGCTCAGGTGTGTGTGTGTGTGTGTGTGTTTTTTTTTTTACATTATTCTATTTTCCCCCTCCATTACAATGTTCACATCAATCTTTTCTTGAATAAATGTCTTGGAGACATTGGTTTGCTGTTGCCCAAATTTCTTATTTGGGGTTTTGTTGTTTTTTAGGTAGAAGATGTGATACCCAAAATTGGCCATTATACAAGTCAAAGAGTCAATAGTTTTGCAAGTAACTACGATTAAGTAGGGACATAATGTTTGAGCATGAAATTTAATGTTATTTATGTGTTCCATTTACATTCTAGGAAACATAAGATATACTTGAATTCACAAACTATTTTGAGAAGAGTTTCTAATTATGAAACAAACATTGAGCACTAAAATACATGTTTTATCAAACATAATAAATAAAAGAACTAAATCAAATCACATTGTGATGCTTGCATTTTGGCATCCAATTATGCAAAAGATAAGTAATGATTCTACGACTACCAAAAAAAAAAAGTAATGATTCTGCATGTATATACAAGTTACAAGCTTAAGTATTATAGCTGAAACTATGATTTCACACTTGAAGCCCACGAAAGTGCATTGATTTTTGGGTTTTATTGAAAATTTAGGAGAGACCTCATGACTATGTACCCAAAGTAAACCCTAAAGACCTCAATAAAAACTACAGCCAAATGCATATCATTTGGGCCAAGGGTGTGAGACCATTGCATAAACACATTCATGCATGATAATTTAATCATTGTAATTGAGAGAACCACACTGATAAATATATGATATTTTCAATCCTATAAATTGCCCAAATTCCAAACATAAGGGCTGTAATGTTTAAGTTGGAGGTGATGCTTGCTATTGATATGAGTTTGAATTCTTCTAGAGGCCTTCATTTTTTTTGCGTTTAAATTAGCCTTCCTCCCTCTACCTTTCTTTATAGTTCTTGGTTTCTTTATGGTTCTTGGTTGGATATAGCATAGGATATTTAAATTAGTCAAACTACACAAATTTGAATAGTAGACAACATTAAATATTGTCCTTTTTGAAGAGAGATATTTTATGACAAAATTAAGTTGGATAAAAGGGACAATCACATTTAGTTTTGAGCTTGAAAAATTTGTACTAAAATTTTATTTTTTCTAACTTCATGGCTTATATTATATTTGTTTTGACTCAGTTTTATATTTAGATAGATGTTATTTTTTCTTATTTTGTTGAAGGTAGAAACTTGAAATCCCCAAACCGATGCAATACAACCAGTAGCGTTGAGAGGTAATTTTTAATAGGCTTATGGAGCACAATTCAAGTGTGGGGAGTTTTTCACAATGTTGCATTGATATTGCCAAAGCCTTGAATGCCCCAATCCATATAAAACCTCATGATATGGAGATTGTTCATGTTTATGAGCTTCGAATTTAGTGGCACAAGACTTTCCACTTATATGTGGTCGATTTAAATTGTTGTCATTGTTATAATATGTAAGATATTTACATACAAGAATTGTTTGATAATTAATATTTAGTATGAGTTACTTCTATCGCTCTTCAATTAAATTTTATTCTCTTGATATTTTTCCCTTCAACTTTAATTTTATTGTCCTCATGCAGAATATGAGTACCATGTACTCTTTTCTAATATATTTGCTTATTAGCATTTGTATATTAGAGGAAGCTTTCAACAAATATTCTTAATTCTTCTACCATTTTGCTCTATTGATGCGCCACAATTTAATTTTGTTAAACTGTCCCGTGCATCGCACGGGTTAGCGACTAGTAATATATAATGGTGGAGTCAAAGATTCCGTTAACTTGTTTAAATGGTGGAGAGTTAAAGATTCCAAATTTTAAATTAATAGAGTGAGGGACTCCATATAATGGTAGAATCAAGGATTCGCCATAGACTTTATTTGTTTATTTGATTTGTAGAATCAAGGATTCTAACATCAAAATTTGGTACAATCAAAGACTATGATTTATGTAATCAATGAATCTAACATTAAAATTTTGTAGAGTCAAAGACTCTAAAATTTCAATTGGTGGAATCAAGGACTCCATTGAATTAATTCATAAGGTGGAGTCAATGACTCCATTGATGTATTTCACAAGGTGGAGTCAAGAACTTTATCGATATATTTCATTTGGTAGAGTCAAGGACTCCAATTAAGAAAACATTGGACAAAAGGAGTTAGGAACTCCTCATGAAACCTAACCCTAATTGTTTTATCAAACAAAAAGTTAGTATTGAGGAAGAGGGAGAGAGAGAGATTTAGAGAAGAAATGGACCGATAAAATCCCATATACAAACCTATTACTTATATTGCATGCTCCTCCTCTTCACTTGCTCTCTCCTTTTTCTTCTTTCTCTTTTTGAAAAGGAATCATTCATTTATATAATCATAATAACAAAACATCCTGAATCAAGGCCTCCACAGCTGGAGGAGAAGAGTCCTCCATCCAATACATATCACTATCTAAAGAATTCCTAGCATGTTGAGCATGAGCATGTGCAACCTTATTCCCACCCCTTCTAGTAGTGCTAATTCTAGCCCACTCTAAACAATGAACCAAGTGACGAATGTCATCCACCACACAGCCTAGTAGAGAACAATTAATCCGCAATGATGAAATGGCTTGCATAACATTTACATTATCTCCCTCTATGCATCAGCTTGGTGAATCCAGCATCCACAGCAAATTCCAATGATCTTCTACATGTTAGCAGCTCTGCTTCCTCACTAGAACTCACCTTCGGACCAGATGCTGTCATTGCCGCCATAACCTGACCTTGCTCATTCCGAATAATCGCTCCCACTCCAGTTCTGTCCAGGTCTGCAAAAATAGCTGCATCAAAGTTTAATTTGTAAGCTGATGATGGTGGAGGCTGCCAAGTTTCGCTGCACTGTTGCTCCGTCCGTGTCACAGTCAACTGCACCTGGGCTTGTCTGTAATCTGTCAAATACTCCTCTGCTTTGTTATTCAGGTTCCTCGGGTCCATTAAATTACCACCAAACACCACACGGTTCCGTTGGTTCCATGCAAGCCAAGCCTGAACCCAAAACAACTCCAACTCCTCTCTTGTCAATCTGTCACCGAGGTACTCCATGAGCTGCATCACGTCAGCCCATGCAATCTTTTCTGCAATTTTTGACAACTTCCAACCCAAATATCTTGCACGACAACACACTCTCAGATTGCATGGGTTGTATTCTTGGACTCCCTTAGGTAGATTGGACATTTATCATCAGTTAATACTCTTCTCCGCACCAAATTAGCTCTTGTGGGCAATATGTCAGTACAAGCCCTCCAACCGAAAACTTTAATTTTGTTAGGAATTTTGAGATTCCACAAAGCATGTCGTATCTTCGTTTCTGCACTACTATCTGATGATTCTGCCCTATCCTCCCCTTGTATCCTCCTTGCTACCTTGTAGGCTGACTTAACAGAAAAATTCCCATTTTTATTATAACTCTAGATGATAGAATCAACCACTTGTCTTCTGCTAAGCTTAACTCTACATATTGCTTCAGCATCATCCTGATGGAAAATTGAATGAATCAATTCACTCCTCCACACATGTACCTCCTGGTTAATTAAATCTGAAACAGCCATCTCGCCCACTAAATCATGGTTAGGATGTAATACCTTATTTGTAGGATGATTTGGGATCCACCTATCTCCAAGCACCCAAAATTTAAATTCTTTGATAAATTTTGCTTGGACATTTTTTAAGAAACCATTTTTTTTTTTTGTTGTTGAAAATTTCTTATTTCAACAAGACACAGTGATTATTAGACAATGTGTAGTGCATCTAATGAGATATATGGTGATTGCATGGGATATAATGTAGAGCAATAGGTTGTTTTAATGATAGAAACTTTAACGTCACGTTCGGTTTGGGAATCTGGAAATGTGGTTAGAGTTACAAGTTGTTTTGTATTCTAACAAAACCACGTACCCTCTAGATGGCAAAATCAAAATCAAAACGCCAGAAACTTTCTTCGGAAAATGACGACAGGATCAGTGATCTACCAGAATGTCTTTTCATCCACATCCTTTCTTTCCTTCCAACTTTATCTTTGGACTAACGTCTACATCCACATTAATGAAAAGATTGACTCCGTTCAAAGTGTTTTCGATCAACATTCTACACAAAGCACCGTACCACCAGTGTTGTCACGTCACATGTGATTTTTTTCGTTGCTGTTATAGACTTGCTAAGAGATTGATTAAAAGCCTAGCTTCGCGAAAAGTCAAAAAGGACTCAATCTCAACTTTTGTAGCAATGATTTCAAATGGAAACGTTATTTGAAGTTGCCTCATTGAGTTTTTGAAAGAGGAAGACATCAATTGCCAGATTTACCAAACTCTATTGCAACGGCTAGATAACGGTACCTTACCAAACGGTGTCGTTTCCTTCATAAATAAACGGCATCGTTTGGTTAAGTGAAGATCGTGCTCTTTATGACTCAAGACGACACCGTTTCTCATTTACTGACACGACGACGTTTTGATTTAATGCTTTAGGCTTGAACTTCTTCCGTAGCTCT
The DNA here is from genome assembly GCA_019022515.1 of Quercus aquifolioides. NCBI lineage: Eukaryota > Viridiplantae > Streptophyta > Magnoliopsida > Fagales > Fagaceae > Quercus > Quercus aquifolioides. The sequence goes on from CM032328.1 coordinate 68,059,947, forward strand.
GCTTCAGTGTTCTGTAGTTGAAGTCATCGTGATCTCATTGTGATCTTTGTTTCTTCTAGTTTCTTCTAGATATTTTCTATAACAAACTAGATATTTATTCCGTCATATTAGGATAGTTAGTTATAGTTAAATATCATGTGTTCAATTATAGGAGCTCTATGAATAGAGTTCCATGTAATTTTTCATTTGAGCATCTCGAATACAGTTTCTAGAATTCTCCATTTCAGTTTTTCTCTCAACTTCCATTTCTTTCTTTCAAGCTTTTCACCTTTCTTTCATGGTATTAAAGCCAGTTTCCACAGCTTCCACTACTGCTTCCACATCTAGCACTAGCTCACCTTCCACAACTCACACTCCACCATTGCTATCTCCACTACTACCCTCTAACATGTCAAACTTGATGTCAATCAAGTTAGACTACACAAATTATATACCATGGAGGCATCAGCTTGTCACCATTCTTGAAGCCTATTCATTGTTTGATCACATCGATGGCACTATGCCACAACCATGCCAGTTTCTTCTTGATACTTAAGGTCTTTCCACTGTGAATGTGAATCCTGAGTACTCAGCTTGGAAAATCAAAGACAAGGCCTTACTTTCTTTGATCAATATCACACTGACTCCACAAGTATTTTCTCTTGCAGTTGGTATTACAAGTTCTTGAGAGGTTTGGAATAATTTGGAACAAAGATTCACCTCTACTTCAAGAGCCAATATTCTGAATTTGAAGCTTGAGTTACAAAGCCTCAAGAAAGGAAGTGATACTGTGAATGTGTTCTTGCAGAAGATCAAGATTGCAAGAGACAAGCTTCTTGTTGTAGGTGTTGTGGTTGATAATGAAGAGATGCTTTGTATTGTCCTTAGATGCTTGCCTAAAGATTTTGCTCACTTTTGCTTAGCAATTCGCACTAGGATTGATCCAATCGCATATGAGCAACTCTCCATTATGTTGCAGAGTGAAGAACAGGACATGACAGAGAATCTTGAGTCTATTCCTCCATCTCTGGCTATGTTTGCTTCTAATTCTAAACCTATTGGAAGCAACACTCAAAATCAAGGGTCTGGTAGAGGTAGAGGCCGCAATGGCTCCAGTAGAGGAAAAGGTGGTGGTAGATATAACAACAAAAATGGTGGTTCTTCTCACTAGAATTTTTCTCTTGGTGGTTCTTCTCATTAGAATTTTTCTCCACATCAGAACCAACCTAACTCTCATTAGAATTTTTCTCCACATCAGAACCAACCTAATTCTGGTTGTCTTGCGTGTCAGATCTGTGGAAAAATAGGACATTCAGCATTGAATTGCTATCACAGAATGAATTTTTCTTATCAAGGCAAAAATCCTCCAACCCAACTTGCAGCTATGGCTAGTGTCTCCAATGTTGCTATCATTGGTAATCAAGATCCATGGTTGGCTGATTCTGGTACTTCTAATCACCTTATAGCTAACTTGAACAATCTTACCAATCCTTCTCAGTATAAGGGTGCTGAACAAGTCACTGTAGGTAATGGTCAAGCCCTTCCAATCAACAATATAGGTAATTCTTCTATACATACCAAATATCACAAGTTTATACTTAGAAATGTTTTACATGTCCTTAGAGTAGCTATGAATCTTTTATCTATGCACAAGTTTTGTTTACACAATAATTACTCTTGTCATTTTGATGCTAATGAGCTCAAAATCCAGGATATTCCTACGGGGAGACTCCTCTACAGGGGCTTGAGTGAGAATGGTGTCTATCCTATCTACTTAAAGCTTCAAGTCAAGCCTTCTTCATTCACACATCCTTCATTCAATTCAACTCCTACAACTCCACCTTCAGCTTTTAATATCAGTAGGTCTAATAAATGGTTGCTATGGCACCATAGACTAGGTCATCCTAGTGATAATGTTTTACATTCTGCTATTTCTGTTCTTGAACATTCTGATGTTTTCAAGCTCACTTCTGATGTTGTAACACATTATAAGCATTTCCTTAGTGGAAAAATGCGTCAACTTCCTTTTGTTAAGTCTAATATTCAATCTACAGCACCTCATGCTCTTATTCATGGTGATTTATGGGGTCCTGCCCCTATTGTTTCTGTGAATGGTTTCAAATATTACCTTATTCCTGTTGATGACTATACTAAATTCACATGGGTTTATTTGCTTAAATTCAAATCAGATGTTTTTAATATCTTTAAGCATTTCAAAACTACTGTTAAATCTCAACTTAATTTGAAAGTTAAGACCTTTAGGTCAGATGGTGGTGGAGAATTTTCCTCTAAAGCCTTTGCTGAGTTTTGTTCCTCACAAGGCATTATTCATCAGTTTTCTTGTCCTCATACTCCACAACAAAATGGTGTTGCTAAGAGAAAACACAGACATCTTATTGAGTGCTCAATTACTATGTTATCTCTTTCAAAACTACCTCTCTCATACTGGTCTTATGCAGTTGCCACTACGACTCATATCATCAATAGGCTTCCTATACCCAATCTGCATAATAGGTCTCCTTGGGAACTTTTGTTCAATTATGTTCTAGATCTAACACACCTTCGGGTCTTTGGTTGTACATGCTTCCCTTTCCTTAAGCCATATAATGCTCACAAGTTACAACCCTATACTAAGCATTGTGTCTTTCTTGGCTACCCTACCTATTCTAAAGGTTACATATGTTATGAACCTTATTCTCATAAAATATATCTTTCTAGGCATGTATTGTTTAATGAGAATGAATTCTTGGGTCTTGAAGTCTCTTCTTTATCCACTGGTCTCTCAAGTTCAACTGCTAATTCTCAGTTTTCCACTTTTCCTGCTTGGCTGTCCTATCACTTACACACCTCTCCACCACCTACTCACTCATCCTATCCCAATGCTCAGAACTTACATTGTACACCTTTGATTCCACAACACTGCTCCTGTTCTTGCACCATAGTCACCACAACCCTCCGATCCACTGCTGACACAGTCCATTACTCCTGTTCCTGTATCACAATTATCCTCACCTACTGCATAGATATCACCCACTAGCTCTACACCTCCTGCAGAAATGCCACATACCATTTCTCCTTCCATTGCTTCCATCATTACTGAGTCTTTGTCTATTGCATCACAGTCACCAGATATTGTTCCACCAGTTTTCATTCCTACCACTAACACATATCCCATGGTTACTAGATCTAAGGCTGGTATTTCCAAACCAAAAGCCTATGCTACTAAACCTACCTCCATTGACTATACCCTTATTGAGCCCCCTACATACAAGATTGCAACTTAATTTCCTCAATGGTGTTCTGCCATGGATGAGGAGTTTGAGGCCTTACAGAGGCAAGGTACTTGGAGATTGGTTCCTCCATCACCCTTTCAAAATGTTGTTGGCTGCAAATAGGTGTTTAAGCTCAAACACAACAATGATGGTTCTATCAGTAGGTATAAGGCTCGGCTGGTTGCTAAGGGGTTTCATCAGCAATATGGTATGGATTTTAAGGAAACTTTTAGTCCTGTCATCAAGCCTCCTACAGTAAGGATTATTCTTTCTTTGGCTGTCCACTTCAATTGGCCTCTGAGGAAGCTTGATGTCAGGAATGCATTCCTTCATAGTCTGCATAAGGAGGAGGTTCACATGGTTCAACCTCTAGGGTATAATGATCCCATCCACCCTAACTATGTTTGCAAGCTCCATAAGTCACTCTATGGCCTTAAGCAAGGCCCTCGTGCCTGGTTTGATAGATTCTCCACTCAGTTACTTCATCTAGGATTTCATGCCTCACTTGCTAATTCCTCTCTTTTCATTTTTAGACAAGGCAAAATTCTGGTTTATCTTCTTGTCCATGTGGATGATATTGTTCTTATTGGCAACATCCCTTCCTTTCTTAATGCTCTTATTAAGCAACTTAGCCAAGCTTTTGAGCTCAAGGACCTTGTTGACCTTCACTATTTTTTGGGTTTTCAGATCACAAGAATTGCTAAAGGATTGTTTTTGAATCAAGCCAAGTATGCTCGTGATCTTCTTGAAAGGCACAATATGCTTACTACTAAGCCTGTCAGTACTCCTTGTGCTCCTCACATGAGACTTATGCCTAATGAAGGTTCTTTGCTAGCAGATCCCCATCCTTATCGTAGCTTAGTGGGTGCTTTGCATTACTTGACATTTACTCGCCCTGATCTCAGCTTTACTGTGCATCAAGTTTGCCAGTTTATGTCCAAACCCACTGATGTGCACCTTATTCTACTAAGTGTATTCTTAGGTATCTCAATGGCATTATGGACTATGGCATCTTCCTCCAACCTAGTCCTTTGTCCCTTTCAGCCTAATCTGACTCAAATTGGGCTGGTGATCCCTATGATAGGCGTTCAACCACAGGTTACTGGGTCTATTTGGGGTACAGCCCTATCACTTGGAGTGCCAAGAAGCAGTTCACTGTGTCTCTTTCTTCAACTGAATCTGAGTATCGTGCTTTGGCTTTCATCGATGCTGAACTTTGTTGGCTTCGTCAATTGTTGCAGGATTTGGGCATTTTCCTTTCTTCTCCTCCCAAGCTCTGGCGTGATAATGTCTTTGCCCTTGCCATAGCTTCTAATCCTGTCTTTCACGCCAGAATGAAGCATATTGCAGTTGATTATCACTTCATTCGTGATCATGTGCTTTGCAATGATCTTCAGGTCAAATTCATCGTCACGGCTGATCAACTTGTAGATGTGTTTACTAAGAGTCTTCCTACTGCTCGATTTCAGTTCTTGCGCTCCAAAATCATGGTGCCTCTCGCCCCCTTGATTTTGAAGGGGGATGAAAGAGGAAGATCAATTGCCAGATTTGCTAGATAACGGTACCTTACCAAACGATGTCGTTTCTTTTATAAATAAACGACATCGTTTGGTTAAGTGAAGATTGTGCTCTTTATGACTCAAGACGACATCGTTTCTCATTTACTGACACAATGACATTTTGATTTAATGCTTCAGGCTTGATCTTCTTCCGTAGCTCTGCTTTAGTGTTCTGCAATTGAAGTCATTGTGATCTCATTGTGATCTTTGTTTCTTTTAGTTTCTTCTAGATATTCTCTGTAACAAACTAGATATTTATTTCGTGATTAGGATAGTTTGTTATAGTTAAATATCAGGTGTTCAATTATAGGAGCTCTATAAATAGAGTTCCATTTAATTTTTCATTTAAGCGTCTTGAATACAGTTTCTAGAATTCTCCATTATAGTTTTTCTCTGAACTTCCACTTCTTTCTTTCAAGCTTTTCACTTTCTTGCAATTTTCTCTTGCAATACATCAGTTTTTCTGAATTTACGCGGAGTTTGGATTGATCCTCCTTCATCGTTTCAACTCCTAATTCTAAAGAAACTTCTCTGTACCAAAATTTTTATGAACCTGATCCTTTTGTTACACTTTTCTTTGGTTGCCTTATTCTTGAAGATTTGTGTGTGCGTTTTGTTGTTGTTGTTGTTGTTGTTGTTGAAGATATTACTAATGAACCAGATAATGAATGCAGAAGGTATGACTGTTGGGAAGAACTTTCATGTTTCCTCATTAAGTTGCTAGGAAACGTTACGCAATGACATTCAAGCCACCATTGAATGCTTCCAATGGCTAAAAGGGTAAAACCCTATATAAACAACGCTAGGCCTCAAGCAAAGGTACACACAGATATACTTTAACCTGCATACCACTATTATTTTGTTCACTTTTATATTATCACCATCTGACTTTGTCATCAGAGGTTTAGCGGTCGGCACAACATCGGTGACAACTCGAGCAAAGCCCTATTTTTGGTCTTGGGAAGGATCTTTGATGTACCAACGTCATATTCCATCTGGACGAACATATCAACTGATGATTTTCGCATCATCAATTACTATTTCCATTTATAAATCTGTGTGCCTACTCTTAAACGTTGAAGTATGTTTCACCATTAAGTTGATTTTGATAATTGTTATGAGCTAGAAGATTCTGACGTTCATTACATAGTTGAGATCAACGCCCCAACTCTTGAGTTCTTTGAGTTTGATGGTCATTTTAGCGACTTTGTTTTCCTTGAAAATCTAGACAACTTAGTTTGGGCATATGTTAATATTTGTACATTTGAAGCCAAAGACAATGAGGAGGAGGAGGAATGTTACATATATACGGTATTTGAGCTTCTTGCAGAACTCTATAAAGTCAAGTTCCTATCATATTGTTTTTCTGCTCACTTAGAGGTAAGGAAAGAGTCGGCTTTATAGTATAGCCAAATGAGGCAATTACCTAAGCCTTCAAAATAGAAAAAGTCTCTCAAATTTTAATCAATAGGTTTTTTTTTTTTTTTTAGTATTAGTTAAACCTAAAAAGGAATTTAGTCCGAAGAACAATCATCATAAACCCAATTTTTGATTATTGTACAACTAATATGGATGATTCTCTCCATGCTCTTTGGAGTTGTAGTGGGCTGGATGAAGTATGGGGAGAGGTGGAATTATGGGGATTTTTCTCGAGAGAAATTTTTTCAGATTTTAATGGTCTTATCATGTGGATCTTGAAAAATTGTAAGAGCCTTGAACTTTTTACTATCCAAGCTTGGTCGATATGGAACAAGAGGAACCAAATTTGCCTTAACCAAATTTGTTCTCCCATGGATAGTTTGAATCAGCTAGCCAAAGATCACTGAGAGGAGAATAAGGCAGTTAATCTAGTGCCAAGTCCATGTAGACCACATCAGAGAACTATATGGGCTTCACCATTGGATGTCTACAAAATTAATTATGATGGAGCGGTTTTTTCTGAAGCCCAACAAATTTGGTATAGGTATGGTGATCTGAAACAGCTCTGGACAAGTAATTGTAGTTTTAGTTTAGCAGCTGAGTCAAACTTACCAAGCAGATGAGGTTGAAGCTATGGTGGCATGTAGAGCTTTGGAGTTTGGTAGCGAGATTGGTATTGATAAAGCGATAGTGGAGGGGGATTCAAACACAGTGGTGAAGGCTTTCATGAATTTGGATAAAGGGCTATCTTCCTATGGCCTTTTGATAAAGAGAAATGATATGTTCAACAAAATTTTCACAAAATTTTCACAACAAATCTTATGTGGCAAGTTGTTACAAGTTGTTATTGGTGGGACAGAAAAGTAATTTCAGTGGTAGATTCAAATTAGAACCAATAACAACTAACCACCTATGATTTGTTGTGAAAATGTTGTAGATGTAGCATCTCTCTTTGATCAATGATGCTGCTTTATTCATGTTTGTTTTTAGAATTGTCTTACTCTCATACTAGGAGAGACGACAATAGTGTTGCTCATGGTTGATTTAGCCGACCTTTCATAATAAGATGAATGTTTTCTTTCTCAAAAAAAAAAAAAAAAGGTTAAACCCAAATACATGCCCTTTTGTAGTGGTACTTTGGGTTAAGTAATGTATTTGAGCTTGGTGAGAGAGTGTAATTAAGTATGTATGTGATTAATAGTTACTTTGTTTTTCAAGAAAAAAAGTTAAACCCAAATACTGTATTAGCCAATAAATAAAATAATAATTTTTAATCAATTCAAATCAAGAAAAAAGAAGAGGAGATTAATGCTATATCTACAATATTTTTATAATAAATCCTAAGTGACAAGTTGTTACTTGTTGTTTGTGGGCAGAAAAGTAATTTAAATGGTGGGTTCAAATTAGAAATAGTAATAACTTCACACCTAGAATTTTTTGTGAAAATATTGTGGATGTATCATGTAACATCCCAACTTTAAAAAAAAAAAAAAAGATTCAGATTTTTTTATGGATCCCACGTGCTCCCACCTACCCCATTTAATCCCCACCACTCATCTCACAAATATCTCTACTCTCTTGACCGGCCATCACTTCTTTGTTCTCTTCATTTTTCATTTTCTCTCAAACACAACACACACACTTCTCTCTCAAACTCCCTCACTCTCCCATTTGGTTCCACTCCAAACCACCATCTCCACCATCATTTTTCTGGCAAGATCACCGGAAAATCATTTCAAGAGTGATGACCTGAAAATCACCCGATAGGGTTTTTACCGTCAGGTTTTCCCCATTCGTAAACAAATCACCGTGTTATTTATTTTCCGCTACATTATTAGTTTATTGGTGATTTGTTTGTGCTACCACGCGTTTGCATGTTAATTTGATTAATTAATAAACTTGGCTAATTAATCAATTAATTCATCATAAGGGGTCAATATGTTTTTGGCCTGTCAAAAATCTACATGCACCTTTGAGATGTTTTTCTCATACTTTGGACCCTTTTGGGTCTGGGGCATGATAGTTATGGTATCAGAGCTTAGGTTATGATTACTGTAGAGTTTGAAAATAGGAATTGATTTTGATCTATGTCAGAGCATTAGGGGTTTGATGAATTCTTTATTTTGTACCTTTGTTTCAGTTTCCACATGTTATTCCTTTGTTCTTATCTAGCTTGTCTATGCTAACTTCTATGTTGCCTTGTGATTTACTCGCTTTGTTTCGTGGGTATAGCTATAAGTACCTTTGTACACTATAACTCCTAAAAGAAAGCACATAAAGTAAGGCATGTAGATGAGGTTGCAACTTTAGAGCATGACCTTAGGCAATTACAAGAGCATGAGAGATTTGTCATTCCTGATGGTGGCGAGATTGATGAGGTGGCAAACAGGATCTATGCTAGGATTGCTAGATTGGTCGAGGGTGGTGAGTGTAGGTAGGGGGGTTATTCTTTTGGAGATTTCCACAAGCAAAACCCTCAAACTTTTAATGGGGAGCCTGACCCATTGGCAGCAGAAAATTGGTTGCCAAAGATGGAAAAGTTATTGATAGCCCTGAACTGCCTGATTTTGAGTTATCGGTTTCTACACCTATTGGTGATACTTTAATGACTGATGTTATGCTTAAGTCTTGTATTCTTTATATCGGGGGTAGAGAGTTATTGGCTGACTTGGTGTTATTAGATCTGCATGATTTTACATTTTGCCAGTTGGTTTTACCATATTTTGCCTTTATTTTTAGCTCCTTTAGAGCATCTCTAGAATTCTCTCTAAATTTTTGTACTGTTTGTGGGTGGTGATTTTTTCTTTCTTTTTAAATAAGTGGATTAGTCATTCTATATTACCAAATAAAAAAATAAATGTTAGTAAACAAGAATAGCAAAAATTAAATAAGTAATTTTGCATCTAAAAAAAAAAAGAATAAAATTTAAGTAATATTTAAATATTTTTTTTAAAAAAATTCATATTTAAATATATAAAAGGATTTAATTTAGTTTTCGCCTTAGGTCTCCAAATGCATCAAGCTACCCATGGTAGCAACCCTTATTAGCGCTACCACTATCATGTTAGTGAACCACAAGAAAGGAGTAAGATTCACTGTTAAATTGTGTTTAGACTTTTTTGCTAGCTCCATATTGATGGGAGTTGCAACATTGAGAAATTGAATGTTCGTGCAAATTTTCCTTTCTTTCATCTGCTTCTTTGTAGGAATTTTAACAAGCAATGATATTTTGATTGAAGTTCCTATATTTAATTAAGAGAAAGAAAACTCTTTTGAAGCAATTTTATTTTTATGAACATGTTTTATTCCTCACATCAATTTTATGGTCATTTTATTTTAGGAATTGGAAACTCCAATTTCGATTAAAGAATTAGGAATCCCAAAGAATTAGTCATATTGGGATTTGAAGGAATTAAAATCCCTACCTTATTTAAAATAATTTTGAGAGTCAAAGACTCCATTGAAGTGTATTATTTTAAACTGGTAGAATTAATAATTCCAAATTGTTTAATTGGTGGAATTACTAGGAATAATATATAATGGTGGAGTCAAAGATTCCATTAACTTGTTTAAATAGTGGAGAGTCAAAGACTCCAATTTTTAAATTTGTAGAGTCAGGGACTCCATATAATGGCAGAATCAAGGATTCGTTAGAGACTTTATTTGTTTATTTGATTTGTAGAATCAAGGATTCTAACATTGAAATTTGGTAGAACCAAAAACTCTATGAAACCTAACCCTATTTGTTTTACCAAACAAAAGTCAGTATTGAGGAAGAGGGAGAGAGAGATTTAGAGAAGAAATGGACCGATAAAATCCCATATACAAACCTATTACTGGTGCTGCATGCTCCTCCTCTTCACTTGCTCTCTCCTTTTTCTTCTCTCTTTTTTCCTTGAAGATGAGCCTCTGTCCGTGTCTCTCTTTCTTTCTTTTTCTTTGCGTTTTACTGTGTGTTTTCCTTTTGTGCGTCCTACCCTTTTTTTCCCTTGCTTACTGTGTTTTTTTTTTTCCTCCTCTTCTTTTACGCTGAAGCTTCTTTAATTTATAGAGTAGTTGAAGAAACTGTTTCCAACCATTTTTTTTTTCTCAACTGACTAGTTAATGGGCAGTCTGAAACTGCTAAAAGTCGTGCAATACCGTGAGCGTGGCGTTAAGTTAAACAGCCCCACCTCTTTTGCATGTGATGTGAGTGGCGTTTGTTTAATATTCCTCTAATTTATTTTTATTTTTATTTTTATTTTTATATATATTATCCTTATATTTTTGTTTTCACTATTTGTTTTTATAATTAACTTTGTTAATTTTACAGGGTATTTTTCTGGTCCTACAAACTTGCCCAAAATTTATATTCTTTGATAAATTTTGCTAGGACATTTTTTAAGTAACCCTTTTTTTTATTGTTGAAAATTTCATATTTCAACAAGACACAGTGGTTATTAAACAATATGTAGTGCATCTAATGAGATACATGGTGATAGCATGGGATATAATATAGAGCAATAAGTTGTTTTAATGATAGAAACTTTAATGTCATGTTGGTTTCGGAATCTGGAGATGTGGTTAGAGTTACAAGTTGTTTTGATCTCTAACGTGGATAGGAATATTTTTTCTTTTCTTTTCTTTTGAAAGATTGATTTAAAATGGATTATTAGAATGATGATGTGGCAAGATCGTAACCATTTATTTTTAAAAGAAAAGTGGGAATTTAAAGAAATTCTATCTTGTAAACTACCCTCGGAGCTCTAGAAAATCTGAATCTTAAAATAAGTTTGGACTTGGGAAAGTGGTTTGTAGCCTTTGGGCTGCATATAAAAGTGAGAATAAATCAATATTTTTGCTCGTTACATCTTTTTCCAAATCTTAACAAAACATTGTACTCTCAAGATGGCAAAATAAAAATCAAAATGCTAGAAACTTTCTTCGGAAAATAATGACATGATCAGTGATCTACCAGAAGGTCTTCTCACCACATCCTTTCTTTCCTTCCAACTGTATCTTTGGACTCACGTCCCAAAACTCGACATCCACAATGAAAAGATTGACTCCGTTTTGTTAAGACTAAGGCTAAACCTCAGTCCACTATCAAGCTAAAGTTGCTTCCCAATTCTACACCAACGGCTAGTTTATTTCAAAGATCAAAACACAGGGTCTTCATACGACACCATTTTGATTAATGACCCTATGCCACACTGTCACTCTTGGAGCCTTAGAGTTAGTTATCTTTAGGCGGGAAAATCAGTTGTTATGCTCAACTGATTCCGTGATTAGTGGGGATTAGTTCTGTGATTTAAGGAACTGTGATTATATAGTTGTTAGATCCAATCTCATTGTATATATAGATTCATCTTGTACTTTGTATTGATTAAGCAAGTATTTTCTTCTAGAATTCTCTCTTCCCCTCACTCTCAGTTCTTTCTCTCTCTCTGTTCTTCGTTTCTTTTCTTGTTGCTTTCAGTGAATCTGGTTTACTTGCTTCACTTCCAAGCTCAAGCTTTGCTTAGATTTTCTTCACTGGTATCAGAGCAGCCTACGATCCCTGCTAGCACAACTTCAACTAGCACAAACGCAACAATGGTAGCTACAGCTTCAATAGCTTCATTCTTTACAGTGGCTCCATCATCATCGACCTCTCAAATGAATTTGGTTAATCAGCCACTGTTGTTGTTATCAAATATGTCAAATATGATGACAGTCAAGCTTGACAATTCCAACTATATAGTTTGGCAGCACCAGATTTCAATGGTGTTAGAGACTTACTCAATGATTGAACTTCTTGATGAAGATCAACTTGCTCCAGGGAAGTTTCTTAAGGATCTCTCAAGTTCAATCACAACCATTCTCAATCTAGATTACCTCACTTGGAAATCCAAAGAGAAGGCATTGCTTATCTTCATCAGCTCCACTTTAACACCTTTAATTCTTGCTTTGACTATTGGTTGTTCTTCAGCTTTAGAAGTGTGGAGAGTATTGGAAAACAGATTTTCTTCCATCTCAATATCTCATGTTATGAATCTTAAGGGAAAATTGTATAATGTTAGAAAGGGTTATGATTTTGTAGATGTCTATTTGTAGAAAATCAAGGTCATTAGGGACAAATTAATGGCTGTTGGTGTCCTACTTGATGATGAGGAACTACTACATGTTGCAATTAAAGGTCTTTCCAGAGAATTTAGTGCCTTCAGGTCAGCAATTAGAACCAAGAGCACAAAGTTGAGTTTTGATGAATTAGCTACTATGCTAAATGCTAAGGAAGAATCACTGAATGGAGGCATGGAAATTAAAGATTCCACCTTTTCTATGGCAGTTAACACTGTACCTAAGCCAAGAAATAACAGTGGCTATAATTCCTACAATCAATCTTCCAATAGAGGTAGAGGCAAATGAAATTTCAACAGAGGTAGAGGCAGGGGTCCTACTTCAAATCAGTTTTCACCAAATCAAGCACCAGGCACAAGATCAGAGAGACCTATCTGTCAAATTTGCAGTAAAGTTGGTCACATAGCTATTGATTGCTATCATAGGATGGACTATGCCTATTAAGGTAAACATCAACCAACAAAATTGGCAGCAATGGCAACTTCATCCAATCCCATGATTGCACAAAATCAACCTTGGCTTGTAGACAGTGCAGCCACTGATCATGTCACCTTCAGCCTTAATCATATCTCTTTTCTAAAGCCTTATAATGGACAGAAGCATCTCACAGTGGGAAATGGGCAAAACCTACCAATCTCACACATAGGCAATTCTCTTATTCCTTCACAAGATTCTATCATTCATCTTAAAAATGTTCTAAGAGTGCCTTCCATTGCTTCTAATCTTGCATTTGTTCACAAAATATGTCAAGATAACAATTGTTGGAGTTATTTTGATGAAAACATCTTGTCTATCCAGGCTTTAGCCACGGGGAAAGTGCTCTACAAGGACAAAAGTGAAGATGGGGTGTAACCCATTTTCCCTCACAAAGCGTCTAAGTTGCTTCTTTCTCCTAAAATCTGCAATTCAGTTTTCACAAACAATCCTAGCTAGCTTCTGTGGTACAGCAGGCTTGGACATCCAAATCATCATGTTCTTAGTTTACTTTTTCCCAATAAATCTTTGTCTTTTAATAAGTGTATGCCTCTTGTGAATACTTGTACACATTGCCTTCATGGCAAGATGCATAAGCTTCCCTTTCTTGTTTCTAAATTTGTTGCACATTCGCCTTTTGAGCTTGTACATACTGATCTGTGGGGTCGTGCACCTCAAAATTCTATTAATGGATACAAGTATTATGTGCTCTTTGTTGATCATTTTACTCGTTTTACTTGGTTATATTTGCTAAAGAACAAATCTGAGGTCTATTCTAAATTTCTCATTTTTAGACTTTAAGGTCTGATGGTGGGGGTGAATATACTTCAAAAGAATTCACTTCTTATCTTGCATCTCAAGGGATTACTCATTAAATTTCATGTCCATACACTCTTCAACAGAATGGCCTAGTAGAGAGGAAACACCGACACTTGATAGAAACCACCATTACACTCCTTTCCCAAGCTTCTTTACCATCTCAGTACTGGTCCTTTGCTGTTCAAACTGCTGTGAGTCTTATTAATCTTCTTCCCACAACTACTCTTGGTCTTTTATCACCTTGGTACAAATTGTATGGCCACCATCCAGATTTGACATAGCTCAATGTTAGGACATATGTGATTCAATGTTAGGAACATATGTCACTATTTTATGTAATTGGCTAATTTTTTGACAAAATGCACTTCACTTGTATTTGGGTAGATCTAGGATGTGTTTAATACTTCAAGGAACAAGGTTTCAAGTTCAAGTATTAAAGCCATACAAGTTTGTCCAAGAATCAAGTGAGAAAGTGTTGGATTTTAAAGCTTGACCTAGCTAGCATCTATCAAGGTTTAAAAGCTGTTAAAGCCCATGGCTCGACAGCTAGCTTGATAGATGGCTATCTATCGAGGTTTATGAAGTTCAGTTTTTCAGGGCTGTTTTTCATCCAATCTATGAATGTATGTTTGGGCTTTCTTTTCTCACAACCCTAAACATATATAAAGATTATTTTGAGGGCCGTAAAAGGTTACAGAAGTTGCACAAGAGCACAATTCCATAATGTGAAGAAGAGTGTGACTGGAAACCTAGTTTGCCTTAGTTCTTCTTTCTCTTGAAGAAGCTACTGTGTTTGTACACCATAGGGTTTTGTGACCAAGCAACTTCATGATCTTTATCATGTGATGAACTGAAGAACTTTGCAGTCAACATTCTTCTCAAGTTGGCGATCAAATCACGTATTAGGATTCGCATAATTGGTTAGTCACTTATTGGGAGCCATGCATTGAAATGAGAGATTGTCACTACAGTACAAGTCCAATTGGGTATTGGGGTAAGGGTTCAACTATAGGTTGGTATAAGGTAATGAGATTCCTTTACTTGTAACCGCTTGTTTTGATAATGGTGGATTTTCGGGGGGTGGTGACCTTAAAATCACCCAGTGGGGTTTTTACCATGTAGGTTTTCCCCATTCGTTGAAAAATCACTGTGTCAATATATTTTCCGCTGTATACTTAGTTTAATTGATGATCTGTTTGTGCTACCACGTGTTTTGCATGTTAATTTTATTAATTAATAAACTTGGTTGATTAATCAATTAATTCATCACAAGGGGTCAATACATTCTTGGCCTATCACTCAAGGTATTTGTTTGTGCTTGCTATCCCTTGCTTGGACCTTACACACATCACAAGCTAGAAAACAAAACCAAAGAATGTCTTTTCCTTGGTTATTCCACTATTTCCAAAGGTTATTTGTGTCTAGACTTAATCACTAATCACTTGTATACTTCTATACATGTTCTTTTCAATGAATCTAAATTTCCCTTCTAGTCTTTTACTGCATCAAATTCTGATACTAGCATTTCACAGCCTTCTCATGATACTTGGTTATCCAATCTCCTTTATCTTCACTCTACCAATCTACCTTCTGTGTTGGGTCCTTATAGGCTTTCTACTTCTAATCATCCAGATAGCACACCCCCAATTTCTTCCACTTCTATGTCTCATGTCCAATCTGACTTATCTATTACTCCTCCTAGTCCTATACCACATACTGATACAGCTCCTATCCACTCATCCAACCTAGATGTACCTCCCATTCAACCTCCATCCACTACCTTATCATAGACCATTCCAACACACCATAGTCCTATATCCACAGATAATACTATCACTACCATACCTCCTATCACCAATACACATCCCATGACAACAAGATCCAAGAATGGTATTACCAAACCTAAGCTATGTTACAAGGCCATGCTTGACTACACATACATTGAACCTTCATCCTACAAAATAGCCTTATAATACCCTCAATAGATTAAAGCCATGGATGATGAATTTGCTGCATTATAGAGACAACAGACTTGGTCTTTGGTTCCTGCTAAACCTAGTGTGAATTTGGTTGGATGTAAATGGGTCTACAAGCTGAAGTTGAACAGTGATGGCACCATTGCTAGATATAAAGCAAGATTGGTTGCCAAAGGGTTTCATCAACAAGCTGGGATTGATTATACTGAGGACTTTAGTCCAGTAGTTAAACTAGCAATTATCAGATTGATTTTGGCTATAGCAGTGAGTTTCAGATGGCCTCTTAGACCAATTGGATATTTCAAATGCTTTTCTTCTTAGCATTCTTAAAGAGGATGTGTATATGCAACAGCCTCAAGGTTATGTTGAGTCTAGATTTCCCTAACATGTTTGCAGGTTGCATAAGTCTCTTTATGGCCTCAAACAAGCTCTCGGAGCTTGGTTTGAGCATTTTACTTCTCAGCTTCTTCATCTAGGCTTCATTGCCTCTGTAGCAGATTCATTCCTCTTCATTTATCACAATTCTCACACCACCATCTATCTCCTTGTCTATGTGGATGATATTATTATTACAGGGATGATCCTCCTCAGATTTCACATCTAGTTGCAGCTCTTAGTCATTCTTTTGAATTGAAGGATCTTGGTGCTCTTCCTTATTTGGTCTCACATTATGTCAGTCTAAGTATGCCTCTGATATTCTCCATAAATTTCACATGGAGAATGCAAAGCCTACTAAGACTCCTTCCTACTCTTCCAACAGACTTACCCCATATCATGGCACCTGTTTATCTGATCCATCTGAGTACAGAAGTATGGTTGGGGCTTTGCAATATTTGACTTTCACTCGTCCTGATTTGGCCTTTAGTGTACATCAGTTGTGTCAGTTTATGCAACATCCCACAACTACCCATTTGGAGGCTGCTAAGTGTGTTCTGCGCTATGTTAGAGGTACTTTACACTTTGGCATCCATCTATCTCTAGGTCCCTTTACTCTCTCAGCCTTTTCAGATGCAAATTGGGCTGGGGACCTTTCTAATAGGAATTCTACAACTGGCTTGTTGGTCTTCCTTGGTTCCAACCCAATTTCATGGTCCTCTAAGAAACAGTACACAATTTCTTGTTCTTCTACTAAGGCAGAATATCGTGCTTTGGCCTCAACAGTTGCTAAATTGTCCTGGCTTCGTACCTTGTTCAAGGAACTTCATTTGTTCCTTCATCCATTCCAGTTCTTTGGTGTGAAAATATCTCTGCCATTGCCTTAGCTTCCAATTTAGTTTTTCATTCCAAGACCAAGCACATTGAAGTTGATTATCACTTTGTTTAAGAGAAGGTTGTCAGGTGTGATTTGGGGGTTAAATTCATTTCTGGAAAGGATAATTATGCTGGTATTCTCACTAAGCCTTTACCTGGGCCTCCTTTTTTGTTTCTTCATGGCAAACTCTTGGCTGATTTAGCCTCGTGTTTGAGGGGGGATGTTAAGACTAAGGCTAAACCTCAGTCCACTGTCAAGCTAAAGCTGCTCCCCAATTCTACACCAATGGCTAGCTTATTTCAAAGATCAAAACAGAGGTCTTCATACGACACCGTTTTGATTAATGACCCTATGCCACGCTGTCACTCTTGGAGCCTTAGAGTTATTTATCTTTAGGCGGGAAAATCAGTTATTATGCTCAACTGATTCCTTGATTTGTGGGATTAGTTCCATGATTTAAGGAACTGTAATTATACAGTTATTAGATCCAATCTCATTGTATATATAGATTCATCTTGTACTTTTTATTGATTAAGCAAGCATTTTCTTCTAGAATTCTCTCTTCCCCTCACTTTCAGTTCTTTCTCTCTCTTTCTATTCTTCATTTCTTTTCTTGTTACTTTCAGTGAATCTGGTTTACTTGCTTCACTTCCAAGCTCAAGCTTTGCTTAGATTTTCTTCACGTTCAAAGTGTTTTCTATCAACGTTCTACATAAAGCACCGTACCAACAGTATTGTCACTTCACATGTGATTTTTGTCGTTGCTGTTGTAGACATGCTAAGGGACTGATTAAAAACCTAGCTTCGCGAAAAGTCAAAGGACTCAATCTCAACTTGTGTAGTTAATTGATTTAAAATGGAAATGTTATTTGAAGTTGCCTCATCGAGTATTCTCTTGCAATACATCAGTTTTTCTGAATTTACACGGAGTTCGGATTGATTCTCCTTCATCGTTTCAACTCCCCATCCTAAAGAAAATTCTATCTGTACCAAAAATTTTTATGAACCTGATCATTTTGTTAAAATTTTATTTGGTTGCCTTGTTCTCGAAGATTTTTTTTTTTTTTGAAGATATTACTATTTCCATTTATAAAATCTGTGTGCCTACTTTTAAACGTTGAAGTATATTTCACCATGAAGTTGATTTTGATAATTGTTATGAGCTAGAAGATTCTGGTGTTCATTACATAGTCGAGATCAATGCCCCAGCTGAATGAGTTCGTTTTCCTGGAAAATCTAGACAACTTAGTTCGGGCATATGTTAATATTTGTACATTTGAATCCAAAGACCATGACGAGGAGAAGGAATGTTATGTATATAGGGGTATTTGAGCTTCTTGTAGCACTATAAAAAGTCAAGTTCTAATTCCTATCATTTTGTTTTGGTCACTTAAAGGGAGGTCAGAGTCAGCTCTCTAGTATAAACAAATAATTAAGGCAGTCATGTCACGCTCCAAATCCAAAAGAATCCAAAACATGAGAAAAGAACCATCAAGAGAGAGATTGTTGGAGATATTTTTCTTTTCTTTTCTTTTCCTTTCCACATGATAAGAATATATAACCATATTGAAACCTCCATGTTACAAGTCAGAGATCCATAATGCATTTATAGACAATAATTGAAAATCATGTGCCTCCATATAATAACATGAATATATTACAAAACTCCAAATGGATAACATAATGTCACAATCTTTTCTTGAATATGCAACCTCAACATCAAGTCTAGGCCTACTACACCTAAGGTTAACAAACCTTAAGTGGCCACCCTCCAATGAAAATAATTATGACCTTGTCAAACTTAGCAAGATTGAGTCACTAACCATTTATGGCACAAGTCTCCCGATTTAATATAGTAATCCAATTAGGGGTGGAAAAATTTGACACGACCCACGAACCCGACACGACACGACATGAAATTAGCATGTTATGGGTTGAGCTTAATGGGTTCGTATCATATTTGGGTTGGCATGGCTGACCCGTTTGATAAATAAGTTAGGTTAGTGTTGAACACATAGAACCCGTTTGACCCGTCTGACCCGTTTAATTAAATGACATTTTATCAATATGTCATTCAAACTCTAGCTATATAAACTCATTAGTTGTTGTGATTTATTTTCTTTGACATATTGTGACTGATTATTTGTGATATTGGGATATGCTTTAGCTTTGAATGATTATTTGTGATGCAGTTACTCGTTAGTTCTGAATTTTATATTAAAAATATTTATTTGTTTGTTTTTTCATAATATTTTGTTTTTCATTTTGATAAAATTTGATAAACAGGTTGACACGACTGACCCATTTAATAAATGGATCGTGTTAGGGTTGAGGAATCTTGACCCATTTAATAAACATGTCAGGTTAGCATTGACCTATAACTCGAATACTCATGAGTTGACACGACACGAACTCGACACATGAACACGAATTGCCACCCCTAAATCCAATCACCACCAATAAAGTAAGCTCCCTACTTGAGGACCAAGGTATAGCTAATTGATCCGAAAAACTGTTAGAGAGTGGGATAAGCTAAAGCCCAGAAAATAGAATAATTAATGGGGGTGGAGAAAATGCAAGCTTCATGATAACGAGCATTTTATAAAACATGCCATAATTGGGAATTTCCAACTGAAATACCATAAATTCATTTTTTAGTAATAATATGACAAGAATGATTATACAAGGTACCACCAAGCTTATAAAAAAATTTCCGTGAATGGTGAGCAATAACACCTTTCCAAAACCAAAAACCAGGAAATCCAACACAAGGCAGAATGTAAAAAAGACACCATTCTACCACACAGATTGTCACGCCCCAAACCCGAAAGGGTCCTAAGCATGAGAAAAACATCTCAAAGGTACTTGTAGATTTTGTTTTTTGACAATTCAATCCAAATAAATCATATCAAGTACCAACATCAAGAATTATCATAATAGTTCTATTAAATATACTCTCAAAGTAAGTCAGAACTCTATGCAATAATTACAAGTGTAAGGGTCGTTAATGGGCCAGGTCGGGCCGGCCCGGCCCATTTTTACTTGGCCCATGGGCACAATGGGCTATTAACTATGTGATTCAATGTTAGGACATATGTCAATATTTTATGTAATGGCTAATCCTTTGACAAAACGCACTTTACTTGTAATTGGATAAATCTAGGATATGTTTAATACTTCAAGGAACAAAGTTTCAAGTTCAAGTGTTAAAACCATGCAAGTCTGTCCAAGAATCAAGTGAGAAAGTGCTGGATTTTAAAGCTCGACAGCTAGTATCTATTGAGGTTTAAAAGCTGTTTCAGCCCGTGGCTTAACAACTAGCTCGATAGATGGCTATCTATTGAGGTTTATGGAACTCAGTTTTTCAGAACTGTTTTTCATTCAATTCGTGGGTATATGTTTGGGCTTACTTTTCTCACAACCCTAAACATATATAAGGATTATTTTAAGGGCCATCAAGTGTTGCGCAAGTGTGAAGAAAAGTTATGTTCATGCAAATTGTGACCAGAGACAGAATTTGCCCTAGTTCATCTTTCTCTTGAAGAAGTTGTTGTATTTGTACATCGTAGGGTTTTGTGACCAATGAGCTTCTTAATCTTCATCATATGATGAACTAAAGAACTTTGCAGCCAACATCTTTCTCAAGTTGCTAATTAAGTCGCGTACTGGGATCCACACATCTATTGGTTAGTCATGTACTGGGAGCCGTGCATTGAAAGGAGAGATTGTTACTATAGAACAAGTCCAATTGGGTATTGGGGTAAGGGTTCAACTATAAGTTGGTATAAGGTGCTAAGATTCCTTTACTTGTAACTGCTTGTTGTGATAATAGTGAATTCTCGAGAGTGGTGACCTTAAAATCACCCGGTAGGGTTTTTGCCGTTTTGGTTTTCTCCATTCGAAAACAAATCACTCATGTCAATTTAATTTCCACTGCATTTAGTTTAATTGGTGATTTGTTTGTGCTACCACGCATATTGTATGTTAATCTGATTAATTAATCAAATTGACTAATTAATTGGTTAATTTATCATAAGGGGTCAATACATTCTTGGCCTATCAATAAGGACCATTGGCCATAAAAGAATGGAGGTCTGAATAAATAATTACATATCATCAGCTTGTCCCATCAGTGGGAATAAAGTCACAACCACTATAATGTACAAAAAATGAGTTAAGCCTACTCTAAGATGTACATCGTCTAATATATCCATCACAAAATTTCAGCCTTCATCAGTAGTTAGTCCAACTACTGTTAGCCACCAAAAAGTTGTCTCAAAAGATTTTGCCTACTCTGAAAAGTTTATAAAAAATAGGATAAGACAGAGCCTAGTAAGAAACATAATTAATGGGGGTGGGGGAAATGCAAGTTTCATGATAATGAACATTTTACAAAAGATGTTATAATTTGGAAATTTCCATTTAATTTATGCAAAAACAATTTCATTAACCACATGAAAAGAACCATAGGAATAGTTTAGTACCAAGCTTCCAAAAATAACTATGAAACTACATTCAATTCACCGTGAGCCATAAAAATATCCAATACCATTTCAAAACTTGAAGACCTCACCTAAGATGCAACAAGGACCAACAAGGATGGAGATATCGCCCAGACATCATACCACCACAAACAAGTTAGAGCCCAAACATACTAGCATGATATGTACCTTTTTTGGCATGTGGTTTATTGGCCCTGCCAAGCCTCACCCACACCCTCAAGGATTTGCCTATCCCCTCCATGGGCAGCAGTAGATAACACATCATGTAGTACCTCTTTTGCTTGTGATCTCTTGGCCCTGCCTAGCCTCACCCACACACTCAATGATCTACCTTTTCCCCCCATGGGTAGCAGGGAATGACATGTTGCATAGTACCCCTTCTGCATGTGGTCTTTTGGCCCTATAGGCAGCGGCCTCACCCACACACTCAAGGATTTACTTGTGTCATGCAAAGTGTGAGTCTCCAACTTGGCTTGTTGTCACCAAGACAGGGTAATCACCAACATCATAGCACAAGGGCAAAGCCACCTCAAAAGCTCACAAGTTCAATGTATTCAAAATACATAGTTTACTTCCAAGTAGTTTCATAAGGTATTACAATAACCAGATATCCACAATATTCTCAAAAACATTTCTTGTCAAAAATGTTTTGCATCAATATTTCCCATATAATACAAGACAAGATAAATAAGCACCTTTAAGTTTCTAGTATACCATAGTGTCCATGAATTCCTTATCATAGGATTAAGTCAAAGATGCTCATATTTTCCATGTCAACAATCCATGCATTTCCCCAAATGCAATACCAAATAT